>JAGPOW010003447.1:35245463-35360843 GCA_030014935.1 Caiman crocodilus | reverse complement strand
TGAAATCCCTGCCCTGAGGGATTCTCCAGCCGCCCCTCAGGCTGGCACAGCGAGACGCTTGTGGAGGAGGGCGCCCAGGGTGGCAATTCTGCCACAGGGCTGACCGTCTTTCCATCGAGTTTGCAGGCTGGGGTCAGACCAGTGTTTTCAAGTTACACCAGCAAAAGAGTCACCCCAAGCTGCAAGAGAAAATAAGACGTGTCAGCTGGGGCGGCTGGCTGCTGAACTGTGGAGCCGTATCTTTTGTGCCAAAATAGCATGAGGAGCTGTTAGAAAGGGCTATGCCTTCAAAGGGGCTCCTCCCCAAGGCTGCTGTATCTTTTTGTCATGCAGAACATGAAATGCTCACGGTGAAACCTGAAATGGCGTGAAACCTGTTGAGTTTTCATTGAGAACGATTATCCGAAAGCAAGAGCGTGCCCTCCTCTTCTCCCCGGCTCCTTTGTCAAGCGTCGATGCGTCATGGAGTCTCGTTTTGCTTCCATGAAGCCCAGGACTCGTTAGAGGTCCTACAACAAGGGCCCATCAAACCAGCTCCTTGCAAAGGAAAGGGCAGAGCAAGCCCGGCCAATGGCAGAAAACCCCGAGGGCTGATGATGAGGAGCAGGGTTATGGAGCGAACATGCAGCGTGGCTGATGTGATCCCATCCGAGAGAGCCTCCCCGCACCCCACAACACCCATGCCGAGGGGGAGGAATTGCTCCATGGATAGCAATGCCATCGCGTGCGCTACAATTCCTGCCTGGCAGAAACTTCCCCACTGCGCTGCCGACGCTCCCCGCCGCCCGCGTGCTGCAGGCGAATTTAATCCATCTCTATTCAGAAGGCAGCTATCGCCCCTCTGGCCCAGGCCTTTCCAGCTTTATTTCTCACGTGCTGTGTCTACCCGCGTGGCTTCACAAAGCGCATCGTTCCCTGCTGCAGGGAGACGGTGCTGCCTACGGACAGAGGCGCTGGGCTGGCACTCAGGTCACTTGGGTTGTATTTTTGGCTCTGCGGATGGCCCGTTCTTTGACCTGGCTGGATTCCTTCCCTTCTCTGCCCTGTGCCGTACAGACAATCCCCGTCTCAAGCAGCTCCCAGATAATTGGGGTGGCTTAACAGGAGCAACAAAATATATGAGACTCTCAGCCAGAGATCGCCGTGGTCGCAGGATGCAACCGCTGTTTACTCGGGAGCTGGGGAGCTTGGAAAAGGAGTGGGAAGAGGATAAAACTGCTTAGCGGTCAGGTCATTTTTCTGTCCCTCTTCATCGTCCTCCAGCTACGTGATCGCAGCCGCGACTACGCAGCTTCTGGATCACGGCTGCCACGCGTGGAGCCAGCCTGGCTCTGTCTGGTACGCAGGCTGCACATTTACAGCTCTCACAAAGCATCTCTGCTTGGCACTCTCCTGTGCCCCACTGTTTGTCCTATGGGGCAAACACGCTTTTTTGGCAGATAAAAAAGGTATCAGATTTACCCAGGAGATTGGTCCCCAGCCAATACAGGGCCTCAGACGTTAGCACTGCAGTTTGCAGAATGGCTCTGTGCTGAAGGTCCTGGAAATGTTCTTGTGTATTGTCTACAGCATTAATGGCCCTTTCTAAATGCTGATAATTACAGGATTTTTCTAAACACGTGCATTAGTGATTCCGCTTTCCTTCTCTGCATGGACCTGCAGGCACACAACACTGAAATGCCTATGTTAGTCTAACATTATTAAATGTGCACTCTTCTTTTATTAGGCTTTTTAATAACATTTAAGTTACACCGCTGGGAATTTCTGCAGAAAGGGAACGTTGGCCAGCCTAATTTGTAGATGAAAATACTCTATAGGCCAAGGAAACAAGATTCAGATGAATTTCACATACAGCGTGACTGTGAATACAAGAAATACTGAAGGTGCTTTGGAGTACAAAAGATACAGCCCAAAACCTTTGCGTCCTAAACGTGGTGTTTTGCAAGCGGCGTATCTGGAGTCATTTGTGCTGCCGACTGATGACATTCACTGTGCATCTTGCTTCTCCAAGGCAGCCATGAGACATTTCTAATCCCATGCTATAGGCTTTTAAGTGACCCTATAATGGAGAAGAGACACTTTATAGGAGACCCAGGTGCAAAATGTCAATCCTGAATATTTTATTCCCAGGCTGATGGAAACAGGAAGCCTCCAGAGATGACCCCATTGAATAGTAAAGGAGAGGCCACTGCCAGGAAATCCATTGACGTGAAATGATATTAGAAGTGAAGGCAGGCACGTATGCAGCACACCACTGGGGCCCAATCCTGCTCCCAGACAAGTGTCTGGCCGTGAGGGGAACGGGGGAAACCTCTCGAGAAAGCAGGGTAGTATCACTGAACCCATTTCTCTCCATGCTGGTGCTGTTAGGAAACACTTCCTTGCACCGGAGATGTGGTGGCACCTTAAAAAGCAGAGGCAGTCCTGGTAGAGCAGCTGATGAACGAAAGGATTTTGAGAGGGAGAAAATTATTTAATGCAGTTTTCTCGCCAGGAGAATCACTCGCTTTGACTTGAAGCTTTTAATTCCTCTCCCCCTAGCAGCTCGTGAAGGAAGGCTCCGAGTCTCAGAATGGACCGTGGGCGAACGCAGACACATTATGGCGTACCCCTTATTGCTGCATAAATACTCTTTGTTTGAAATTACAGCCTTAAAAAGATGATTGTTTTCCTATAAAAATTAAATGATTTGAAAAATTGAGCTCTTAAATAGAAATGTAACACTGCAAAAGGGATGGAGAAGGTTTGGTATTGAAACAGGGAGGAGGAATGGTTTTATGATAAGATTCAGAGATCTGGGCAACCTTCTCAGCTCTGCCACTGGCCCCTGTGTGAGCCAGGTCATGCCACTTCACCTCTCTGTGCTCACTTCTCTCTCTTCCAGTGCTCTTTCTTTAGGACCAGGTAAGGAATCCCATCAGTGTGCAGTTACTTGCACACATAATCCCCAATGAGCTTTTGGGGGCTAATTACTCAGATAACCACACATGATGGAGCTAGGAACTAATAATCTGGCTGTGCGTAGATCACCGTTACACATGTGCAGCACCAAGCACAGGTTTAGTTCAGACTCTCGGTGGGCCCGTAACACACAAAGGAAATGGTGATGATCATGAAAAGAAAATAGAAGTGGTTCAGTTTGCAGATCAGGACCATTTGGTGTCTTCAAAGGTGCAATAGTCCTTTTCCTTCACCACCCTATGCTCCAGCCCTGACGCAGCACACGGAAAGAAGTGCAGTGGGCGCGTCTCTCTACAGCTGCAATGCTGCCCCCTTTGCATGGGGTCTGTGGGAACATTTGATTCATCTTTGGGACACAGCTGTCTTTTCTCACCCCTCCGGTTTCATTCTGAGTGTCGGGCATTGAGCAAACCCAGAGCCTCACAGTAACAATCACCAAAAGCCACCAGCTTCCCCTGCCTGACAGAGGGTAATTGTACCCAAAATCTTGCAAATAAGATGTTTTCCAACTGTTTGAGTTGATCTAATAAAAGATATTGGATTTACCCAAAGAACCTTGCTGGCCAGCTTCCCTTGAGCTTTTCTTTGAATCCAAGCACACCCATGAAAGGCCCTTCCAGTGAGAAGCCAGAGCCTGGCTCAGTTTCTCCTCCTGTTTGCACCGATGAGCTCCGTAGGGTCCATCCCTCCTTTGCACCAAAGTAACTAGGGCTCTTGCCCAAACTCCCTCAGACCGTGTCGGAGAAACTGGCCTTGGTTTCAAGCTTGTAACAAAACCCAGAAGTGAAAGTGGGTGAGTCAAAGCCATAAAGGAAGGTAAAACTCAATGGGTTTCATGCAATTTTATGTGTGTTTCACACAGTCCTGATTTCCTGCCAGTTCCTGATACACGTGCGTCGGCATCTCCTGAATATTTGCAGGGAGAGGCAGGCTCGAGATCCAACGTGATGAGTGACAGAAGTGTAAAGGTGATCCTACCTAGCACCAGTTTACCAGGTCCGGCTTGGACTCGTTCCATCAGCCCTTCACTTTCAGGATTTACACACCAACCCACAAACGCATGGGTTGTGTGAAGCCACAAGCCAGAGAAAGGACACAAAACATGTGTTTGGATGTACTGTATGGTGACAAACAAAGACATTGTGGTTAATTTTTGCCCTTGGGGCACACCTTTGTGACTTCAGGGGAAAGGGTGGTCTTGTTCCCAGAGCAGAATTTGGCAGAGAGCTCTTGATCACACGGCTGAAAAGCCGTTGCAGGGTGTCTGACAATGGTGCTGATATGTGAAACACATGTGAGGATGGTGGATTACACATGTGGCCTATTTAGCACATTGTCTCTGTCTTGTCACTCTGTGTCTTTATGGGAGATGAATGTCTGGAAGAGACTGGGTGGGGGGGTTTAGCAGCCTGGGAAATTATTACTGCATTTAACAGTTCTTTTATAATGGTGGGGGGGCAGCGTGACATGGCATGGCACACGCCCCAATCCCAGACAACGCTGGTGGTATTATTCCTCCTCCTCCTCTCCACAGTGACTTATTGAAGGAAAAGGTCTCTCCTGAGAACTGCTGCAGCTGCAAAAATCACTGCTGCTGAGTAATCCGACCCATGATATCTTATATTGACTAGCACAGATATATCTCATCCTTGCTCCATTTGATATGGCAAACAGAGAGATGTGCAATGAGTCAGTCCCTGTGACTCACATAACCCCATTCCCGATAAAGTGACTGAGCATCTCATGCATTTTGTCCCTCTAAAAATAACAATTTCAAATGAATCCAAAGGAAAAGCAGGGGGGTGGCAGCAATCCGGTCCGCCTATGGACGGAGCAGTGTCACGGGTGCACTGATGCATTGCAGGCGTCACCATCCCTAGATCATTGATTCAAAACCCCCAGCTGGCTCATCATGGACAATACAATGGCGAGGCAGGAATTGCTGACGGGATACAGGCTAGAAAAAATATAGCAAGCTATCTCCATTTGGAAGAACAGTAGCAAGGAGGGCTTTCTTGACTTCCTGGTCTTCTTGGTGTCTCCCAGTTGCTGTTCTGTTCAGCGTCTCACCTGGAAAACCACCATCTTTTGGAGGCTTCCTCCACACACACATCCTCCTGGTCTTCTGCCCAGGCACCTGTGTGTGTCCAGGTACCATAACATTTGTATGCCCATGTGCACCCTCCAGTTTCAAGACAAGCAACTTACACAGTGTGAAGAATTCAGGCCTATGATCTACCCAGGCCTCTGCAACATTCATTTAAGCCTGCTTTAAAGAGGAGTTCGTTCTGTCTGTGCCCTCCCTCCTCATTCCCTCCTGGGATGAAGTGCAGGACCAGCAGCCTGAGGATGGATCAGGCCTGGTGGGACCCAAGTGCAGAGAGGGAACTGGCCCCCGGGGTGGGTGCATGCCGGTGGGTGATGGGTAGGCTGCTTTCATCTACAGTGCCCAACCTAGCACTATGGTTCAAAACCCAGGTCTGTAGCGGGTGCAGCCGTGTACAACACAGGGAGAGGCACATTGCTAAGGTGGAGACACTGGCGCACAAAAGAAACCTGCAGTAGTTACCTGGATCTCAAGAGCACAGCTCCTGAATAACCCCAGAAGTGATCTGCGGGGATGCTGGATGTCCCCTGGAAAACCAGAAACTTGGAGTAAAACCAGCGGCCTCCTGACAGATAATGGTGCTGACAGATTTAAAAGCACTCAGGGATTTTTTAAAGTGTGGCTAACTCTTCTGAGCCAATGTTTAGTTAGGGCTGGCGCTGCGATTATGCGCACAAGCTGCTTTGATGAAATAAAGAGCATATGCCATTTTTTTTATCAGCTAAACTTTCCAGATTTACTTGTCCCAGTGAGGATACAGGACTGTGACACATTGCATAAAAATAAGTCCAGGCTGTTTAAAAGTGCTAGGGACCCAAGCCATGCAGACACGTCACATGAGGATCCCCCTGGTTCGGTTACACAAGGCGTACACTGTGCCTACCACGGCCAACAACAACCTGGAGAGTGCCAGCATTTTCTTGCACTGGGTGGGTGGGTAGGGCACCCGATACACTTAAGTGCATTTCTCTTATCAACTCCCTGCAGTACATTAATTTTTACTGATTGCTAATGGCTGCTATGCTGTCACTAAGGCAACTAGTCCAGATGTTGATAACTTGCAGGATAGAAAAATAATAGGCCCATGTTTATGTGCAGTTTTACTTGTCGTAAAACTTATTTTCACACACATGTGCACTTACTACATTATTAGTAATACTTCAAAGTAAAAAGTCTAATTGGTCAAATGCAGCTCTGATAGAAGGGAGCAATATTGCTATCAAATATTGCAATATTGCAGCCTATTCTCTGGGATGAAGTGTTCAGTTTGCTTGATGTTTCAACCACCTTCTTCTATCATATCCCTTCTCTACAAGGAGCAAAAACTGAGCTGTACTGGATGCTTGCATGAAAATGGGCAAAGTATGTGGCTTCCTCTCACCTTTCTCCCCAATCTATAGACCAGTGGGAAGCCATTGTGATCCCTAACACCAGGTAGGATGGCTGTGGCAGGAGGCCACTGTCATGCCCCCTTGTAGTTGCCTTGATCCTGCCCGACCCCTGTTGCAGCCTCCCAGGGTCTCCCCTGCTTCCTCGCCTGCCCTGCCTTGATGTTCAAAGGTAATGAGGGGGGGGCTGGTGAGCCTCAGTTGCTCTCTTTCTCTCTCTCTGTCCTTGTGCTCATTTTCTCAGGCCACTACTGAGGGCTACATTTATGGTCTCCTTCTTCCCCTACAGCCATGCCTCGCCGATGTGACTCTGTCCATAGTTCAGTCCTTGTGTAGAGGCCTCAGCAATCTTGGCTTTAACCCCCTTGTCTCTGGCTCTGCACTCATTTCTTTTGGTCTCAGCCCTCACTGTGTTTCTGGTCTCCAGGCCCCTTAGCCCTGTCTTGCACCATTTCCTGGCCCGCCTGGCATCCCTAGTCCAGGGCCAGGCTGCTCTCCATTTGGGTCAGTCTCCCTGACCCAGGGCCAGGCTGCCCTCTGGTCTACCTCCCTCTAGGGTGATTAGTCTCAAATGCTTTCCCACGTTCTTCCCTACCATGAAAGAAACATGCTTTTTTTTTCCCCACACATGCTCTTGATTTAATATATTTTGGGCAAAATCTCCCTTGGCATATCTCCACTGCAGCCATGGCAATATCCCAACACAGAATGTGGCTTGATGTACTCAAGGTATAGCCATGATTTCAAAAGAATATTAACCCCAAAATAAATTAAGTTACACTTGCACTCCAATTTTTTTTTTTCACGCCAGAGTTAAAAAAACAGCATGGTCATGAACGTTAATGGACGGGGAGATGTTTGATGTTATGAAATGCATTGATTATATGGTACTGGTGGATGATTAAAGTGTAGGTATAGTATGCACGTTTGGGTTGATAACTGTGGTTGGTACATTGTGCGTTAGCTGGCATACACGGTTATTTTGTGGCATGTAATATTGTAGAAGATAATAGTGTTTTAGTGCGTTGCAGATGGATCCTTCAAATAGGAAATATGAACTTACCATCCCTGAGTAATTCCTCATTTTCATAATTGCCAAATTGTGAGGGCTGTCATTAAGTCTGGGCAGTAAGGAGAGGATAGATGAGCAACTAATTCTCTGGCAGTGGCAAGGAGCCGTATCCCCTTTCTGTTGGTTTTCAGGTATTTTCATGTGAAGGCTATTTTTTTAATTGTAACATCTTGTAAAAAAAGGCTCATTTTGGAAGAGCAAGGACTGGTAGCTGGATATTGCCGAAACACTTTCCACCGTCAAAGGTTTTGAATTCTGAAATTTCCAAATTCAAGGGGGGATGTGAGGAAAAGCTTAAGAATTTCTTCCCCCAAAAAAGCTGCCCTTTGTCTTTCACCCAACTAGAGAGAAAGCCATGGTTGGTTTTTTTAATGGATCAGTACAATTCAGGTATAAAATAAAGGAATTAAAATGCTGGTGTTTTTATCATTTCTTTCCACAACATTATTTTTTTTTAAACCAAAGGTCTTCACCTCCCCTCTTCTTAAAGGACTTGACAAACCCTGTCTCTCTCTGTGCCACACTGCTTGGGAGATGGGAATAATTACTCTTACCTGCTTTTGCAGAAATATTTTCAAAAGCCAACTGCATGTTGTCTGTTTGATTGTAACTCCTCACATTTGCACTGTGTCAATTAGATAAGTTATCACACAGAGATGCCGTATAACATACAGAACAACCATGGCACAGCCTCAAATCTGAAGTCACAGTATTTGCAAGAAACTGTCCACGATCTACCCATGAAGGTGAAAAATGTCTCTGGCCTGTCATTTAAAGCAGTTAGCTAAATGCACAGACATACAGCACAACAACATTCATTTGAACGATGCTGTTATGCACATTTTCGGCTGTGCACGAAGTCCAGCAGGGTTTATTGAAGTTATTATTATAGCCACATCCCCCAGTGCACTGTTTATTGTGACATATGGTATCTTGGGGTGTATCCTTTTAATAAAAAAATAATTCAAGAATATTCCAGCAGTGAGTCTCCTATTTCCAGGCCCTTGAGACCTTTGTCAAATCAAGACTGTCCAGGCAGTGATTTGTAGCTCCATTGCCAAGTACGTTGGCTGGTCCAAGGCATTTTCCCTGGATTCTGAGAAACGTGTCTCTTTCCTCCTCCTATTCTCTAGATTTCAAAGGTGAAGGCAGCCCCCTTCCTCTCATTAAAACTCATCTTCTTTTGATGGAAGAACTCCCCCAGAAGTTAGCACTGTCCCCGGAGAGTTCACCTCTCCCAGCTACAAAAAAACCCATCTCAGTCTGAAGTCTCATGGGAAGTACATCGTTAGAAAAGGCTAGGGAGGGAGACTGGAGTTAAATCATTCACACTATCCATTCGCCTGACTTGCAGTGGGTACCAAAAACACTGACCCACCCAAACCTCAGTCATTTTGTATCTGCACAGTGCAATAAGAGCGCGCCTGGAGCATTATTAGCTCGTATATAACACTCAGTTGATGAGAGCATCCTCTACGCAACTTCATCTACCTCTCGCTTGCCATGTTCTCATGGCAGCGACAACTTGCTGTGTTAAAGCTGACCTGTCAGCCTACGCTTCTCCTGCTCCTTATGGGAAAAGGTGTTGATCCCTGGATGTGTCTGGGGTTTCGATCCCCGGATGCATATGAAGCCAGAAGTGAGCAGAATAAAACAGGCAGTTAATGCACAAATAATTTTAGAGCAGCGTGTTTAAAAACAGCAAAAGGAGACAGAGGAGAGATCCTTTTGGACATCCAAGTTGCTATGTGCAATATTTGAACTTGGCCCAATTGGCTAAAAACTAAGCTACCAGCATTTTTCATTTGGCTCAAAGTACTTTAAAGGCAGGCATTCAGAAACAGGAGCTCTGAGGAGCTTCTTCATTTATAAATCAGATGCAGAACGCATGTTCTTTGGTTCATCTTGTCTAGAATCACAGTGACCAGCATAAACTGCACATAATGCACAGAGCACGTGTTTCCTCTCTTATTGCAGATGTGTCAATCCTTGGAAACAAAAGAATCGACACCCATCTAGGAACAAGATCCCCATTAGTTAGCAATTCAGAATGACTTCCAAAAGCAATCCCTTAGTCTCCAATGATATCTGTCTGACAACTACTTAATCTCGCCAAGAGCTGCGTTAAACCAGCCTGTCATCAGTGCTGCCTCTCAGGTGTAGTTTGAAAAGAGAGAGAGAGAAAGAGAGAGATCCATGAGCTTCAATCACTTAGAAGAAATTATAACTTTTTAGAAGACTGTCTGCAGATAGCATTTACCGTGTTGAGCAGAAGATGACAGTTACGATGTAGACAGAGTGGTACAATGCAAAATGCCAGCTTCCAGGTGATTCTATCCCATTTCTGAGGCTGTCGCGAGCTATCAAATTAATGTTGAAATAATTGTCACTTGTGAATACCTGCCAGTGTAACCAAGCTGGGTATTAAAAAAAAAAAAATCCCAATTGATCAGCCTCACAAAATGTTCTGAACATTTAAAGAAAAAGTTTCACTCAAGGTGCACTTCTTTTGCATATTCATTTCAGCAGGGAGAATTTTTCACGAGCAAAAATGGAGACAGAGAAGTGCGGAAGCTACCGGAGGGGCGTTAGCGTCGCTGCTCGTTTCTCACGCCAGGATTTATTCCATAAGAGGCAAGTATAAATTCTCTGCTGCTTGCCAGCCCCTTGCCATTGCAGGCATCTGGAGTAAAACCAGACAACCCTCTCTATGGGCTTCATTGCCATAAAAGTCTCCAAACTGGAGAAAGCCCCATTTGCTGGGCATGTTTTTATTGGGTTAAAAACATTAGTTGTGCTGTCCCCAGGGCTGCCCCATGCTTGGCATCTCAACAAATGAGCAACAGGGAAGGATCCGGCGGGCCCTTCCCATCGCGCTCGTGTGGCGCTCGGCAGTTGCCATCAATGGCAGCGCTGGAAAGGGGATTTGCAGAAGAGATGCAGCTCAAGCAAGATCCCGGGATGTCTCCCTGACACTGATCTGCCAATTTGGGTGCAAGCCCTTTGGTAGGTGCAACCAAGTCCCCTCAGCTCCACCTGGAAGTAAGCTCAGCACTTCATAGGATCAAACCCTGGGTCCTTGACTCCTCCATGACTATCAGGGATACCAAGGAGCCACATTTACTCAGCAAAGTGCCTAGCAAGGAGTTCGTCCTTTTTCTTTCCGCTGTGGCCTCTGCCTTTGTTTTCTTTGCCTTCATCATCTTGCAAGGCTTTGACTGCAGTGCACTCTGTATGTGGCTGCATTTGGAAACTACAGCCAGTGCAGAATGCAGCAAGCTGATTATTAAGAGGTGGTTCATGCGGAGAGCACATTATATCGATGCTCTGTGTCCTGCCCGAGCTGCCAGCTGAGTTCCAGGAAAAGTTTAAGGTATCTGTGCTGACCTATGGAGCCCTACCTCATTTGGTTCCCGGTTACCTAAGAAACCAGTGCTCCCTTCGCGTGACATGCCGAGAGCTGCGCTCAACAGAGGTGCTCGGTCGGATTTAGATGGAGGGGACTGTTGGCAGGACATTTTTATGGGGAAATCCTGGAACTTGCTGTACCAGAAGCCAGATGTGGCCTTCAGGGTCAGCTAACTATAGGTACCTGGATTTCCCAAAGCTTTTTCCTGTGCTGGGATTCTTTAAGGATCATGGAGGAGAAGCAGGTTGTTGCAGGTGGTGGCACCATCACTGCAGCAGTGCCACGCACCAGCTTTTGTTTCACTTCTGTACTGGGCTCCGGGCACCAGCCTGGCACGTCACGTGTGCAAGTGAATGAACAGAGAGCATCAGCTGTGGGAGGGCAGGGACCTCTCCCCGAAGGAATGAGATGGAGCCTAACTTCTCCTTTCCCACAGGTCACAGAACAACTCAGTAGAGTCTGAAAGCTATCAGCTGTCACGTATGGACCATCGCAAGGCCCTATAGACAGGAGCTTTATTCAAACCAGCGGGCTCTGAGTCACATCATCAGCCTCTGCGGTACCCAGTCCTCTGCCACACCCTTCCTTCTGCCTCCTTTTCACTTTCTACCGACTGAAATCTCACCTCTAACCTCTGCTCTCTATTTTCTATTAGGAACAATTGCTTTCTATTAGGAACAAATTTCTCAGGGTGCACCTGTGCTGTAAAGGTCTCCACCCTCACGTGAGGGCATCACACTTCGGCTAAACTAAAACTGATTCACCATCGCCTGGTATTTATTTACCATGAATTTGCTATCTGGTCCGTACCTCACCATAGTGGTATTTAAAGCTATTTTCTCACTAGTGGTATGCCCCTATATTTCATATAGCTTGGGCCACCTTCTGATCTCATTTCCACTGGTTGCCAAACATCATAGATTTCACTGGAGAGCCCAAAAGGTTTATGTGAGTATAAACAAAATCAGGATCTGGTCCCCTGTGCATGTATGGGCATAGCAAAAGAGAAGTCAACCTGCTCAGGAGTATGGAGGACATATATATATACATACACAAGTACACACACACACACACACACACAGAGGCATATTGTATTCATAGGTGTATAACTTATACACCTATGAATACACACACATATGCAGTTGTATTGTGCTGTTTTTTATTTATGCATGTAATAACACAGACATTATTTATACATATATGAATACACACATACGCCAGTGTACTGTGCTTTTGTATCATTTACACATGTATGAATACACATATACACAATGGTGTACTATTTATACATGTAACACAGAGATTATTTATACACGGCTGAATACACACAATGGTGTATTGTGCTTGTGTGTTATTTATACATGTAACATACAGATCATTGTTACATGTCTAAATACATGTAGATGTATTATGCTGGTATATTTATACATATGTGAGTATACACACAGCTGTATTGTGCTTGTGTATTATTTATACATGTATGAACACACATATACAACGGTGTATTGTGCTTGTGTGTTGTTTATACACGTAACACGCACACATTATTTCTACATGTCTGAATACACACACAGATGTGTTTTGTTTGTGTATTGTTTATACATGTAACACGCACACAGATGTATACATGTATGAACACATACACACAACACGGAGCAGAGAGGAAACCAAACGGCAAAACTTAACCCTTGCTTTCCCCCAGCCCAGGTATCCAGCATTTCAGCGGGACTCTGCAATGACCCTTTTTCCAGGGGTAGGTGCCAGAGCCCGGCCGGAGCACCAAGGTGCTCTTCCCTGGAAGAGGCAGGCCTGCAATGCCGCCTGTCACTCCCTAATGCTTGTCAAGACAAAGGCAACAGCTGTTTTCCCAGGCCCTTGCCGAATGATTCCAGCAGATTAAAATATACATGTATATATTTATGCCGACAAGAAGGAGGGAAAGTGCGACTTCTAGTCAGTGCCTAAATTTCCTGCCTCCGACGCCCAGCTGGATAGCAGGAGTTATAACAGAAACCAGCAGCACAATTAGCTGGAGTTCTGTAGCTGTCTGCAGTAGACTGCTTGCTCCTGTCTCTCTATAGGTGGTCTCCCAGTTCATCAGTTCATAAATAAGTAATTTGAAATGTGTTCCTGGGGGAAATTTTCCTCCTTCTCTCCTGAACAGACTGTACTCATCAGTTTTCCTGTTCTCCAGGTACCTGGCGTTCTCATTTATAATGGCCAGAGGAACTATGCTGTTCTAATTCTTGCTTCATTACATCTCCTAATGCTTGTTTTCAACAGCTTCACAACTCCACATTTCTTTATATATTGATAAAAAAACCTCTTTGCATATATTATTTATTGGCACTTTCATGTTAGCTTTAATGCTGATTTAAATGGAATATTTTTACATACAAAGTAAGACTGTGAAGTTGGTTTCAGGTCTGAGGTTTTGATATTTTGATTTAAATTATGAGAGAGAAAAAAAAAACCCAATCAGCAAGAGAAATCCTTGTCACTGCCCATTGCCTGCCCTTCATCATACACCATCTGAGCAGATATTTTGTACAAGCCACCACATTAGTCAACGGGGACATTGTGTAGGCTGGGAAAGGCCCAGCAGCCACCCCAAAAGGTAATGAATGGAGTCTAGTTCTGCAGATGCTCGGGCACCTAAAGGTGCAGATGGACATGTTGCGCGATGCACAAAACCACTTCAGCAATTTAAAATCAGTGAGTATTTTGAAGGGCCGAAATGTCTTTGTAAATCTGGCCCGCGATGACAGAGGCAAGAACCAACCTTCCCAGCTGGCTGAGCTGTGGGACCTGCTAACTTAGTTGGTCAAATAAGGCCAACTGATTTCAACTCAGAAGGTCCTGGTGGTGAATACACGTATTGCTTTGGCAGCCGTGCGGGTAGATCCTCGCTGAAGACAGCGAGACTCAGAACGAGTTTCAAGCAGACGCAGGGTTGTTGGTCGTAGGCGTTTGGTCTAAGCACAGCAGCAGGTGAGGTTCTTTGGGCAGATGCAACATCTTTTATTAGACCCGCGACAGCTACCACCAACAACTCTGAAACATGGAAGATACCGAATTCTGCTGTTTGAAATGGAAACTTCACAACAAGAAGAAGAAAGAAGCCAAACTTGACAGCGACATGTACTTTCTAAGCCTATGCAAGAAACACAACATCATTCCCAGAGGACTCAACATCTACAGTCCTCTGACTACCGCACGCAACTTCAAATAGGCTTCAAGTTGGTCTAATAAAAGATATTGCTTCTACCCAAAGAACCTTGTCTGCCAAGCCGACCCGGGCGCACTGTTTCCAACCAAACTTTACTTTTCTTTTCTGTGCTGCTGAAGCTGAACCCTTAGTAGAAACACAGCACTTCTGATAAAGGTTTTAATAGAACAGTCTCTGTGGTCCAGGGCAGGCTCTCCGGTCTCTTCCAGACAGAGACCGGGGATTGCTTGACCTGCTGCCGGTGACAGCAGGAGACTGCAGCTGCTGATGCAGGGGCCAGCCCCACCTGACAGCGCTGTCTATCCCAGACCTTGCCTTTCCAGTCTGAAAACGGATGTTTCCGCCTGGCTGTTTTGTGAACGCGTTCAAAACACTTTGCTTTCATTCCAGGAGGGAACAAAAACACATTTCAAAACCTCAAAAGTTTGTTGTGAAATGGAATAATCATTCTCCATTCAGCTCTTGTTTGAAGGCACTAGAGAAAGCAAAAGAAGCAAGGCCTAAAGCTGTAAATGCATCTATTCGTTGCCTGAAATTGTGCTTACTTAGCGTTGCTCCTTTCGAGGCCAGATCTGAGGCTCCCTTTGACTTCGGCAAGTAGTAGATCAGCCCCTTTATAATTGCTTTCCTTTTTTCCCTTGTTAAAATAATCAAATGACTGAAATACATTGTGCCAAGAAGAATGCACCTGGCGGAGATTTAGGAGCACGCATCTCTTGTCCCACGAAAATACCAACCCCCAGGGAAGAACCCCCTATAGGCTGTCTCAGCCCGAGGACAAGCTTTGCTCTTAATTTCATCTGCAAAAATCCGGAATCATTCTGCTAAATTCAGTAACAGGCCTGTGAACTTTGGTAACTGTGGAGATTTCCCCACACCTCATTAGAGACTGGGAACTTGCTCCAAAAAGAGATTTATCATGTAAAAGGGATACTGTCAGACCAAACTCAAGTTACCGTTTCCTTACGGACCTCTGGTGTTTCTGTAAGAGTTAGAAGTAATATGGGAGATTGCTTTTAAAAACTACATGCCATTTTTTTCTTGGTACCTTAAAGACTGCAGCGCCTATTAGCCATCCTAAATAACAAAGGCTTGGTTTTCTTTGGTGAAGGAGAAAGCATGTAGCTAGGGAAAGAGAATCCAGACACACTCCTGGTTGCTCTTCTCAGACAAAACGCCTGTGGCCGTCAATGTAACACGGTTAACCTTCAAATGCCTTGAGTCAGGCCCTCAAAACTCAGGAGAGTGGCTAAAAAATTCATGAGCTATACCTCTACAACCTCTACCCCTAAAAATCAGGAGATATTTTAAAAGGTAAAATAACCTTTTTTTTAAATTTATCTTCAGGTGGTTGAGCCGTTAAGGTAAACGCAGGTCACACTTCCAAACTTTTCTGTGCGACCCACATAAACATTAGAAACGTACTGTTTCCTCTCGTGGAAGCTGAAATTCTTGTGTAGTCACATGACTCCCAGAGCTGGGAATTGAAAAAAGCACCAAATATGTTTAAATAGGTGGTAAAAGCACAAGAGCAGGAAGCCATGAAAAAATTGCACTTTTCCAAGAGGTGCTTAAAATTATTAAATGAGGGAGGAGGACTGGGAAGGGTTTTCAAGCCCCTGGAAAATGCTGTGATTCTGGGAATTCCCCGAGGGCAAAGGGAACCGGAGGCACAGACCTCCTCCTGGATGTCAGTGCTTGCCTTAATTCTTGACTGGTGACCTACATAAGTTACTAGCCACCATTAAACCTGATTTTTCAAAAGAGCCCATTTAGGCATCCCACGTGCAGGGGCCGAGGCTGGGTAATGACTATGCGTTTGCAAATATGTCTCTTAACAGGAACATGAGAACAAGAATAGTGCGGCATTCTGTAAAGCCTAAAACCAGCCAGGAAAACAGATGCATCAAAAGTCCAGAGGGAATGGTTTGCAGTGTGTGCAGAAGGAAGTTGTGCAAAATCCAGGCCAAACGCATTCAGATCCTTCCCCCAGAAGCCGAGGATGGGGAGGAGAGAGGGAAGAGCACTGAGGTCTCCGGAGAAGCACCACGACTGCAGACTCTCTGGGAATGCAGATCCTTGCTGCCTCTCTCACTTGGGCAACTTGTTCTCAGGTTTCAGTAGTTTTCAATTGAGAGACATTCAGTCTACACACATGGGGACTTTGTCAGAGAGAGAGAGAGCATCGCAGAATTGGCACCTAACAAATCATCTGGACAAGCTGCCTCTAAATGCACAGAGAACTGGCGAGGAGAAAAGCATCCCTCTTCCCTGTGTGCTCGCGTGCACACACACACGCACGCTCACTCACTTCTCTCCTCTTCTGTATCCCTGACTCATTATACATCTTTGGCCTCATCTCCATGCATACTGCTCCCCGCCTGGCACATTATAACGAAGGCAGCAGCAAGGCTGAGGGAAGGAGAAGTGTTGAATGGGTTACTTTGCTCCAGGACCCCCTTATCTAAAGTCTTCCTCAAAAGAGGAAATGAGTCGATTTGCATTTTCCGACTGAAGTGGGGAGGAATGTTCCTCGTTACATTACACCGTATTCTCCCTTTTGCCCCAGGCCTGCTCGCAGGCTTGAGCAGCTCTGAAAACACCTGTATGCTTCCCATTTAAATACACGCTTCAGACAAATCTTTTTCGAGGTTTTCAAAAGAGATAGACTAATATTTTCCCTTGCTCGCGTGTATTTTCCTTTTTGAAGGCTGACGGCAGGAATTAACCATTTGATTTTCACATTCTCCGCCCACCCCCTCCCCGAATAGTTTTATACCTGTGAAACCTTTGTTTTAGGGTAGGCAGTGACTGAGCATCTCTCTGCAAAGAATAATCTCCGGCAGATGCTGTGGAAGTCAGTCGTCTGTCACACAACTGGATGGGAGATACGAGCAGGACAATTCCGCTCAGAACAATCTGGCATGTCCCTTATTAGAAAATTCAAACCCCATTAAGTCAATACATTGCTAGAGATTTATTTTCTCCCTTTAAAACACATGGGGAGGGAAAGGACTGCACAGAATAAAACTGCTGTGGTACAAAACGCAGCAAAAGGTAGTTTCCCTTTGTGCAGGGACAGCTTAGTCCTCCAAAAAGCATGTCTGCAACGGAGGTCAGATGCAAAGCTCGCTGAAGTCGATGGAAAGAGTCTCCCTGGCTTTCGATACGTCTGCGGATCAATAGGTTTCGGAGCTGGTTTGCGGGCGCTGTTGGTTCTACAACGCACCAAGCAGCCACGTTTCTGCTTGCAACGAATGGCGGATGCACAAAAAAAAGTGAAACTTCACCCACGAGCAGGCAGGGCTGGCAGAAGCACCTTTAAAAACCTGACCCTACAGATCAATGATTCCTGTAATAAATGGCACCCACGGGAGAGGCCACGTGCTCTGCACACATGGCTGGGACCTCTGATTTCCTGTCTTCTGATATGAGCCCTGCCACTGACTCCATATGACCTTGGGTGATTCTTTCAGCCCGCTCGTGGCTCGCTTTCCCTCTCGGTTAAACTGGGATGCTTGTACTTACTCCCTAGGAACACACTGGATGCATCTACACATTCATCAATGCGCCTTAGATACTGCATGTTTAATTTAGCACTTCTTCATGAAGTACTAACTGAATGCACGGGAACCAGAGTTATTGCACAGTTGCACCGGCACACCATTACTTTGTGAGGCTTACTGTGCATTAGGCTAATAACACTGCACAGTAGGCTATTAGCACGGTTTTTAACCACCACAGGACTGCACAGTGTTATTAGGCTAACGCGCAGTAAGCATCTCATGTAGACGCACCCTCTGAGGACTGGTTAGGAAATATCTGTAAAGTCCTAGGGATTAATAGGATTACTACAGAA
Organism: Caiman crocodilus; assembly: GCA_030014935.1. Taxonomy (NCBI): domain Eukaryota; kingdom Metazoa; phylum Chordata; order Crocodylia; family Alligatoridae; genus Caiman; species Caiman crocodilus. The sequence continues at coordinate 35,342,818 of JAGPOW010003447.1, read as the reverse complement.
AACATAGGAGAACAGATACAGGCACGCATGTGGGCCTGTACACACACGCACCGCACTCTGAGACAGCCCTGTGCTGAGGTCAACCCCTGTACGAACACCTCGTTAGCAAGAGCAGGTCCAAAAGGCAAATTCATTTCCATCAGCAGGAGATTGTCTGAGGCTGAGTTACATAGTGAGGGTTGATAGTAAATGTTTCCTGCCATTTCTTGACTAACACACGGATGTCCTTCCTTCCCCCCACCCCGTCCTCCATCCGCCACGCGAGTTTAGTGCACTTTCATTAAGAAAAGTGAGGAATTTTCCAACATATTCAGTAATTTCCCGCTTTCTCTCCTAAGTGATGATTTCATGTATAACTGGCAGGAGATGAAATTTCAACAGATTGAGTCTTTCTCGCTCTCTCTTTCTCGTGCACGCACACGTGCACACACACACACACACACACACACACACACACACACACACACACATTCTTCCAGTCCCCAGACAGAAATAGTAATTCCCCTATATAAAAATAGGGGGGGGGAAACATTATTTTTTCCTTTGCAAATGTATAACATAGTTGTGAAGGCTAATTATAAAATAATGTTTAAACCGCTGGGACCAAGACAGGAGGTTACGAAAATGCTTTAAAAGTCCCAGTGCTGCAATAGAAGAATTTGATTAACTGAAACAAAGCAGAGCTGGTGAAAGTTTAAAAAACAAAAGTATGCAAAACATTAAAAAAAATAAGCCCTAAACTTATTTGCTGGCCTGTAACTTATCAAACCTCCAACGGTGCATAGTGATTCTTTCACATTCCTTCATAAAATATATACATATATAATGAAAGGTTTAATTTTCTTCCTAGTTTTGGCACTGAAATGGGCAAAGATGACTTGGATTTTCCCCTTGAGCCCTGAGGACGGGAGGTGCCGAATTGTTCCCGAGAGCTGCAGAGTTTGATGAAAGCCCCTTCCGCACTGTACAGGATAAGAAAACCTGATGGTATAAAAGAAACCTACAGCAGCTGCTACCCTAGGAGATATTTGGCTAATGCAGGCTCGACGGAGACGTGCTACAGGGCCAGCCCTATCTCCAGTTCCGGCTAGGAGCAAGTCTGCGCTGGGTAATTGTCCGACAGACCTGACTATGAGGAGATGAACCCTGACAGATGTAGTCTTTATCACAGAGTAAAATAGGCTCACAGCGGTGTACCACCAACATGAATGTCACATTTTATGAATTGCCGTATTGCATGCTGCAGCGAGCACTGGCTGGCTGGGCTCCAGGCAGATAGTAACAACTCATCTTCCCCCCTTCTAGCGCGAGCTTGCTGCCTGCATCCTGCACAAGTAACAAATAAGAGCAGTAGCAGCACCACCTGCTTCTTTTCAAGCCAATCACCGTAAGGATAAAAAAGTGCTCAGATTGAACGCCGATACCATGGACGCGGAGAGGCAATCACGGTTTGCTTTGCCAGATTTCTTAACAATTGACAAACCAGAGCTGGCCTCGGACTGCCTTTACATATATCACGCAAGTGCAACTAGAGCAGCAGCACCCAGGCCCGGGCCATTGCAGAGCCAAAGCATGGATGGACTCAAGCTGCCCTCGCCGGTCCTTCGAGGGTGTCCCCTCCATAGGCAGAGTTGACGTTCGAGGTAGAGACAGCGAAGGCCGCCTTGCAGCAAGCGGCTATGTGGATTCAGCCACGGTCATCGCCGCTCTATCACGTCTAGAGTATTCGTGTGCAAAATCCAGCCATCCAGGATGGCATAGGTGACTTCAGCAGCCACCCTCCGCCCCATGCCTCCTCCTAAACCAGTTCTTCCAAGGGAAAACTGATCAGGTGAGTCTGGGTTAATCGAGCCGCTGCTCTAGGTGCAGATTGAACAGAGGCTAAATTAGGCAGGAAAAGGCGGTTTGTTATTTCACTTAAACAGGCCAGCCTCATCGCAGCAGCAAACGAGGCACAAAAAACTCACCAAGGCGAGGTTCAGGGCTGCCTCCCTCTCTGCAGGTGTTCTGCTGGAAGTCCAGCTCGCACAGAGCCTGTGACAGGATTAGAAAAGTTCATTACAAAATAAGAACTGATAAAAAGTCAGCTCCTAGATCGTGCAACCGCCAAAGGGTTTAACTTGTCACGTGCCCGGGAGACAAAGGAGACATTCATTGTTTTCCAGGTCAGAAATCAGAATGATCCCATTGAGAAATAAACTATACTGCTGCCCCTTCCCGCTCACCTACGACAGGCTCAGCTATTAATGGGCCAGGATGGACGACCACGCGGCTGCTATAATCAGACCCAGCCTAGATCAAAACTCAACACTTTCCCCCCACAAAGGTAGCTCTGCAGATTTCACTTCTATTGGAAGAGGGTAAAAACTTGTGTCCACATCTCAAAGCACACTTCTTCTGATGTCAACAGTTTTACAGAGCGCCAAAAACTACTGAAAAAGCAGATGGATTTTTTTTATTTTTTTATTTGATTTTTTTTCCTCAAAAACTAAAAATGTTTATAATTTTCTGAGGATTTCGGTCAGCAGTTCAAAATGTATAGGAAACTCTAAAATATCACAATTAATTCTTTTCATGGAAAATAACCAGTCAAACTTTGCTGGTGGAAAATATTATTGTGTTTTGACCAACTCGACTTCTGTGACTTCCAGATTTGCAGCCAAATGCTTTGCACAGTCCAAAATGACACTGTTAAGAGAACGGGAGCTCACACAAAATCTCCAGCGCCTTGTGCTTTTAGCGAACATTAGAAATACGGCTTGTAAAATGTAAAGCAACCCCAAAATATCAATATTAAGAAATCTTTTAAAGCCTTTATTAAGTGATCTTTTCCAGTCCTCCAAGGTAGCTGCGTTTGGCAGTCAGCGGGCGTACGATCAAAGAGCTGGATCTATTTATATTTTATTAGGACTGTTTCACCCATCCCTAATTCCACTGGTTTTTCTCCTCTTCTCCCTTTTCCGAGGAGAATAGCATGGTGCAGGGAAGGTGGGACCACTTTGCAAGCACTTGATTTACAGCTGGGGCAGCAGGTGTTTAACACTGAATATATTATTCTAGGACCCGGTATCATCATCCTCCCTTTCTGAGGGACACTGGTTGGTCCCGGCTCCAATCAGTTGTAAATCTGACACCGTTGGGTTGACTCTTGATGAATCCCAGCCCTCACAAGCAAAGAATCGGGCCCGTTGCTGTCTGGTGGCCTTTCCTGGATGCGTTCCCGCTGCTGCAAAACAACCAGGGAAGCCAAGTGACACAAAGAGACGGTCTGTCCTGCACCTTGCACGACTCCGCAGCTCCTGCTCTTCGCAGGGACGCACTGGGGTCTATAAAACTTGCTCGAGGCTCCCGGGCTACTGAAACATTATCAAGGTGTGAAGAATATGAGGAATGGAGTCCACTGAGCGCGAGCTGCTCCTCCCCATCTCCTCCACCTCCAAAGAGAAAGAAAAAAATATTCCTTTCCAATAAAACATGATAGCTTAAGAAAACCTCTCTCCTCTCCTTGTAAAAACCCATGTCGTTCACTTGGGCCAGATCGAGAGCCAAGTGTGGCTTGCTGCAAGGAGGAAAATCCAAAAAGCTCCTCAATGATGGAGGTAAAACCTTGGCATGGGAGATAGCAGGGTTTCTAGTGCCAGAAGCTGCATCCAATTCATGCCGCCCTGCAGCATGGGGTTCCCCGTGTGCTCTGTAAACCAGTTTATTCACCGAGAGCATCTCTTCTGCTGGGCTGCTCCCCAAAGCCGGCGATTTTACGTGGAGGATGCAGGCAGGACCCTTCCCGGACTGGGCTCTCATGTGCGGCGTGAGTGGCTGGCACCCGGCAGCGGGTTGGGCATCCCTCCTTGGTCCCCATGCCCAAGCGCGGCCGCTGAGTGGGAATGAGGAACCCTAGAGGGTTTTGCCCTCCTGGAAATGCCAACCCTTGCACTGCACGTTGCATTCAACCCAGATTATAACACAACAGAGAGCTGAAGCTGCCCCCCGCTGTTTCTTATTTGCTGATATTTCCTATTTAGTTTAAATCAACGTTCTGATGGTATCAGCCATAAAGCTTTATGGAGGGCCGGGGTTTTTTCCCCCCTTCAAACAGACTGTTCTCCTCTCTGTCATAAAGTTAATTTTATAGTCTTTGTTCATTTTCCTAATCTGCAAATTACATCCTCCTGCACTCTGATTACTTACCACTGGAAAAACAGGCCTTCAATATTTCCCCTCTGCTTCCAGTCTGAATATTCTTTCTATTATCTTGATGACCTTAATCTCTTTTCTCCCCCCCTGCACTGGCCTTTCAAGGAAGTGGCGAGCGCACCAACAGCACCCAGTGTGTCAGCCAGGAAAAACAAATCTCAGCTCCTGCTCTCTGCTCAGCCCATCCGACTCTCAATTTCCCTTTTTACTTTCTTCTTTCCCAACAGCAGAAAGTGTGGGAAGAAATGGGACCGTGGCAGGGAGGCTTAGAAATCTGCAGATCAGCTCCAGGCTCTGAGCAATCCTTCATTTCCTATCGGGAAAAAACACAATTTAATCTGTCAGGAAGCAAGGGGCTGGATAATTTGGAAGCAGTCATGGACTCCTGTTGCAATAAGCAGCTACCCTTACTAGCATGGTCGTGGGGTGCAGGTGTGTACAGACACACACATACACAGGCATGCGCGCCTGGACACAAAGCTCTGGTGACTTTCAAAGGGGCCATAATCTCATTTAAATGCAGGAAGGGCTAGGGGAGAGCAAGGCCATATACTCTTCCTGGAAGAGCTAATGCATTTGGGATGAAATGCAATTAAGCCCCCAAAATAAGGCTTCAGCAGGATGCATATGGTTCAAAGTCCTTGAGTGCGCTCTCTGCACCGGGGTGACTTTCATGCCGCACCTCTAACTCAGTGCTCGCACCCCAGTAGTCACAAAGCAGCAGCCGGCACAGGAAGCCCCGAGGAGAGATGACCGACTAGATGACAGGGTGGAGGCCCTCCCAGACCATGGGTGCATCAATCCCCGGGGTGCCTGAGCTCACCCCTTGCAAAGGCTCCTCACTACAGCTGCTGGCTCTAGGCTAAAACATGGGGGGCCATGAGTTGCTTGCTGCCAAAGCCCAAGAAACTGCACCCCCACCTCAGAGAGTTGTTTGAAGGCCTTGATGGGCACGCAGCAGGGAATCAGATCCCTTTTCTGGGACCACTGGGGTCATCTCCCCTGGACGGTATCATTTCTGAAGACAGCACCTCCCCAGAGAGACTCCTAGTACTCCTGAGAACCAACAGGATGTGACCAGAGAGCGTTCCCCGACAGGGAAACAGTGCTCTCGTCTCCGTCTGCACCTCGCAGACGGTGCACGGGGTCGGTCCCACCAGCTCTCCATTCCCCCTCTTCCTCCGCCCTTCCTGCCCTCCCCCAAGCTTCAGTGATGCTCCTTCTGGGTCATTTCCTCCCAGTTGTCTTCCTCTCGTTGCTCTCTGCTTTCTGCCTCCTCTCATCTCTCCACCGCCTCCTTTTCTCATTTCTCCATCCTCTCTTTGCCTTTCTCTTCTCCAGTTTTCCCTCTGTTGTCTCTTCTCTCCTCTTAGCTTCCCTGCATCTAAGATCCCTCTTTCTGACATCCTTTCTGGTGGCCTTTCTCCCTTGGTGTCCCCTTACTCCATCTCTCCCCCGTACTCTCTCCCTGCTTGCAGCTTTCCATCCTCTATAATACAGTTGAAGCTGCAGTTCACAGTCCTAATTTGTGATGCAGACTGCAGGACTGGTCGCGTGGCCCTCACTTACAAATAGCAGTGTCAGCCAGGGAAACAAGACACCAATTAATCCCTTGCAGCCGACGTTCTGGTTAAACTCCTAGCATTATTTTGCATGAAACACCCAGCACCCTGTGTCTGCTTGCACGCTGGCCAGCATGCAACGTAGTTATAGGAGGGCCGAGAGAAGTCGGTTTTTCTTTTTCTTTTCTTTTTTTCCCTGGTAAACATGGAGATACAGCACTTGTTTCATTTCCAATGCATGTGCAAATTCTCCAGGGTGTGGGTTTAGACCAGAGAAGGAATGGGTCCTTATTTGTAAGCTGTTAGTCTTGGCAAGTCTGCAAAATGCTTTCCCCCAATGTCTTTTACACTCATAATTACTACCTGGTAGTAGGTTTATATCAAAACCCTGCAACTTCAGATGTGTGGCACAATCTATTAAAAGTTATACGTGATTCACAGGCGCATTGAATAAAAGCCTTAAAAATAATACGAGAAAGGGTTGGGAAGGGGGGTTGTGTTATTATTAGTATTATTATTTCTGCAATCTGTTCTAAGCTCCAGTTATTTCTATTTCTCAGAAGACCAGGACTAATGCAGCCTGGCATGTGAAGGCCAGGTAGCCGGGAGCCGGGTTTCGTTAGATGACAGCGCCATCTAGCCGGTAAAACCACCGCTCATCCGAAATCTCGCAGAGCACCGGGGAGGTTAGTGGAGTGCAAAGCTCTTGGAAGAGCAGTTGTTCGGACTTCAAAGCAGGGTTGGATCCTCCCCTGCATGCGACCCCAGAGATTTGCTTTCAGAAGCTCATAATTATCACATGCCGGGTGAATGTAAAAAAAGTTAAGTAAATCCTCATTTAACTCTGGTAGCTTTGCAAAGACAGATGCGTGCACACAGCTCGTGCTGGGGTGAATGCTCGCTTGTTTGCAGAAAGCAAGTTTTCAAGTGGGATGCTAGACCACGCTTGCATTTGGCCGGAAGCGGACATTAGCGGCGTGTATCAACTACACCAGCAATAGCACATTTTATATGTGATCCAGCATCTTCATTTCTAGAGAAAATGTACAGGGATAGGAATGGCCTGATAGGTCCATCTGGTCTACTGTCCTCTCCCCGATAGTGCCTGGCATTGGCCATTCCAGGAGGTGCAAGAGACCCTGTTTTAGGCAAAACCCATCCTTATAGCTCGCTTCTTAATCCCCATCAGTTAGAGGCTGAACAATGCTGTGGTGATGCCCTGGGTGATGCTATGGATAAAATGATGAGCAAGCATGTGAGTCATTTCAAACAGGGCTGATCAATTTTTCATGGAAGTCAGTAGGAGCCTTTACATTGAATCCAATCGGAAGCCAAACAAAATCATTCGAGTGCGTCACTTTTTCAAGCCATTTGCTAATGGGATCGCAAACAAATAAGGAAAATACACTAAGTCAATTATTCATCAAGAACGATGTCCCCAGTGCTACCCAGCACAGGTCTCACTGAACAGCCTAGGCTTTGTGAGCTTTGAAGAGAGCCTTGAATGTTTTCACTGTGCAACCTGTCATATAGCTGACCTGCGATCTCCCAGAGCATTGCCCAGAGCCCGAGATCTGCACGGATTTAAATTACCGGTGCATTTTTATAGAAAGGACCAACTAGAACAAGACAAGCCAGCACATGGTGATCCTTCAGCTGGGAAATGCTGCCTCGTGCTTAGGAGGATAGGATACCCAGAGACCTGGGAGACGCAAGTTCAGTTCCCAGCTGAGAAGCAGAATTTCCACTAGTAAGTCCCTTAGCCCAAACCCTTCCAGGCTTTTTGACGCCTACCTCCCAGCTGACATCAATGGGGAGTAGGCACCTACATGCCTTTGAGGATCTCAGCCTCTGTCTGTCTTAAATGTGCAAAGTTCAGAGGAGCAGCCTTTGTCTCACCGCAGGGTACGTGGCCGAACCAAAGCCGTGGTGGTTCAGCACCCAGTGAAAAGGGAACGAGCTTGCATTGTTTCACTTCCACGGCACAGGAGCACACGCAGGCAGATCCTGCAGAGCAGATGATGGTCAGTAAAGTCCCACCACTTTCACCCAGCACTAGCCACGTGTATGTCCGTAACTGAACCAATAAATTACCATTAAAGACATGGGTGTAGCATGTGCAGAAGCAAAGACTTAGATATATGAACTAGGGATGGGCTTAGGCAGGGCTTCTGAAAAAGGAGCGTTATCCGCTGGTTCACACAGCAGGGCGCATCTCAGGGGACCTGTGCTATTCCCTGGTTCATCCTGTGACTTCCTGGGTTCCTTGTATCAAGCTACTTCCTCTCTTTCTGCCTTTGTTTCCTCTCCAACCTGTTTCCTGCCTTACCCAGTGAAGAGTCCCTGCCCTAGAGAGCTCACATATACGTGGACATCTGTGCAGCACCCAATACATGACCAAGCCCCAGTGTTGGCTGAAGCCAATCATGGTATGGTAACACCTCTAACAGCACACGCACACGTTGCATCTGCTCAGTCTTCATGTCTTCTAGAGGTCTGTGCTCTCTCAGGAAAGGGGGCTGGTGAGACTCAGAGTCTCTGGCCCCGGGCGTCAAAAAAGGGCAGAACATTTTTGCTGATGGGATTCGACCTCAAGAACCCCACTGGCAGGAAAAAAACTCAACTGAGCCCAAGTTTGGCTGGGTCCTGATGAAAGTGCCTTTCTCCAGGCACTCTATCTATTAACAAACAACTCTCGATAAGAGCATAAATTTATGCCTGCCCATAATTCCAGGGGAAACGAGAGCGAAAACACCAGGTGCTCTGAATTTATGCTTCCGATGATGCTGTCTGGCACTTCACATGCTAAGGTGATAGCTGTCGTATACACACGACATGCAGTCGGAAAAGGATCCCTTCTCAGATAATGTGATGAATGCTCTTTCTTTTAAAGGCCAATAAAACTCTGGATCTCAGGGCCTGGCTGTTATGCCTGCAGCTGCGTTGTGTTGGACTACACAGGTTGGGAATGAGTCGCACACACAAGGACCAGACTCCTTGGTGGTTCCCTGATGCTGTTCAATACAAGTATTGGATCATCAAGGTGTAGGTTGTAGCTATGTTGGTCTAAGGACATAAGTGAGTCTACGCTGCCTCTGGCACAAGTCCGGGAGCCCAGCTCAGTGACTTGGCTTTGGATCTGGCTTCTAATCAATGAGATTCTAATTATATATAGCGAGCGGGTTTGTAGGACAGGGTCTCTTTCATAAAGGCTTCAATCTTTCACAAAGCCAACTCCTTTGGGGTGCTATTTTCTTGAACGAGCAGAAAGCATAGCCATTAACAGCCTACCTTTGCCAAATAACCATGCTGCTTTTACTATAAATAAGCAGCCTTTGCTGGGTAAAGCCAGGTGTAGGCTCTGTGCAAACATAGTTAATAAAGTGATGTATGCCATTGTTCAGCCTGTGTAACCTGGCAGGCAATTGTACACTTAACAGTTGCATTAGTGGTCACAAAGAGTGATAACTCATAGTGACACTTGTTATGTTTGCTTTCTTCTGATACACTGGGAAATAATACACTCCGCTGTGCCTGGCTGTATTTTACAAATTGCTCGTCACTGTGAAAGGGGAATTTTGTGCTCTGTCCTCCCTCGAAGGTTTCTCTGCAATGAGCACTCCGGTGCTGCCAGCCCCACCGGCCCCGGCGCTGTGTCACGTGAGGTATTCATGCTCTTTATAACACCCTTCATGATAATAGACGTCTTTTTGTCACCTAAAAGTTTGGGGTGTCAAGGATGACAGCTTCCTGACTCCAGCTTTGGTGATGCACAGTCTTAAATGACCTCTGTCTTTCATACAGCACACTGCCAGTCTCTTCTCTGACAAATTCTAATTCCAAGGCAGGCATGTGCTATCATCCTACATACACATTTATGCACATATCAATACAGTAGCATCCTAAAGAAATAAAGGTATCTATCTATACACAGCATGATAATGCAACCAGCTCTTCATCTATGTAGGCGGCTTGAATTTTTTTGCACAAATTTTTTCTTCATCTAAAATGGCTTTTGTTTTCAATAACAAAACTTTTCAGAAAAAAAAAGAGTTGATGTTATCAACCTACTCCATTTCTATGACACTTCTTACTGATATTTTTATTAAAAGCATTATCCTAATCATATGTAAATCTGTCAGATTGTTTACTAAAAACCCACCTTTTCCTCCTGAAAAATAACCCTGAGAAAATAATTTCTTAAATGTTTCTGAAAAATATATATCTATTGAGTAAAATTCAAAAGTGATAAAATGTCTAACACTTCACAAGCAGAAACAATTTAAATCCATAGATTTTTCTACAAATGATTTCTTTATTTTTGATCAGTTCATTTAATGTAGTGCAGGGCCAAGAGTGACACAACTCATTAGGACTTCTCCTATCAGTTACCACTTCGTGTATCATTCGATTTTACAAGAATGAGGTTTGGCTAGACGATTGCTGCCCAAAAACTACATGTCATGTATACTGTGCACATGTTTGTCTACATTATTGTGTATGTTTTAAAACATAAGTGAATATACCATGGAGAGGGGGGATTCATATGTATACCTTTATACAAACACACACACACACATATATATATTTTTTATACGGGAACTACAGAGACAAAACCCTTCATCTCTGTGCAAATTTATTAGAGAAGGTTTTGCAAATGCAACTTCAATATACTCACCCTGGCTGACACGCAGCACACATCTTAGCTGCACAATTCTTATCTCACTGGTGACTCTTGCAAAAAAAGATATGAAACTCTCATTCTTTCACAGGAGGACTGTGTGGAATTGAGGCTTGTATGGTTCTGGGGAGACTTACTGTATAATATTGGAAATTGCTAGACATTTGGAGACAGAAATGTCTTTCTCCTTTGAGTATTTCATCCTAAGTGCCAGCCAGAGATGATTTATACATGCTCATCCTTATTATGGACTACACATAATAAAGGCATGATAGAAATCATATCTGCATAGATTCAGGCAGTTCTAAGAGAGCTGCTGCCAGTTTTGTTTGACAAGACACTCAATCAAGTGAAAAGGTTCAAAATATTCCAGGAGGAACCTTCTGCATTTTTAAGACCCAACATTTGTATCCGGATAGCAGGGACCCTGCACGAGAGTAACATTCGTACACACTCACCCTAAGCTGCATTTTGCAAAGAGGACAAATATTTTGAGTTTGACTGCCAGCATTTTAAAATAAGCATTTGAGTTATTCTATCATTTCAGTAAAGTCCAACACATTCCTATGTTTTTTTAATCCTTCCATGAAAGGATGCAAGAAAGGATATAAATATCACACTGGGGAAAGGGGCTGATAACACACTTTAGGCGTCATTTCATTAATTGGATCTTGGGTGCCGGTGTTCCCATTGCACTTCTTAATACCGTTTCTTCTCTCGCAAAATCTCACCTGGCCCTTGAAATGGGGGGTAATTTTCCAAAACATTAGATGCATAAGGAAAACCACAGCACATAGGAGAAATGTACAGGGAGAGAAATTAAAGTAATGGGAATTCACATTCTTTTGAGTGCATCAGATTTTCCACTGTTCCCGGAAAGGATTACTCACACAAGTAAGGGGGGCTTGTTTGGATCAAGCCAAATAGCTTGTCCATTCAGGGCAAAAGTCAGGTTTGTCTCAGCCCTGGTAAAATCACTCTCCTCTGCCATCCTTGGAAGAGTTAAACTTCCCCTAACCCTTCCCCCAGCTCGCCTTGAAACTAGGGAATTTGCGGACACACAAATCTTCGAGCTGCCATTGTAAAAGCTCTCGCTCCAAGACGATGTCGCATGGTACAAAACGTGTCGCCCGTTGGCCAAGAGGCTGAGCCATAATGAAGCTCTGAAAAGTGAAACACTCACTCTTCCAGCACTTACGCAGCTGACAGCTTGATAAAACGGCTGAAGGCGTAATGTTCAAACAGAGGGGGGGGAATTAAAAATGTAATAATAAAGTTAAATGTAACTGTTTTAAAGTATAATTCTTTGGAGAGCTCAGTTTTATGTCGGACCAGATTTTGAAGTAGCACTAGTCATTATTAACGGGAAGCACAGATAGAGTCGATTTAAATCACTAAAGTAATAAAATCTGAACAAGGGCTAGCACCTTGAAAGGCTCTTGGAGAGAAGATTGCATACAAATGCAATTAAAACGATGCTTATAAAATACTAAGATGTTAATTGGGTTTAGTCCCAGAAGCCCCAGCAGTACAGTATGTCAGAAGTTAGCTGGTTTGAAGTTTAAAAAGAGTGGTTTAATTTGTACACCTTGTCCTAATTACGAAGCTTTCTGCAGCCTGTGTATCTGCATGGTTTATTGTAGCTTAGAGCTTTGTAAAACAAACACACACCAGTTAATTGGGTTATTGCAATGGAAAATTGGGCTGTAGAACTGAAACCTTCCTTGCTCGTGTTTTTTTACAGCTTGTAATGAATGCTGCAGCAATGTCAGGATAGACTGATTTGTAAGGTGTGCAGTTTACAGCTTGGTTATTCCACTGGCCCGAAAAAATAGGTGATACAGTGAAAACAAAGACTAGCACGATATAGTGTTGCTGAGCCGGTGGGTGGAAGCCCCAGCTGGCTTATTTATATCTTTCTAACCCTCCAAATATTCCAACAGGTCTGAACTCTGCATTCCCACATTAAAGAAATGACCATAATAAGGCAGGGAGAGAATACCAGGGTTGTTCCAGGAGTTCGCCCAGTTCACGGAGCACCTGCTGGGGGTCCTGTGAGGTCATGGGCTTTTTCTCGTAACCTGTAAATAAATACTTATAATAAGAACCTAGCGCGGCCAAGGAGGTTGAAGAACAGGCGATATTGCTGCTCAGTGGCTGCTTAAGGCTTTTGCGAGGCTTATTTTCTTGTACTGAGGAATGCTTTTTCTGAAGAAAACAGCTAATGAATTCATCCTTTCCAACCGGGGTTCAGTCACAAGCATAATGAGTTTGTGAGTCTTGGAGCGTCAACAACTTGTCCCTTTTGGAAAACAGCCATATCTGTGATTTATTTTTGGGTGGGGAGGGGGTGGACCATTTACTGGGTTAGCAGGTACACAGGCCTGATTCGCCATGGGTTCACACCGCCATAAGTCAAGGTTAACTTTGCGGTCATCGAGAAGCTTGTAACAACCAACTGAACTAATATCAATGAGTGGAGGCAGAGGTCTGCTGCTCAGCTCAAGGGTCATAATGGCCGTGTCACGCCACTTCCCTACCCCCTGGCAGGGGCCCAGATCTTCCCCCAGTGGCAGTTCAAGAACCCCATGCACACCCCTGCAATGTCCCCACAATGCCCATACAACAGGGGAACTCCTTCACTTGACATGCAATGGTAATGCGAACTTCTTCACCACCGGAGGACCTTCCCGCAGAGCTGTTCCTTTACTGTAACTTCCTAGATCTTCATTCATTTCATATTTGCAGAAAGTGAACCCAAAAAGGAAAGGGAGACAAACTGTTTAAACATTTGCCAGCTCTCCTCAGCGTCATGGGTTTTTACCCATGCCATGGTGAGGCACTTCTTCCCTGCTAGAGTTTTTGCTCTCAGGATGCTTGCTAGAATCGGCCTGACCTTCGGTAACTCCACAGTCCCTTATGGACTGGGTAAGAGAAAGGATAAATGGACCGAGTGCACCAGCATACCTTTTGCCCCCGTTCTTCAATAAAACCCAAAGGCTGCAGGTCTCCTTGGTTTGTTTGTGACACTGAGGAGTGTGTAAAAACGGAGCGTGATGGAGCCGTCCTGACCTACATCAGCCCATGACCTGTTCTTCTGAGCCAAGGCCAAGTAGCTTGGAATCAGCATTGCATCCTTTCAAAGTCCTGTTAACACACATGTGGATACTTAGGGACCTGATTTTCAGAACATATTCAGGCCACAACGCATGCCAATCACACATTTGCACATGCAACTCAGGTGTTTATGCTCACAGATGGCCAGCGAAGCACATAACAGGCCATGTTGTTCAGGTTTCAGGTAGCGGATCCAGCACTTCGAGAAGGAGGAGTGACCTTGCAATCAGAAAAGCCTCGCCGTTCAGGCAGCAGTTGTGGCCAGGTGCCCATGAGACAGGCTGCTCTTCAGACCCTCCAGCCCAGGGCTCTCCACTGGTAGGTTCATATTAATTTTCTGTATATGGGGCGCGGTGGATGGAGTCAGCAGATCAGATGGCAGGGGTACAATATTCCGTAACCTTTGCACATCAGAGGCAAACTAGAAATAAAGAACAATCCCCTTGTATGTTCCAGCCTTTATGACCTCTGAGACATTACCCTGCCCCAGCAGCAGCACCGTCCCATTCCCACACATGGGACGAGAGGGGAAATCCGCAGCACAAAAATGAATTGCAACTGTTGAGCATCGGTGATTCCCAGGCCCCAGGTCACCCTTGCCATTCTGCATGAGTCAACAGCCTGCCCGCACGGATATTTATCCGGCCCGGTGATGGATCGCAGAGCCCTGCATTTCCAGTCACGAGGAGTTGCCGTGCTGATTGCTACACTTCCACGGCACTTAAAACACAGAAGGGTATAATCTCACCTCATTGCAGAGGGGATTCACGCACATAACTTCCATTAGCATTTATAGGCAAGGCATGCATAACTCACAGCCCAACACAAAATGAAAATATAATTATTGTAACAATTGCCACATAGCACGAGGCTTGCGCCGGTCCCAGACGCGGGTCTAATTAGCTCTAAGCTGCAGAAGATTCAAGTGTAGCAGTTTCATTTTGACTTAATGCTCAATGCTTGGTGTAAAAATCGGAATTTATTGCTGCCTTTTAAAATAATTTCTTTGTGTCCCCGCCAGTCATGTCAAAACTACCGTCTGTTACTGGCTTTAAGAAAAATAGCCTCTGTGGGCTTTTTAAAAGTATATTTTTAACATGTTCTGTTGATCACTGTCTGCAGGCTTCTTAGAGTATGAATGCAAAAAAAAAAAACCCCAAACCAAAAAAACAATGTGATAACGCTTTTATTCTTTATTTACCAGCATCTGCCTGCAGTGAAGTTATGTAACACTAAAAGGAAGGTTTCACACACTTTTTCCAGACACTCAGAAAAAGGACTCTTGTGCTGAACTGGCTTTACAAGTCTGATACTCGCACTGGCTCCGACACGGGTCCACATCGCAGGTTCATCACGACTCTTAATATGTCAAGTTTTATATCACATTTAAATTCCCAAGCACCGGGCCCCTTTTATGGCTGTTGATTTTAGGAGGCCGGCAGCGTGGCAGCCCTCGGGGAGAAGGAAATATTTGTGAAAGAAGAGGTCCACGGAGGATCCCTTCAGGTGAACTTCTGAGTTCACCATCTGGGAATCCATCCAAAGCTGTGACAAGTCATTAGCTGAGATACCAGGCCTTCAAGCCCCATGGTCCTTATTCATTTCTAACACAGGCAAGCTCCCATTGCCTGAAAAGGGTTTGCCTGAATAGGGATTAATAAACCATGAATGGAGGGCCTCTAGTTTTGGGCCTACTTCTGCAAAGCTCAGGCATCCCAGCTGCTGGCTGCGTGCACTTGCTTAGCTTCAAGTATGCTTCACATTATGCAGAGTGCTCCAAATGCCACTTGAACTTTTCAAGTGTGTTGCCATCCGCCAATCCATTTGTTGGCTAAACAGTCTGTAAATAAGCTTAACTTCAGTGGCTTGGTGTGTTAAATCTTTGCTGCTTCTTAGGGGGGGTTTTGTACGAGGAGATTGCTTGAATTTCCAGCCAATGTTAGACAATTACTTTAAACAAGGGGTTTAAGAGGGATACAAAGGGATAAAGAGATGCTCCAGCCAGCAGAGATACCCCAGGGATTAATCTGCAGACTGGACGCGACGTGGTGGCTGGACCGTTTTATTCTGTTTGGGTTCGGACAGAGCACCCAAGCGCCGTGCCTTGCGAGTGCCTGGCAGCGGTGCATGGAGCCACGTCATCAGCCACCGCCACGTGTCAACTTTCACCCTTTTTTTTGGCAGCAGAATTTCTGTGTTATTCAAATGTATTGCTAGCCCCGTGCAAAGCTGCAGGCTTTGGATTCCCTCCTGGGGAGTCACAACTACTTCAGAGCAGGTATGAATCCACCTTCCCTTACTTACAGGACAGAGGGGTTCCAGGTTTTGAGGGATTTGATACGGGAAAGACACATTCATGTGATGATCTTACTAAGGGATACAGCCTTGTTCCCCTGCAGCGTGATGGACATCACCCAAACTCTGCCCAGCCCCGGACAGCTTGTGCAAGCTCTTTCCATAACGAAGGCCATCGTTCACCCACTCCCACCGCTCAAGAGAAGTCTGCAGCTGTTTGTCCTTGTCCACTGCATTGGCTACTACCATGGGTTGGTGTAGAAAATAATAGAGATGGCTGACGAAGGATTTTTGTTACCATGATTTTTTTATTTTATCTGTCACCGTGACTATTTATTATTTTATTTCTGACCTATTTTTTATTAAAATGGCTATTTTGCCTTCCCATGACTGAATACAACTTCATTCCAAATTTGTATTTGGGGAGGGAGGAGTGGAAAAACCCTCCAGATTTTTGAAAGAGTCTCTGGCTTTCCAGGGTTCAGATGAAAACCTGGAAACATGTGAAGAAAAACAAACTTTTCCACAAAGCTTCCAGTTTTGCCAAGAAGTGATTTCCTGTGGGAAAGCTCTGAAATGCAAATGCATGGCTGTTTACAAGGGAGGCCTTTCTGGTTCCCTGGCACGTACCCTACGTTCTCGGCTATCAAAGCCAGCCCAGGCATTGCCTTTCTGCAGCAGGTCCCTCTGTAGCGGCCAGTGCCTGTGATTACCTTATTGTCTTGCTCCTCCGTGTCTGATGGAAGTGTACTCCAAAGAAATCCAGGGCCTGGCTATGCTTTCTCTTGCAGGATAAAAGAAGAGCCACAGATTTCTTTATCTGCAAGGGACCCTTGGTGGACTCCATTCAGCGACCCATGCAGTGACCGCACAGAGGAGCAGAGCTCGGGTGCTACATGGCCCTTTCCACAGTACTTTATTCCAGTTGGGTTTCCAGACAGCAAAAGCCTGTCTGCTTACAACAGCGTGCAGAGGGCTCCAGAAAAGTCATCGTGCTGCGGGAACCCTCGGTGAAATCTCGCTGGGAATGTAGCCTCATGCACTGAACTAAGCGAGTGCACAGATCTTTCTTATTTTTCCTTCAGGAATGTCCCATATGTATCTTGTCTCCCACTTAAGTTAAGAGATTGATGGGCAAATTGCTTAACCCTGTGTTTTTAATTAATTAGGTCTACAACATAGAAGGTTTAATACAGTAGTTTAATTTAGACTTTGCTCTGTGCCCAATATAAAAATCCAGATTTATTACTATTTTTTATCAATTTTTATTTTTATATGACTCAGCCGCTCGTATAAAAAGACTACTGTATGTTATAGACTTTAAAAAGTGATTCCCTGTAGGTATTATAAAGTACAGGGTCTATTACATGACAGCAGTGTGTTTATTGCAGAGTTTGGGTGCTTTGTTTAGGAACCCATTGAAAGATGTCATAGAGAAGGAGCTCTTTATTCTGTAAAATAGTAAAGTAGATGTTCCCTTTAAGTATCTTTCTACACTACTTTTATATAATACCACTGTGTATGGCCCAAATGCCACTTTAAGAAACTCAATAATAAAAGAAAATCACTTTTAGACTGTTAGGGGGGGGAAAAAACATTTTGTTGATAGTGCCTTTGTAAAAGACCCACAGAGCTGTAATCCTGGTGAAATCCATCTCTACCTTTGGTTAACGACCAATTTGTTGGTTAACAGATGCTGTTATTAGCCGGAGAGGTACCTGGTTTATAACAGCACTACTTAATCATGGCGAGGGTGGTGGAATGGGTTACGAGAGCCCAGGCCGTGCCACGGTGGCAGTGCTAAGCGTTGCCATGTGGAAAGGTGTGAGAAAGGGAGCTTTTCCACAGCATTTTTGCAGGGCCTTCAGATTGCATTCTGCGAGGGCAGCTTGAGAGGAAACCCCAGCGAAAGGTGAGAGGAGCCTGCATCTTTCAGGAAATGAAATAACACATATGAGTCTGAAGAATATATGAAGCATCACATCAATCAGTTATTTGTGCTTTAAAGGCATCACAGACTGAGAAACTGCAGCAGGAAAGTGCCTCACATGGATGGAGAGGTATGTATTTCTGTAATATAGCCAGGCCTAAAAGTCCAGATGTTCGATCCAGGTTTGGGTGCTTCAGATTACTGGGCTCTTCTTCAGGACACCGTCAGAGGGCTGGCGCTCAGCTGCTACCGCACCTCGGTCTTCTTTAAGTCATTTCTAGCCAAGCACCCCAAATCCCCAATCACATTTGGGAATCCCGACCCGGGGAGGGAGGCAAACGATTCGTTTTTGGTTTTGGTGTTGTTTCATGTTGAAGAGATGCACACTGGGTCTTTGCTTGCCCAAATCTCTGCAGAGATCTGGGGAAAGGCAAACACAGCCACGGTCTGCCAGGTCTGGCTCTCTCCGGCACAGTGCAGAGAAAACAAAGAGGGGGCAGGCCCTGAAAAGACTCCACCTCATGAAAGCTTGAGCCCGACCTTCCAAGTGTACCCACCTTGGAGAATCTGGGCCTGCTCTGAGCTAGGGTTTTGGTTCCCCCGGGATAACTGCTGTTTATTTTGCTCCCTGCACAGCCTCTATTAACAGCCTTCCAGCTGCGCACAACGTCCAAGTGGGAGGCAGACCCCGTAGGATCACCTCCTCCCACCCCAAACAGCCTGGGAAAAACACCAGACCCAGAATTGCACCTGATTTCAGCTGCAGTGGGCCAAAGGGAGACATGCAAGCAGGAGACAGGGCTCTCTCCTCAAAAATGCTCTCTCTTTAGCTCACCTCAATCTTAAAGAAGGTTGCATTAGCTCAGTGTGCCAGCTGCCCCTACTGACCATGTGCTGGTGTCAGCTAGGGAGAGGATCCAGGTCATATTCCATCCCTCCATCCCCAAGGTGCCCCAAACCACTCCCTGGCTCAGGCACTTGGCTAATACCAGGCATCCTTCCTGCCCTCCACTGTTGGGGGGCACCAAGACCCAGGCCTTTGACTGAAGCACAGCGGGGTCTGTCCTGCATAGCTGTAGGAGATGATGCTGTTTCAGGATGGCCCTTCTTCGTGTTCAAGGCTGCTGTCACCACGTGAGCCACCCACGCTCTGCCCTGTTCTTCGGTTCCTATGTTGCTTCCTCGAAATTGCAATAAGAGCCCTGCAGACTCAATGCTTGTCTTTGATCTATGTCTACAGAGACATCAAACCACCACACTTATCACACGGCAGAAGAGAAATTGCCAGATGTACCCTGAAGAATCTAAAGGGAAGATGGATTCCTTTGGGGTTAAACCCATAATGCCAGGATGTGGGGAACACCAGGCCCAGTGGTGATCTCATTTAAACTGTATAAATCAGGGGCAGATCCTCTAATGTCAACCAAGCTGCACTGTATGCATCAGAGCAAGGCTCAGTGATTCCAGATAAAAGGTCACTTCCAGCCACACGGTCACCAGGTGCAAAGTACATCAATTAAGGAGGCACCAGAAAGACAGGCTCGATCACTGCAGGTGCCTAGCCACACAGTGGGGTTACAGCACTTGCTTCTCAGCTCTGTGGACCTGGACTCACACCGGCTTGTGTCATAAATATGAATTATTTTCCAAAAGAGTGGACAATAAGCTGAACAGGAGCCAGCAATGTGCCCTTGGTGCCAAGATGGGTAACAGTATCCTGGGCTGCATTGGTAGGAGGGTTGCTGGCAGATGGAGGGCAGCGATTCTTCCCCTCTGTTCAGCACTGGGGAGGCCACATCTGGAGTGCTGTGTCCAGTTGTGGGCCCCACTGCAGAAAGGGTGTGGACACACTGGAGAGAGTCCAGCCAAGGGCAACAAAAACGGTTTGGGGGCTGGGGGTTATGACTGGTGAGAAGAAGCTGAGGGAACTGGGCTGATTGAGTCTGCAGAAGAGAAGACCAAGGGGGGTTGAATAGCAGCCTTCACCTCCCTGCATGGGGGAGGCTGTAAAGAGGATGGAGCTGGGCTGGTCTCAGTGGGGGCAGACGGCAGGACAAGGAGCAACGGGCTCCAGCTGCAGCAAGGGAGGTTTAGGTTGGACAGTAGGAAAACTGCTTGCACTAGGAGGGTGGTGAAGCACTGGGACAGGTGACCCAGAGAGGCTGTGGACTCTTCATCCTTGAAGGTGTTTAAGACCTGGCTAGACAAAGCCTTGGCTGGGATGATGGAGTTGGGGCTGGTCCTGCTTGGAGCAGGGGGTTGGACCAGATGTGACCTCTTGGGGTCTGTTCCAACCCTCATTTCCTATGATTTCTATGAACTTCCCATAGCCTCTGGGAGCCATTTATCCTCGTCACGGACGTGCAGCCAAAAGGTAGGGAGAGAAGCAGCTTGCTCAAGCAGCGTGCATTTAGCAGTCGCAGCTGGCTCGTGGGAGCAGGAGTGGAAGGAGCCAGTGGAGAAGCTGGAGAGGGATACATCTGAGAAGAGCTGGAGCGATGAAAAAAAATGGATGGGAACACTGCAAATCCTTAATCCCTGCAGGGCATTTTGGTGGTTCATTGGCAAACAAAGAGCTAGGCCCAAGGGAGCAGTGCCCAAAATCTTGTGGCCTAGTTTAGCGCTGCAAGGAAGGAGTGATGGCTTGTTATGAAGCCTTTTGTGTGGATTCCTGCCTCTGCCTACGCGACATGTGGTTTGAGCAAGGGCTGCGAGCGGAGCCAGAAGCAGCAAGGAGGAAGGAACAAAAGGAAGAGGCCATTGCATTCTTTATCCAAAGCCGTCTCTGTGCTGTGACCTAGCCTCGCCGCCGATTGAAACTGGCACGGTTCCTTAAAGGAGGCTGCAGCTACTGAAAGGCAGCGCTGTTATCTGTCTGAAACGTTGATGAGGAATGGAAAAATTTGAGATGGGGTGAAAATTAAGGTGGGTTATTTGACGGCAAGGATGGTCTCTTCAGCAGGGCATGATCACAGCTTTTGTAAAGAGCAATGATAGAAAGGATAACACAACCAACACCAATCAAACCACTCACAATGGCCAGAAGAGATGGAGGCAAGGCCTTCACATACTACAAAGAAGCCAAGTAGGTTAAGGAGAAAGATGACAAGAAGTTGGATACAAGTACAAAATAATTTCCTTCCCATTCAACATAATAATAGACCTACAGCTGACCTTGAAACTTCCAAAAGGTGCCCTTGTATTGAGGGCTTAAAACAGGGGAAACAGTAGAAACAGCAGAGGGCTTCTGATCTCTAGGTACTTCACTCACTCACTGAACTTTTGAGCTGTCATTTCCAATAAACTTGGCTACAGATGAACCAGAACTTTAAAAAAAAAAACTATTCATAGCCTGAAAAAAGAATTGTGGGGATTTTTTCCCTTTGTCGTTCCATCTGACGTCCAAAAAAACTACAATATCCTGGCGGAGTAGAAAGCTCAATAGATGGAAGAGGAAAAGCGATGAGAATAATGTTACAATGGAGCCACACGCAACAGAGGATGAAATTTTAAAGACGCCAAACCCAAAGAGAAAAATCAAGCCAAGAGCACGTCTTTTACAGCAAGTGGGGCCCAAACGTGCTGAAGGAAATTAAGTGGTTTCCCAAATGAGCATTTTACAGTGGGTTGGTAATGATTAGCAATCAACATGTTAAGTGTCCATCTCCTCCTCCTATCAATAGGCTTGAGTCCTCTTTATCAAAACTTCATTCCTAAATTTGAGCATCCTAGAAAGGGGTCCCCTGAGGATGGTAGTGGGTGACACGCCATCGACTGCCATTGAAGTAGGAGCGGGGGAGATGTACGTCTATCAGACATTGAATAGTGAGAAAGGAAGGACCTGCAGGGTGAGCAACAATTCATGGCAGCCTTCACTTCTACACACAATACGCTCTTTGGTGGGCTACATTTAGCTAAAGAGGAGGTATTATTAGATACATCCAGCCAGGAAAAATGACCCCTTTTCTCACCCCCAATCAAACCCTCATTAAAAATGCGGTTTCTGCAAATCCATCCTAGAGCAATGTGATATTTAAAGCTACATGGTAAGGCTCCCCACATCGCTTTGAATGGGGAGCATATTAGTTTGATGGTAATTAAATTTGAGAATGAGACCCCCTGAGTCGTAGCAAACCCTTTGCAAAAATGACTGGTGCTAAATGAAGCTAGTTAAGGAAAAACGAGATACTGAACTGGATTAGAAATAGCAGGACAGCAAGTTCTCATGCCAGCTTTGTAGACAATAGGTTTGTCTGGTGGTGGATTCAAGAAGGGTGCGTTTCCCTCGGGGCAGAAAGCCAGTGCAACATTTACTTCCTCACTCCCAGTGAAGCCTACTTAAATCAAAGATTTCCAAAGCTGCCCCAATAACTTCTGACCATCCCCAGGAGGTCTGTAGACGTCTTATCATTTTCCAGGATAAATGCAGGGAGGGACTGTGCCGTTTAGCTTCTTCCAGCCCTAGTCCCACACCCGCCATCCTAGGCCCACTCTGTTCCTTGTCTATTGACTGTTTTGGTTCAACAGAGATTTACAAGCATATCTCCTGTGCTAAGTCCCTTTTCAGTCCCATAAATAGAAAAAACATGGCAGAGAAAGATGCATGCCTGAAATGAGATAGCATATTCTACATCTGATAATGCTTCCTTGATTTAGCTGTCTGAAAATCATTACCTGTGGATATTTCTGTAGCATATATTGATCCAAAAAAACAGAAGTACATGCTTCTTACAGGCTCTTGCAAAATAAAGGTTTGGCCAAATATGATCTGAAGTGACATGTCTACCAAAATGATGGTGTGCTACATGAAAGCGAAGAGACATATCAACTGGAACGATCCCTCTGAAAACACAAGAGGCACTATGTAGCATCGAGTCCATAAGTTTGCTTTTTTCCATTCTTAGGACTCATTTTAAGAGTAGGACCACGACTGCTCAGTAATCTATTAAAGCCTGGGATTGAACAGGTGCCCCAAGACATAAAGCCAGATTCTGAGCTGGGCTAGTACAGAATTAATTCAGAAACACGCTGTTGAAATCAATGTAGTTACACATGATTTACATCTCTGGACTTAGACCAGGTCCAAACTGGACCTAGAGAATTTAGGACTTTCTTCACTTTCCATATCTAACATCATCATCATCGTCATCACCATTATGATTATTGTCATTGTTACTGCTATAATGTGTTATTATTATCACTATTGCTACTAAGTGTTATTATTCTAATTATGAAAGTTGGCGGTGGTGGCAAGGGTGGTCTTGAACATGCACCCACTGAAATGGTAGGAAATATTGCCCTTGGGGTTCAGTTAGGGAAGTAGGTCCATTATTAAAACCGCTTAATGAGATCTAAGGGAGATGGGCCTTTTCTCCCAGAATTTTGAAAAGAGCAAGCAACCAAGAAGTCATGGGACAATGAGAGCTGCAGTTTGGCTCAGCCTCGTCGCTGATGATTAATTATTTATACTGCATCATAAATGTATCTTGCTCCTTCAGTAGCTCACATTGTGATCTAGGAGTCTGAGGAAGCTCCCACTGAAATCAGTGGCAAAACTCCCAACTGACATCAGTGGAGCAGAAATACTCGGAAGGTGCTGTCTTGCAAGGTGCAGAACCGCTACGCCTTCTTTTTTAAAGTATGCGGGAGCGAAAAGGCACTCAGCCGTTTGGGGAACGAGGTGGCTGCCTTCGGCCAGTGAAGGCAAAGGACCCGGCCCAGCTCCCAGGAAAGAAAACGGAGAGATTCTCAACTGGATGGAGCCCAGAGAATAGGCAGATTGGGTTAAAGTCATTAGAATAGGGATGCTTCACAGAACAGTTGGGTTTTTAATAGCCCCGTGATTGTCCCAGCGTTTAGGATTCATTGACCATAATGGGGATGAGGTTACTTAATGTATTTGCTGTTTAGGCAAATGATTCATGTCAAGCCATAGGCCGTCAGTAGCAAACATCGTTAGTTCGAAACGTGGCTCCCCTCCCTGAAGTCCTCTCTCTCGTACAATCTGGCTTGTATCATAAACAGATATGTTCCTAAATCACCATTTTTGGTTGTTTTTCGAAGTTGTTGGTATATACTATACACTAAAATTAGTCCTCAAAAATACTTATTAAAAATTTATAGTGCTTATGACAGCCTCTTTCAGAAACATAACCCCTAACTAATTCATGTTCACTTACCCTGCAGTTTTCTATTTATAATACTTTACAATTTCTATGTATTTGTATTATAAATTATTCAGTGACATCAAGGTTTTTATTTTGATGAGAGAATTTTTGATGAATTTGACAGAGTAATTACTTCAGATCCTGTTCTGGATTGCTATGAAAATATTTAATTTTATTTACTCTGATAAATAATTAAAATGTGCGAGCAGCAGGCATACTTGTGCTGCCTTATAGCCTTTTACTTCTGTTTGCTATCCCTCTAATTAAAATAGCAATGTTTATATGTGTACTGGTTAAAAAAATATTAAATTACCAATTTGGTGGGGAAAAAAACAGAAATCCAAAGGACTGTGGGAAGCAGATTTGTAGCAGGAGAATCATGTTAAATGTAAAAAAAAAAAACAATAAAGAGCAAAATCACTTGGAAGAAAGAGGCAGTTTTATTTTAGAGGG
The DNA here is from genome assembly GCA_030014935.1 of Caiman crocodilus. NCBI lineage: Eukaryota > Metazoa > Chordata > Crocodylia > Alligatoridae > Caiman > Caiman crocodilus. The sequence goes on along the minus strand of JAGPOW010003447.1, from coordinate 35,318,419 downwards.
AAAGTAGCAGGGAAATTAGAGAAGGGTCCCACCAATGCATATTTCAGGTAATTACGGGTTCGTCAATTCCTGGATTGTAAAAATGCAAAATACTGGTGGGCGTAACACAGCAACGCTCTTCAGAAACCAGGGGCCCAATTCAGCACATCACTTTTGCATGCTAATAGCTCCACCGAGTTCAGTGCACCGTGAGAATTCATTCAAAACTAAACGCGTCCTTAAGAGCTATGTTTTTGGTTGAATCAGGGCTTAACATGACAGGATATAGTTTGCTGGGCAATGGACCGTTCCCCCTGTATCAGGTTTGAGTGACTCTTATCTATGATTTAATACAAAAAAATGACACTGTACCATTGGGAAAATAGAGCTTAGTATTGGTCATTGTGCATTATCCACTGTCAACTTCTACCTTCTTCTGAAGTGTATTGTGTAGGGTCAAATTCAGTTCTCAGTCACATGTGCAGCTTCAGTCATTTCAGTAGAGCTGCGTGCACATGAACAAGAATAAAACTTTGCTTGTGCATAATGAAAAAATAGCCAACAACAAAACAAATCCCCAAGCCCCCAGAACCGCTGGATTATGTTAAAAGTCACAAATAACTAGGTGTTAACCCTCCAGTTACACAAAAGCTATAACGCAAGCATAGGCATTGTCATTATCATGTAAAAACAGGCTAATTACTACATTCCTTCTCTTTCTCCTATACTGGAATGCTTTCATTATTGCCAGGTCTGATTAACCCAAGGGATGGGTAATTGAATTGGTCAGCAATTTTCTCCCTTGAAAACTACTAGCTTGCAATGAGTAGAGACCTAGTCACAATTCATGGTTTGCTGGATTTCATGGAAACCGTGAAATCTGAGATTGTCCTCAAAATCCATGAAATCAACAACAACAAAAAGCCTTATTCACAAGAAGATGCTGGCTCCCCAGCGGGAGCCGACACTCCTGGCTGCTGGGAGGGGAAGATGCCGGCTGGTGGGGTGGCGTGAAGGACAGCAGACAAGATGGCCGCTGCGCCCTCGTCCCTCCTTCTTCCCAGACCTCTCTGCCAATCAGTACCAAGGGGTGGGGACTCCGGGCCAATCAACAGCAAGGGGCAGAGCCACCACAAAATGCCCACAGAATAGACTGGCCACAAAAATCCCTTTGTCTTGCCACGATTTAGGTAGATCCCTAGCAATGAGCCTTGGAGTCATATAGCTATTTGATCACAGGTGAGAATCAGATTGAGGTCAGCAATTTGTGAGTAATTATCAGTGCCCTGTGTCAGATATTTGTGTATGTATATGGGAGATAAGTGTGTCGATCCCTTCCACTTCCTACTGGACAGCTGTCCCTGTCTCCACAAACGCTAACAGAGGTGACGTGAGTTGACGGTGCCATTGACCACATCAACGGAGAAGGTAAGAACTGAACATTCATAGAGCTATTGAATCAGAAGGGAAGTGGATAAGGCAAGGCTCACTAGCCTTTAGGATGCAAAGCAGAGACTGTGGGACTCTACACAAGTCTCAGTTACTTTTTCATCTACTTCCGAGCCACACTTGTGTAACCTGATGGGAGCTCCCGTATCAATGGGCTCCTCCTGACGTCCGTCGCAGTGACTGAATGCACAGGACGTGATTCTATCTCGGGCTCCAGCGTGACAAAAAGTCTCACAGGGTAATAAATAAGCGCTGCTTCTCTCCGACTGGGTTACACGTTGGTGGGTCAATCTGATAGCGAACACTAATAACCCACCTTTGGGCTAGCCGCAGAAACAAATGGCATGCAACCTGCTATATTTCTACAGCCAGGCCTCAGAGCTCAAGGAACGACGAGTAACACGTTCTGTCACAAGACGTTGTAAACACGCCGGCTGCTTGGTGCGTGCAGTGCACAATCCATCTAAGCGGAGACCTAAAATCTTACACCTGCCTGTTCCATTCATTATCAAGCCTAAATAAAGCCTGACTGGCAGAAACCAGTGAGGAACACAAACCCGTTGTGACTGGTGCGCTGAGCTGAATGCTTAGGAGCAAAAGGCAGGTTTTGGAGTCATCGCAGAAGTTGCTGAAGGTGGCAGGGGATGTGTACCGCAGCAGCTGGGTGCTGAACAGGCCGAGCAATGCAAAGGACAAGGGAGAGGGAAAGTGTGGCCAGTTTGAAAGAGAATCCCCAAACTTCTAGGTGTTTTGCAAAAAATAAAATAAAATAAAAGACCATTCTTGGCAAACTGGCTGATGGCAACACGCTGAGGGACAGCCAGCATGGGTTTGTTGCAGGTATGTCTTGCCTGACCAATCTCATCTCCTTCTATGACCAGGTGACCTATCACCTGGACAAAGGAGAAGAGATTGACATCACATATTTTGATTTTTAAAAAAGCCTTTGATCTGGTGTCCCATGATTGGACCCAGAGGGTGGTGGTTGACAGAAGTAAATCATCATGGTGCACCATGACCAGTGGGGTCCCTCAAGGCTCTGTCTTTGGGCCTATATTGTTCAACATCATTAATGATGTGAACATCGGAGTCAGAAGCGGACTGGCCAAGTTCACTGATGACACCAAACTTTGGGGTATAGCATCCACACCCGAGGACAGGATGGTGAACCATACCAGCCTAGACAGGCTCAGGAAATGGGTGGATGAAAACCTGATGGCGTTTAACACTGAAAAATGTAAGGTACTCCACCTTGGGAAAAAAAAACGGCAGCATGCTTATAGGCCTGGCAGTGCTATGCTTGCTAGCACCGTGGCCAAAAGGGACTTGGGGGTCATGTTTGACCACAAGATGAACATGAGCCACCAGTGTGTTGTCACAGCTGGTAAAGTGAGTAAAACTCTGGCTTGCATCCACAGATGCTTCTCTAGCAAATCCTAGGATGTCATTCTCCTGCTGTACTCAGCCTTGGTGAGGCCGCAGCTGGAGTGCCGCATCCAATTCTGGCGTTACAATTTTAAAAGGATGTGGAGAAGCTTGAGATGGTGCAGAGGAGAGCCACGCACGTGATCAGACGGCAGGAAAACAGACCTTATGACGAGAGGCTGAGAGCTACGGGTCTCTTCAGCCTGGAAGAGCGCAGGCTCAGGGGGGACCTGGTGGCTGGCTGTAAGTATATAAGGGTGTGCATCATGATCTGGAGGAACCCCTGCTCACCAGAGCACCCCAAGGGATGACAAGGTCAAATGGTCACAAACTCCTCCAAGACCGTTTCCAGCTGGACATAAGGAAAAGCTCCTTTACTGTCCAAGCCAAGCCCCAAAAGGCTGGAACAGACTGCTGCCGAAGGTGGTGCAAGCACCTACTCTGGACTCCATTAAGAGCCATTTGGACATTTATCTTGCTGGCATCCTTTGACCCCAGCTGACTTCCTGCCCCTGGTGCAGGAGGCTGGACTCGATGATCCTCCAAGGTCCCTTCCAGTCCGAATGTCTATGAAATGTCTATGAAGTGGCTGTGAATAGTGGGCAGAAGGTGTGGACCAGGTAAGCAGGATGTGACTAGCAGGACTAACAGAAGAGGTTTTCAAAGCCCCAAAACAAGGAGCCAAACTCCCTTTGAATTTAAGTAGCAGTGAGGAGCGCTGCATCCCTTTGGCTTGACCCAATGGCATGACTTCACTTTGCACCAAAATAAGCCCTGAAATGACTAAGCTGTACTAAAAGCCTGAATCAGCTCTCGCTAAGTCCCTTAGCTTCACTTGGAGTTGAAGAACAACCTCAGGCATGGTCCTAGGAACTGCAGATCAGTATATGCTCAAAAACCCCAAGCTCCAGGTCAGTAGCTTCCAAAATCTTTGGCCAAAAAAATCCTTCGAGACACCCCTCTGTGTAACATTTTGACCGCAGGAAGGATTGTTCGCTAAGGCTATTTTGTGTTTGTATATGCTCCATCTTAGCAGTGCGCTGAAAAGGCTCATTTAGTTTGCCATGCTATTATTATTATTATTTCTAAGCCATTGATTGTCCATTGCAAGGGAAATAAGTGTAATAAAATAAATGGTATACCATTTATTTTATCTGAATGCTAATCCTATCTGCATTTCCCTCCTCTGAGAAGAAACCTATTAACTGTACACATTCTCTTCTGTCAATAACACTCAAGTTTAGAAATCATAGGAAAATACATTTTAAAAGCTCAGGAGAGCAAAAAAAAAAACATTAAAAAGTAAAAGCTTACCATGCAGAGACAACCTGGATAGGAAATGATATCAGTGGTGCCACCAGTACAAGAGAAGCAGAAGAGTTTTATTGGGAGACAGAGAGGTGGGTGAATAGATGATGATGAATATAAAATGCCTCTTTTACATTTAATTAGGAACTGACTTTTTAGATGACCAGGAACACAAGTCCTCTTGTAAGGGCGATACATTTCCCCTTGCTCCTCACACACACGCACACACACACGTATGGCACTAGAGCAGGAAACGGGGATTAAGGCCCATTTTAAAGGGCAGTGTGTTGAGCCAGATGGCCTTCTCCTTTCTCCTCAAGTTCTGCTTGGTATTCCCCGCCTCCCCCCAGTCTTAGTTTTATTGAATTCTTTCCCAAAATAAGAATTACGTGTTTTGTGTTGTCACGATACACAGGTCAGCCCCCCGCCTCGGGCACAGGCTGTCACACGTGCTCCTCTGGACGGGATAGAGGTGGACGAGCGCACAAGGCCACTTCCCGCACCACGTGAAACCTAGCCCCAAGCTGTGCTGGCTTTTCCAATGAGCATCCCCGTGCTCTCAAGTCAAAATCCCAACAGCAGCAAGACCAGGGACAGCCAACTGCATCGTGCATTATTGCAACCATGCTGGAAAAGATCTGGATGGCTACACAGGGCTAGTCAGTGCAGAGCCCTGGTCTCCCTCCAATTCCCCATTATCTGGTGCATACAGAGGCCACGGCCCACAGCTTTTTCCAAAGGGAGGCACAGTTTTGGATGCTGGGCAGGATCCACTGGGAGAGTTTTCACTCCCAGAGCCCTGTCTGTCAGAAGGAAAAGGACAAAACGAGGCAGCAAGTGGATTTATCTGAAAGCTCCTGGCACTCGCTTCGTACGGGAATATAAATTTCCAGGGGTTTACTGAAGAGCAAAAATCAGGAAAGAGCCGCAGGTAGTTTCAAGAGCTGCTTAGCCAAACCCACCGGACACTGAGGGTGGAGTTGGCCGGGGAGGAGTCATGGAGGAGCAACTGCAGAAGAGGGACAGGCAGGGAGCATGCTTATGGGCTCGACATTTGGGAACGACATGGCTAGACGAGCTGCCTGGAGTCGCAACCAAAATAGCGATGAGCAGAAGTTGATCCCATTTGACAGCTTTCTGCACCCACAGTAAGACGTGCTGTGGGGCTGCAGTACTTGGTGGATGGTGGTCCAGGGCAGGGAAACACCACAGCCAAGACGGCTGTCCTTCTTCTTGATGTGCAGCATGGAGGCTGATGAAGCCCTGCATAGATTCAAAACGGCGGAGCTGGGTGGTGATGCTCTGCCTGGCACCTCTCAGAAACCCCATGTCACATAAAAGGTGGGTAAAAAAAAAAATACTAAAACGCACACATGGAAAAACTGTTCACTTTTCTTTTTTAAAAGTCAAGCAAGCAAGCAATCCCATTTCAAGAGAAACACTATCTTTCTCGCACACCAAAAGGGATAATGATGATTGCACCTTCCTTGGGTTGAAGCTTTCAGGATTACAATGTAAATTGTGCGATATAAATGCAAGAAATAAGGCTTCAAAATACTAACAAACAGTTACCAGAGGAATTTGGAGGAAACGCTCAGGAGGAAAAGAAGAAAGGTTCCAGTCACTGGAGTTGGGAGCTCTTAAATGAGCAAAATTCATTATCTTAAACTTTTGGCTACGATGTGTAATTGTTAACCTCTGCCATATAGTTCAAGGCTCCCTTCAGTAAAATATATGGGATGCCATCAAAGCTGATTTGGATTAGGAGCCCAGCATGTGCCCTTACTTTTAGGTTATATTAATACACCAAAATCAATAACGTGCCATAGCTTTCAGAAGTGGTAATAAAACACCCTAAAATATTCCCAGAATACTTCTATAAATTATTTGCTCAATGTACTTATGTTAAAAAGGTTGTCAGTTAGCATGCTCTGAAAGACTCTAAAATTACAAGTCATCATATTTGTATCTGATAAACCCCCCACTGGTGTGGGTCAGAGAGGGCTACCGTACAAGGGGGGGAAAAAATCATTATTTTCCCTAATAAATAAATTACTTGCCTATATTTCATGTATCACTCAAGCCTGCCAGTATTGAGGGCTTAAATAATAAATAGCAAATAGCTCCATTCATTTATTAATAATAATGCATCACTTTTTTTTTCTCTTAGCCTACTGCGGGCGATGGATGGAGTGGTAGTCAGGTGGAAGGACAAATAGTCAGGCCACTGGGAACATTTAAATTTTTCCAGTTTAAGGAAAACATGCGAGTGCTGACAGCCCTTTTAGCGTGGCCGGTGGATCGGTGCCTGGGTTACGTGCTCTCTAGAGCCATCATTTTAGTTTCAAAGCTGTAAAATCCGCTTGGAAACTCGATTAGCTAATGGAGCTGGTTATCTCAGCGTTCCTCAAATGAAAGCCTATTTTTCAATTAGCTACCTTGATAATTATTTGACTGTGGTTCCACCAGATATGAGCACCCTGCTGTCCTGGGTGCAGTTAATCCTCCATGAGGTAAGAAAATACCATGCCCCCAATTTTACAGAGGGGAAACTGAGGTAAATGAAGTGGCCTGTAAATAACAGCACAGCAAGCCAGTGGCTAATCCTGAATCCCAGTCCAGGGCCCTGTTAACTGGACCATCCTTTTAAACCCACGATGATCTGTGCTTGCCAGCGCTGACATGAACGGGGAGGCAGACAAATCTGTGAGGCCAAGCTACAGCCCTGGTCATTGTGCACAACCAGTCTAAACCCAATGGGTTTGAGCACGGACAGCAGGCTCCTAATTCCCAGAAACAGCCCCTCTGCAGACTGCCAGCTCCACCACTGCCTTCCCTCCAGAAGAAGAAAGGGGGTGGGAACATCTGTGTTCACGTAGGTCATGGCATCATTAGTCGAGTAAATTAACTCCTTTCTTCTACAGACCTGGTGGGAGCAGGTGTAATATAAGCAGCCCCGTATTAAGCAGCAAATGACCTTCAACCTTATCTGGAGGGCTAATTTTTCCAAGGGTTGGGAGGAAAGCATTCTGCATTCTCCATGTTCCCTCAGCTTCCCAACCCGCCTGCCTGCTATGAAGTGCAGTTATGCTGTTATACAAGATTTAGATACAGAGCAAAAAGCTTCAACCCTCTAAAAGTACAGAGGAGTTATCCAGCATGACCCTAATGCCACAGTCTAATGGGACCTTGGATAGCTGGGCAACTGGGTCACTTCCTAGCTAATGTCTGCTTATGCTCCAGGTGCCACGGGCTTTTTGGTGACCGGGGTAAATTGCTGCTTTTCTCCCAACTGTTCCCGAAGGTGCCATAGGCACCGCACACAAACACAAGGCAGAGGCACAATAGGCAGAAGGGACGTGAGCTTCGTTTAAAGCACAGGGTCACCTCCTCACTGCGAGCAGATTTTCTTCTTTGGAAACAGGTTCATGTTTATGTTTCAAGTTCCAGCAACACGCTCTGGTTTTCCAACATGTGCTGCACATCTGCTCCAGCCTCCAATTTATGAACAAATCTGCATATAATTGCGTCAGGTCCGGGTGTTGTTGTTGTTATAATTTTTTCCCCCCTTTAAATAAAATGGCTTTGTCCTGGTTGTATAAAAGCCCTGATCCTAAGCCATATAATTTTATGGACAGAAAAAAAGTTCTTATGTATCGCACCTGAGATCATTAAAAACCCCAAATTCCATAATTTTATACTACCATGTGCTGCGGGCTGCATTTAGTCCCTACCAGAGTAATTGCTTACAGTCCTCGCACTGAGCCCACATAAGGTAGGGAAATGATGGAACAGGTGGGCTGCTTACCCTGTGCTTGATAATCATAGGTTTATATCCCAGCACAGCTGATGCAGAGCTGGGGGGATGAATGGTTCAAAAGCCGGGATTATGGTCTATTGTTAGCCCTGTAATGTATGCCAAGTCCCGGATGTCAACTGGTTGCGGCTTCCAGTGAGCACAATGGCTTCTGTCATGGACAAAATAAAGCAAAAAAGCATGTGTGGGACAGATTGCAAGGGAGGCCGCAGGGGAGCGGCTCAAGGTGAAAGATCCAAGGTGCTGGAGGAACGTGTTATTCAGGCAAGTTTACCTGGCCTCCCTAGAGAACAATAAAGTAAGAAAACTGAAAGGAAACAAATCCTGCCGGCTGGGGAAGGCCGGGGCCATTTAACGGCAGCTTTCGAGGTCCCGGCGTCGGTTTCTGTTCCACGCTAGAATAGAAACACAATCTTCTTGAGCCGACACAGTGCTGATGCATCCACTTTTACAACATGAAAGCTCAGGATCACAAACCTAGGCGCCAACTCTCTCCTCCAGGAGAGGAGGCTGTTGGAGCAAAGTTGCCTTTGGCCAGGACTTATAGATAGATCGGAGAATCATTGAATCACGGAAAATGAGGTCACATCTAGTCCACCACCCCTGCTCACAGCAGGACCAGCCCCATCTGCATCATCCCAGCCAAGGCTTGCACTACCCAGGTCTTGAAAACCTCCAAGGATGTAGACTCGACTACCTTGCTGAGTAACCTGTTCCAGTGCTTCACCACCCTCCTAGTGAGAAAGTTTCTCCTAAATCCAAAGTAACTCCCCCCTTGCTGCAGTGGAGCCCATTGCTCCTTGCTCTGTCATCTGCCCCCATTGAGAACAGCCCAGCCCTAGTCGCTGCACTGCAATAGAGATGTCTGCCCCTGTGACACCACGATTCTTCTGAGCAGCCTTGGTTGTACAGCACAGACTGACCTTTCGTCCAGGCGAAAGGCAGGAGCCCTATTTACCAGCCTGGGCCAACATCTTCTTACACGTTTAAAGGAACAGTACACACTTCCTCACACCCTCTGTTACACCCAATGGGCGATGACCGTCTGCTGCATCCAGTCAAAATCGCATGCATCAGCTTGGTATGGCCACGAATACCATCTTACAGTGGTGCTAAGAAACCCTAATCGAGACTGAACTCTAATTGCACTAGGCATTGTACAAACGCTTAGTGAAAGCCACCGCCTGCCTCAAAGAGTTAACAGTCTACATAAACAGAGCACACAAAGGGTTGGAAAAAACTAATAGTCAATCATCTTATTTAGAGGGGAATGAATGAAGCCACAGAAGGATGAAAAGTCAAATTTTCACGAGCCCAGGACCCGACTGGCACATGTTCAGGAAACACCAGCAGGGCACAGGTACCATTCATCACGCCACATGCCCAGATCTTCAACCAAAGTCAGCAGAGATATCTTGCACATCTGTCCATATTGCATTTTATGTAAGCATGGGAGATGAGGGGTTTTGACAAATTGCTCATGGTTACACACAAGGAGTTTGTGCAGAGCCAGGGGACGAGCCCCAGCCCAGTACCGTGTCTTCAGACGCATCCTTCCAGCCTCTAACAGTGACCAGCAAGCATAACTCACAAGTCAGTCTGCAGCAGATTCATTCGGAGCAGGGAGGGTTACTATTGTCTATAGAGAAAATGGTGATAGCTTCTGTCTGGTGTTAGAAACGCTTTAAAAAAACAACAAAAACCCCAAGAATTTTCCTATCATTTAAATAAAAACCAAAAGAAAAACATAGAAATGCTTACAACTCAAACACATATCCAAACCGTTCTGTGCAGTGGGAAAGCTGGAAGACTCTAGCTCCATTGGAGGAAACTTAGTCTTTCAACATTTAGGATTTCAGAAATCTCTTAGCAAGGAACAACTTGTTTCCTCGCTTCCTTCATTGCAGTCCCTCCTCATTTAAAATGTATAATGAATGCAAACAATAATCAGTTTGTAAATACTGTTTTTAAGTTCACTAGAGCTTTGCTGAGATATTCCTCCTAGGTAACAAGTCTGTGGCTCATTAGTCTCTCATTAGCAAGATAGAAATAAAGATGCAAAAAAAAAAAAAGAAAAAAAAAAGGAAGGAGAAGGGGGGGAAAAAAAGAGGAAAAAACTCTCCAAAGATATTGTTGGAGTCTAATTGCCTGCAAGGAATTCTTAATAATGTTTACTAATGCCTTTTCAGCGTTGCCAATTTTATAATGTTCCAGATGTGACGTTGTTGTTCCCTGCTGTGATATTAGTCAGTAAAGGCACCTACAGGAATAAGTTTGGAGAGATTTTAGCCCCATCTTATGTCCCCAGCATGAAACAGCATCCAATGGGGCTTTCCAGCACCACATTTGTACTTAAAAAAATACTAATCAGAAAAGTCCCCCAGTCTGATCCCACTGTTTACACAGAACTGAGCAAATTCAATCACAACACCCAGTGGCTGGAGCCAGCGGCTTTACAACGGACATTAGCAGCAGTATCAGTTACACAAAGTTCAGCCGCATTTGATCTCAGGTTTTTTCATCCTTTGCAGCATTTATTGTTCCCTCATTTGAAGAGAGACGTCTTTGTTTGGGGGATGATTTTACGTTGCAGGCAGCATTCGCAATATAAACCAGACAGATGTTAGCAGCCATGTGTAAGCAGGACTCAAGATATCAGCATCATGTTATCTCTCTGCTTTCAAGCCAAGCAAAAGGAACAAAGCAGTCAGCATGCGTGTGGATTTTGAAACAATGGGGCTTTTAATCTACGCCGCTTCGAACTTTTTGGTGCTTTGGGAACGGCTGGGATCTAAATTCCAAAAGAATCCTTAAATGCCATTATGCAACGTTTTGATATGCATTTGATTTTTTTAATTGCTTTTATGGTTCGTTCTCCACAAGACCTGGTTTCCTTATATCTTCCCCATTTGAGGCCTGGCGTGCTTGCTTCTTTCAGTGTCATACTAGACACAACCTACGTGACCACCCACTGTTATATATTTTCCCAATGTTCTCAGTCTCTTATCGCCTCTTAACTAATGCAACACAGAGTGCATGTGTTGACGATCAAAGGACAGGTTGGTTTTGCGCTGGTGGGGAGAAGGGGTTCACTGATATAAAAGGCCGAAAAAATTGAATGACTAACAACAACAGCAAGGGTTTGGCATGTACATGCAGCCCTCAAACTTGCTTTGAGTATATTCATTATTCCTCCCTCGCCAGCCTTGGGATTATGCTCATGGCATGAGGTAAAGGAAGAAGCATAATCTTACTCATGCAGATTAGAGCAGGGTAATCCTCAAATCTAATCCCAACTCTAGTGACTCATTGCATCACATTATCCTCTCTTTGTATCAATTTCCCCATCTGCAAAATGGGGTAGGAACACCTTCCTATCCCACAGGGGTACTGTGGAGACTGATTTATTAGGTAACGACTAAAGAACACATTGGGGAATGCAAAGCACTAAATAAAACCCAAGTATTACAATCCAGCAGGCATCGGCAGCTGATTCCGCAGTGTCACAAGGTGGAGAGCTTGGTGAACCACAAGAGAGTCGCTCTTTGCAAATTTCCTCCGCAGGATGAATAGGATCCTCAGAAATGAAAGCTGATGTCCTTTGTATTCCTTCCTGAGGGCTTGTAAAGCGGTGCTGCCTCGCAAAGGTTGTGGGCTGCTCGGGGAGAGGGGCTGGAAGGACGAGGAATCACATGCAAGCAGATAGTTAAATTGTCTGATTATGCAAGAGAGAGGCCTGCTTAGAAGTGGTTGAGCAATGGGACTGGACACAAAGGGCAGGCTGGCAGCGCTGGCTACCCGGTTTGGGACTGACTGACAGCACGGAGAAAAAAAACCCGATGGGTTTGCACCAACTCTCCAATACTTCCCTGCAAGCACCAGTTTGGTAACTGGGCACCCCATCATACACCCGGTCTTTGCAAAGGGTTACAGCTTCAATTGTTCAGGTAGATAAGCTTGTATGGACAAAATAGGACCCCAGGGCATTAAGGCTGGCTGCAAAGTCAGTCTCACTTCACTAACAATACCATCCTGGTTTCCTGGGCTTTGACTGTGCGACATTATTCTCCAGATGTCTAACTTCCCATCATGGGGGTTCCCAGCTGCCTGTGGGGAACCCCGTCACTGCCTGCGCCTTCCTCTTCTTCACCTGAATTGTGCTATTTCCCCTAGGAAGTGGGTCGGAGAAGTTACGAGATGGCAAAGACCTTTTCTCTCACCCACTCACCTTGCCTGACAATGATCCTCTTATAACGTATTTTCTTGTTGCCCGGTTTAGTTTTAAATACCTTTCACCACTTTCCTCCAGAGACTTATTCAAGAGATTAAATTTCTGCCCATTCACAGTCTACATATGCCTTTGCTTCAATTCAGCCCTTTATTCCTCAATTATACCCCTGTCAACGCATCCTAAATAATTCCTCACTAGTCAGTGCGTGCCTCATAGGTCTCTCTGCACTCAGTCCACAGAGGATATGGGTCTGTTATAGCTGCTAGCTTCAGAGCCAGGCACAGTTGCTCAAACAGCAGGAATTCAGGCTTTCAATTCTGGATTTCCCCAGGTTTACTTCTCCACGGAGTCAGCCATCATAGTCAAGCCCCTCAAGTACTTTTGTGCTGATACCACATTCCCCCCTTATCCATGCTTTACCCTATACGTGTGCATATACATTAATTACCCTATATAGAGAGAGCTCTTTTGCTCATGGCGCATGTGGGTGCCAATTTGTTGGAACAAATGAGATTCTTTCCATTACTTGAATGGAGTTAGGACCGGCTCCCCACAGAAACCCTGAGCCCATAAGCCTCTGCGAAAGCAAGACGGCATTTTCATGTGCAGATAAGACTTTGGCCTCTCGAGCCCCTCTCCGTTGTTAATTTAACTTGGAGTGGCTTGCTCTTCTTTGGATCCCCTCCAGTTTGTTAACATGCTTCTGTTAACGAGGTGCTCAGAGCTAAGCACAGTGGCCCAAGTAAAGTCACATGAGAGCCGTTACATTCCTGCTCCATAATGTTATGTCTTTGCATATGTTGGCCAAAACTGCACAGCCTTTGTTAGCTACCATGTTTCACTGCAGATCTGAAACCCAGGTCCTCCGTAATGAGCCGTTCCTCACTCGGCAAGTAGACCTGTTAACTGCAGTGGGACTCTCACAAAGAGCTATTCAGGGTAAGGAAGGGAGGCAGACACTGGTGTGATAGAGGGATTATTATACCTAGGTTCTTGAACCGATAGACCCAGATAGCGGGAACATTTTAACAATGCCATCCTGCTGGCTTCCTGAGCCATAATCCCTTTCCCTCAGCAGGATAAATGATTTGGCCATCAGCCTCCTGGTTTAGCCATTTGGGAACCAGATTATTGCTTCATAAACTGTGCTACGCGTTGCTATTACTGTTTAACTGCATTGGGCAAAGAAAGAAAAGAAAACAAGATTTCACCATTTCCAGCAGAAATCCCTTTCAGTGTGGCCCTCCTGGACGGTTCACGCCGCCGGTTCTTCTCCCATCCCAAAATTGCTCTAAACAAAGAGCACCATTTTTCTTCATGGGTCTTTCTTTGTCAGGGCAGCAAACTCTTTCCTTTTTGGAGCTGTCTTTAAAATGTTGCACATCCCTCTTGTTGTGAGACCATGCTGCCTTTGGGGAAAAACGTCTCTACCATTTGGACCACATGTTTTCTCCTTGGTCCACGTATGGGAGACCCACTAGCATCAGTGGAAGGCCTCTTTCTGTCTCATCCCTTCCTACTCTTTGTCTCATCTCTTTTCAGACTGAAAACTTTTCGGGGATGGAACTGCATTTGGACATATTGGCATTTGTCCCCCTTTACTTGCCTTTGGCAACTGTGATTTGAACACCCTTTATTTGCATTGGAGCTGATCGAAACTTTTTGCCCAATGACAAACAAGGGTTTGTCAAAGACTTCTGCAGAAAATGTTCTCCTTTATTCCTGAAAGATGGAAAGTGGAAACTTTTTAAAGAGAAGTCAGTAAAAGATATTGTTAAGATATATGTATTTTTTCTCAAGTATTTGTTTCTCAAAAAAAAAAGATTTTTAAACAAAAACTGGAAACCTCTTCCAATATAATGGTTTAAGGATTTGCTTTTTTCTGGATTTGCCTTTGATTTTTGGTCACAAAAATTTCCCTTGGGAATATAGAAAAAAGAAAACTTGCGTGTGAAAAATAATAGATGGTCGCAATCTTCCGTTCTTAGAAAGAGCTCATTTTCAGCTGTGAGGGGTCTCCCTGCTGTCGGGCTGCCACGGACGCCAACGGGAGATCCTGGTCAACCGGTTCTCCCTCAAGCACCTCCGTGCTTTCTCCCACATTTCACCCCGTGCATCAGCTCCCCATCGCATTTCTAAAACCATCACTTCAATCTCGGGTAGATCCTCTCTTAACATCCACCTGTGCCGTGATGCCTGCAAGCGCTTCCTATCGCTGCTTCTTGGTCACACGATGAGCTGGCGTTTCTGCCAAGCTGTTTCTTTCACGTCGTGGTTTCCTCCCAGCCAACACCTGCCCCTTGTTAGGCATACATATGGTGACTCTTTCATTGGCAAATGCCTGTGTAGCTTCCAGCACAGCAGAGTTTTGGTCCTTGCCTGGGCTACCGAGGTGCTATTGTCGTGTAAATAAAAGAGCAACCTTTTGTTAATACCTAACGGCATTGCAATTACGACAAATCTACCTGAGACCCTGTGGCAACTCGCATGGTACTTTTCAAGGTAGGCACCAAGTCCCTTTCCGCAGAACATTAAGTAGTTGTCATAATTTGAAGGGAATTAGAAGCTGATCACTGGCATGAGACTCTTGCATTGGTATTAAAGGCACTGCAAAGCTGAGGAGCTCCTTAGCTGCAAGCTCAGAGTCTTTAATTATACATACCTCCGGGAACAGGATACCTTTGAAAGAAGTCCCTAGATGGAAAAGCTGATGTCTTAATTGCGATTGCATTTAAATATGCGGTTTGTGCTGGGCAATTGTTGACAACTCACTGTGCAGCACGTGGCTTTTTTGGGCACATCTGTTGATACCTCCCCGTGTATTGCTAGGCTATAAAGTCATAGCTCGTGGCAGGGAAGAGGAACATTGGTACATTTGCTTTGAAAGGTTAGGGTTAAATGCAAGCCAGGTTAAACGTCTGGTGAGCTGAGTTACAAGCCGTTGTCAGGTTCTTCTATGGGCCACCAAAACGCTGGCTTGAGAGCTCCCGGGAGGTTTCTGCTTCCCAG
Source organism: Caiman crocodilus (assembly GCA_030014935.1). NCBI lineage: Eukaryota > Metazoa > Chordata > Crocodylia > Alligatoridae > Caiman > Caiman crocodilus. Next base: position 35,303,201 of record JAGPOW010003447.1, on the reverse strand, counting down.
ATTCCTGCTGCTGGCTTCTGGGACACGCACTTTTGTCCCCCGTGCGACTTTGCAGTTTCCTAGGCAACAGCATGCTGCTCACCCCACACCTCACTGCTGATGTCCAAGTGACATCACTGGGTCAGCGTGATCATAAAACACTTGCCGCTCCGAACGATGGAGCTACCGGGCGACTTGCTGTGCTCTAAGTGAAGCCTAAAGAACTCGATGGCTGATTTGGTTGGCTTTTTCGTGAGAGATGTTATGATGAGGCCGAGACCTGGTGTCACTGAATGGAGACAGCCTAAAAAAAATACAGCATCTTCTGAATAAACGTTTCTCTTAGACCCAGTCCAGGCCATAGTCCCACATGGGGGTGGGGGGGTGCTTATTGATCCAGCCTGCCTCAGTCTTGATCCAGTTTGTTACATCAACTGCAGCAAGATAAATGGAAAGAGAACTGGGAGAAATGAGTGACAGCTTTTTAAATAGCACCCAGGATACCAGGCCAAGATGCAGAGTCCATCACACTGAGCACAGCACAAATAGATAGTGCGAAACATCCTCATGGCATAAGGCACCATTCAGTGTAGGGAGAGAAGTGAACACAAGTGAAGTGACCCGACTAAGGTAACACAGGAAATCAGAAGGAAAAATCAAGACTAGGACCCTAGTATTAGAGGCCAAATAGGGGCTTAGGAGTGATGTGTTCCTCTAAGCCCTTTAGAGTCACTTTTGACCTCTTTCTTGCTATTAAACGGCATAGAAACTACAACAATAAATGGCCCTTGCAATGTGGAAAACATGCCAGCAATGTGCCTGTCACTTATTGGTGTGGATACACTGTCCTTTAAAAGATGGGCCCTATTTTGAAAAGAAACAAGAGGAAACCCCCTTTCACTCCTATGCATTCGAAGGGTTAATGGGCCCTGCTAAAGGTGGTCGCCTGCATGCAGAAGAGCCTGATTTGCTTGGGTTTGCTAGCGACCGCTGTGACCTGCTTGGTTTGTTAGATGACTTGTTTTTCAGAGATAAAATCCTTCTCTTTCCACTCATTCAAATGTCGCTCCAGGAGCAGATTGCCCAAAAAAATGTGCTGGATGCATCAGAAAATGCAGCCCCAGGAAAACAGGCCTTGATAGAGGAGATTTTGTCTCTCTCTCCAGTTTCCCACGCTTCTGAGCCAGAGTCTTCTGGCCACAGCTCTCAGCCCGACGCTCGCTGTGAAAGCAAGGGAGGCCGGTTCAGCAGGGGCTCCCTGCAGCTTGTCGCCCCTGGATGCTGGAATTGCTGGAGATGGAAAATAGATGTGAATCAAAAGGGAGAGGCCTGGGGTGACTCAGGATGGCTACCTCCATTCACCTAGCATCTTAATGTAATCATCCTCATCACACCAGGTAAGGATGTCCTGTACAAATGAGGCCCTGTGGAGAGGATCTGCATCATCTCCCACATCTGCTGCCTCAGCCCACCTTAGGAAAAGCTGAGCTGAGCGTGTTGGCAGGAACCGCGGCACATCCCTAACCAGAGGCAAAATGCAAGAACATGTTACCTATTTGGCTGACATTGGCTATGCAACCCGATGGAGCAAACAGTGCTTTTCCCAGGGCTCTTATAAGGACACATGAAATAAGGACAACAATCCCAGGGGAGCCCAAGATCTCATCTGGGCCCTGACACCCCCTCCTGTTATGACCCAGCAACTCTGACATGTTTTCTCTGCCTCGGTGTCTCCCTTTATACACTGGGAGCGGTGGAGCCAGCAGCCCTGCTTCCTCTGCTGCAGCACCGGGGAGGTTTATGAATCAGCCCAGGTTTCCAAGATTATTAGTCTTATTTGTGTGCATCTCAGTAGCCCCTACGGGGCTTTGTCATGAATCAGGATCGCACTCTATACAGCGGCATCAGTAAAAGAGCTGTGACTCTAAAAAAGGACCTACAGCTCTGCAGCTACAAATCTGGCATTTAGCCACCTAACTAGCTGACTCTGCCCATAATTACTTGGGCCCTAAATCCAACCCAGTCACAGGGAGAGTAGAAACAAGTACAAACTACTGCATGGAGGTGTGATGTCCCACTCCACAGAGCACTGGGCCCTTGCACCAGGCCCTGGCCCTGGGCATGGTGGAAGGAAGCACCCGCCTTGGCAGAAAGCTCCATCCCAGTGCCCAGCTGCATGCTGTCTTGCAAGAAGGATCAGGTGGCTGCAAGGATACTTTTGGGTGGTGGGTGCCTGAGGTAAGGACACAGACAGCAGAGCATTGGCTCTGGGATGCAGCACAAGCCCAGAGGACAGCTGGGACCCTGGTAAGCCTGGATCCTATTGCCCCTGAGAGCTAGAGCTAGTAGCAAAAGAGGGGCCCCTGGTTGGTGTCTAAGAGCCTGGTGATGGCCCCAGGACAGTCTGTGGCTGATCACAAGGTGACTATTGCTAATACAAATGGAGGATTTATTTCTGAAGGTAGCGTCAGTGTGACACGGGCAGGAGGGAGCAGTGGGGGGAGAGTTTGGAGCTCATGGCTACACACTCACACCCATTACCATATAGCACAATGTCATAGTACCTGGCACGGATGCAATGCCCCATAAGGGGCAGAGAAAGGATCATATTCACACCTTACAATGGGCATACACCCCTGGACAATGGGCATGAGCTGAAACCCCAGATAGCTGCAAATGCACTGCTATTCCAGGAAAGGGGCTGCCCCATGGCTGTGGAATAAGCCTGACTTAGATTAGCTGCTCCAAGACCAAGCCCAGACACTTTTACGGGGGGAATAAGAGGGGCTCCTACTGCTTTTACTTGTGTCGAGAAGGTAGGGTGGAAGCTAAGCCACTTCAGTAATACCGGCCTTCCCCATGGCTGCATGTCCACACGGAGATTTGCACTGGTTTAACCAAACCAGTTTGAACCACCCTTAGTGAAAGAGGGGCAGCCTCTGGGCATCCCAGCTCCAGAAAGTTCAGAAAAGATAAGCGTTCTCCCCCCGTGTTTGGGAAGGTGGCTGCTTTCCTGGTACAAATTAGCTGAAGCACCAGTACTGTGTATGGACCGCACGGCTGGAAGAAGAGGCCTTCTCCAGTGGGGTGGAGATGGCACCCAGTCTTCCTGCTCCCTTCCCCCACAGGACCTGCCAAAATAATGAAAAAACCCCCAAGAGGAGTCGACATCGGTCTGACAAGTTGTCTCCTGTGACTGCCAATAAAAATGATCGTCCTTACACCACACTTCTCTGCACCCGACATCTGTCCTCAAAGCTCAAGCCGTACCTACCTCGCTTCCATTAACATGAGTCATCCTGCAGACGTCCTTTTGCTGCTCTTAGAGTCATGTCAGAAAGAATCATTGACTTATTGTCAGCAGGCTCAGCCTACCATGTTAATGGTGCCCGCAGAACCCCCTCCACTGATTCTCTTGTTCTTACATCCAAAGAAACACTAAAAGATACTTCCCGGGCCGTGGGAGGTGAGGAGCAGTAGAGAAAAGTCTGCGTGGATTGCTGCTTTGTATGGGGGCGAGGTGTATGATGGGAAACCTCCATTTTGGCATCCCTTACCCTGATGGAGAGCAATGAAGGCACCTCTTCTTGGGCAGCCAGACACCCCAGACTGCAGCTGAAGAGGAGCTGCTGCTAACACTGCTCTTTTGCCTCTTGCATCGGTGATGTGAATGCCAACAGGATTTGCCCTGCAGAGGAAGAGGCCAGAACCTGCAGGGTGGACAATTATAAGAAAAAAATCCTTCTAGCTCTTCTATCTTAAGCTCTGATGCATGATGCATTTCTATCCCTTCTGTTTTAAAACAGGCAGGACAGAGGCAGAGACTCCTTTGAAAAGGCCAGGCTTAGAGGCAGAAACGCTGTTAATTCTTTCTAGCTACTTTCATTACACCAGTCACACGGCAGCTTTCAGTAGATTAATTAGCTCGCTCTCTTAATTTGTCCTTTTCTCTTTTTTAGTTTCTAATTTTGTTTCTATTTCTAGGCACTTCACAGTGGCCTTTTGGCCAAAAGATGCCCCTGTCCATGCAGATCATTCCTGATTCCCATTTCTTTTCCAGGCAGGAGTCTCAACATTTCTTCAGTGTGTGAGCTGATGTGGTCCCGTGAGGGCTAAAGGAGTTCAAGCCAGATCTTTAGCCGTTGTAAATCAGCCTTGCTGTGGCAAAGAAGAAGATCTGAGTGGTAGCGATTTCCTGACAGGGTCGAACCCACAGTCCAGCTGCATGAGGGAGGTGTGAAAACCCTACCATTAGGAGGATGAGGTGATCCGTTCTCTATCCCACGTCTCTTCCAACTCTAAGGCTTCCAGACTGACCTCGCTCCTGATGCATTAGCTTTAACACCCTTCCAGTTATGGTCCAATGCAATAGCCCTGGCTATTCCTGTTATCCTTAGATGCACCCTGGAACAAAGAGACTGGTGCTCAGATGCATCATGTGGATGCTCTGGGTTTGCTGCCTTTCAGACCAAGAAGAGAAGCTCTCAAGCCCCACCCTCCAGACCATCCAATATGCCATTTACTTTTATTTTGCCCCTGTCCTGTCCTTTCTAAGGGAAACAGGCCCACCTTTGCCGTCTCTTCTTCCTGAGACAGTTTGTCAAGGGTTTTGGACCATTCTCATTCCATTTGTACAAGGAGACCAGAGGAACAAAGGATCTGCCCCTTCCATGCAACTGCATGTCTTCTGTCTCCAGGCCCCTGTTCATGCCTACTGACTTCAGTTGGATCATCTGTGTGGACAAGGATGGCTTCTGGGGGTTGGAAAGTGCTGCCTAGGTTTCTCTCTCAGCCATTTCCTGTTTGGGGAAAGCCCCCCAGTCACGTGCAAATTTTCATAGCATACAACCATGCAGGTGACATGAGATGCACCTCTCAGGAAGCTGTGAATTGCCAAGGGGAAATCCCTGCACCTACAATCGATGGCTTCATTCATAGTGGAGACAAGTGCTTGTGGGGCTGTTGATGCTAGTTCAGGGGCTGGCTGCTGCCGGCTGCCCCGCTCCCGTGCGCAGTGCTTTCTCCCACAGCTGCACTCACGTGCTGATTTTGGAGCGTGTGCCGCTGAGAGCAGAGGCCAAGTTTAGCCCACCCTGGAACCAGGTAACAACCCCAGCAAACTAGGAACGCTGAGACCGGCAACCTGGGAAAAGCTGATTGGAAAGGAAGCTCGCAAGCCTTGGGAGTGCTTAATTAAAGTCAATAGAGACTCCCTCATCTCTTGCTCTTTCAGCTTCTCTGATGTTCAGAGAATAGAAGGAGCAATTAAAAACTGCTCTTATCTGATGGCCTCGTAATTAGTATTCTGCGCTGCCATGCAGAGACCTGCAGTTGCTTCTTGGACCTGGTCTCTAGCATCCAGGGCTAGAATGGCTTTAGGAAAACTGTGGAGACACCGTGCTCAGCCTCAGGTCCAGTTAAGGAAAGACTTTGATGGACTCTGAAGGGACCTCTGTGCTTTATTCCTTGGACAGACCACCAGCAGCTGGGAGGAAGGGTGAAACAAGCCCCATCTCTAGTAGCACCCAGTTTGCTCTCAGTCTGTGGCCTGCTCCCACCATGCTCACGACACCTCGGTCACTCACGGAGTAGCCATCTCGACCCAAATGCGAGCCCTGGCTCTTCACCTCTGGAAACATTTGGTGGGGCTTGATGCATCCCATAAAAACAGAAGAATGGTTCCATGGGGTCAGAACAAAGGCCCATGTGGTGCAAGGTCCTGTCCCCAACACACAGCAGACACTTTGGAGGAAGGGTAACAAGGTTATAAGTTTATAAGCTTATAAGGTTATAAAGTTAGAGGAAGGGGATAAGAAAGTAGCATCCTCCGGCCTATTACATCCCTGAACCCATGGCCAGCTGCACACATCTGGCAGTCGGGACAGCTCACTGATGGGGCTGGGATGGGTCAGTTGGTCTAAGACACAGCTCTGCCGGACAATGTGCTACAACATCCCCGTTGCCGAGACAGACAGCAACCTCAGCCGTAATTAAAGCTAATTATTCGAAAGCACTCTGCTCATGTAGCGTTGCTCAGAAGCTCCCCACATGAGCATGTAGGCAGCAGGGCTGTTTTTCTTCATAAAAACTTATGAGGAACGCTGAGCAGATTAACAGCTTTAATGACAAAAATTACCGCTTACAACACTGACTTCAAATCAAAGAACAATATCCGCAGACAGATATTTTCATGGTTTTCATAACAATTCATTATAGGTGGCACCGAGGGATTACATTTTTATTTCCCTTGTGTCACTTCTCTCAGACTCAGGTTCATTTCTCTTAATGAGGCAGCGGAAGATAAAGGGCAGTGATAGCTCCTCCAATGTCTCTGCAGAGTGTGAGGAGTTTAGGGGCACGGTGATAACTGATCCTCTAAAGGAAGAAGGAGGGGCTGGATGGGGGGAGGGTAGAGAGATGGGATAGGATGCTCTCTGCCATAATGAACTAAAATTAAGACATAAATTCTCCCACCTTTGTTCGGACCAGATGTAACGAAAGGGATTCAGCTTTTTAATGAGGAATGGATCAGTTGCAAAATTATTAGCTAATTAATTGTAAGGGGGAGAAAGAAAGAGAGAGAGGGAGAAGGGAAAGAAAGAACCTGCCCAGAAAGGACAGGACTAACCATTCCTATTGCAGGCTTTCAGGAGCGGAGGCAAAGGACCCCATGCTGAGAGCCTTGCTCATGGCAGCAGAGTGACAGGAGCCAGGGCAGCAAGGCTCAAACTCAGAACCGAGCGGGACCCACCTCCCTGGGATGCCTTGATGTGGCTGGAGAGGCAAGGGGACCTTCTAATTCAGGCCAAAAATGGATTTGGGGGGATCAGAATTATCCTTAACATAGAAGTTGTGTTTTCCAGCCTCCTGGGAGTCAGGAACCTCGAGGCTTCCAACGTTCGTGACTTCCCAGAAGCTTGCTGCCCAAATTCCCCTCGGCCAGGGACAACGCGTGCTTTCCCGCACCCGTGGGCTCGGTGTAGCCTGCCGGGACCTGCTGCAGAGTCAGGGCTCCCCTCCTTTTCACGGGGACCTTCCAAATCTGGAGTTTTCCAAATCAAACCGAAAGCGAAAATAGAGGGATTGGGTAGGAAAAGAAGCAACGAGGCGAAACCAGACAGTTCAGCGAGTCACAAATCCAGGAAGGGAAGAGCTAATGTTGCCCTTCTCACCACCCAATTTTTTGTCTTAATTGACTGGACTGTGTGCACCCATCGTCCAAAAGTCCTGAGCCAGGCCTCAAAAATCATGAGATCAACCTACAAAGCATGAGATTCAGGTTGGTTTTTTTTCTAATACCAAATGTGAGGGGTTCCATGCATGTTCTGAATATTTCAGGTGCTCTCAGGTCCAGTGTTCAAGCTTTTCACTGTATTCTGGAGGGCGAGAAGCACGGTCTAGCATTGTCCTGTTAGTGAAAGCCAAGATTCTCGTGGGCTTGCACACCGGCAGGAGCCCCAAATGGCATGAGACTTCGATAATATCACGAGAGCTGGCAATGCTGGAGTGAGACTTTGAACGGAGCTGTCCGACCCCCCTGGCCCAAATGCATCTAAAACTAGGCAAAACAATCTCTCCCAACTCTACTGATTGCCATGGTTCACCGCGATGAAGCCCCGATCTCGACCGGGGTGTCTGGAGTCTACCGTAATACCAGTAATAAGGGCTTCTAACAAATCCCACGGTAGACACTTGAGGAAAGAGAAAAGATAGAACATGTGTATTTTGCTCTGACATAACTGCTCCCTCAAAGCAATCCTACTTTTGGGAAAGAAGCAGGATAAATGATTTCTGACTGTGATATACGACAAAGAATCTCACCACATCAGAGCCTGTTACAGCAAAATCCAGGCAGTGCACTCCGTCTTGCCTACAAAAATGCCGTTCCGTTCACCGTGAGCGACTTAAAAGATGGAAAAAAAATTCACGCTGAAGGCATCGAGAGAGATTTTTGTACAGCAGCTAGACTGAAAAAAAAAGAGTGAGAGAGAGAGAAGGAGAGAGAGAAATTATTTTTGTAAAAACAACCATTTTTTCCCCCAGAAGCAAACTCTCTCATAGCATGATGGAAATATATGTTTTTCCCATTAAGTGCTGTTTCCTATCAGGTTCAAGCTTGAGACATTTGTTTGCTGGCAAGGTTTAGTACCAAATATTTTACCCCCAGGCAAAACCAGTGACTTAAGACTGCGGTGTCTGATTGAGCAGGTTAGAAAAATAAAGACAGATGTCAAATGGATCGACTCTGACACTTCTCTGTTGCAGCATAGATATTATTGACTTCTCTACTGCACTTGTCATGACTAGAGTTTCCTCACACAAATCATAGGCAAATGCCACCTATTGACACTACTAAGAATTACAAATCATTTAGCACCCGAGAAAGTCAGCCAGGGGCTGCGAAGGAAAAATATTGCCCAACTTTTTGGATAGGAATTTGGTCCTTTGTGATCAATGGATTCAACACTGCTAGTCAAATTTCTCTTTTTCATTCTTTTTTATTTCTGATTTAAACACCAGCCATTATTTCCAGTACAAGAACTGCATCATTTATATACATGAATAGCATATTGCTAGGCAGGCAGAATCCCCATATTGTGCATCTGCCGTCGTATCCTGTGGTCTCATGAGCCAGGGATGGGATCCAAGCAGTCCTCGGGAGTGCGGGAGAGTTAAGACTGGTTGGTGTTTGAATGGGAGATTTCCAGGGGTGTGGGGCTGTGGGGTCTGAACAAATTCCCACTCAGGGAACAGCCATATATGTAGCTTAAAAAAATCACCCTAAGACATCTCCGGGATCCATTAACCTTTGTTTCCTTTCAGTAGCACAGGCACGGTTTCATTTGCACTGCATTTGAGTGGGGGATGATTTGACTCTGAGTCATATGGCCTGGAAAGCAATATTATTGGGTATATTCAGAAAACCCACTCTTGAAATCCACATGTGGAATAGACTACCAGCTGCAGAACAGACCGCTACCATCGCGGGCTTCCACGACTCAGGCTCTCCACTGAAAAAATGTTTCTTTAAAGGAGAAAAAGTTCTTGCCCCCGTGAGTGGGATGGTGCTCCTCCTGAGGTTTTGGAGAAGAAAACTTGGCTTTTATTGATGGCCCTACTGACCCATCCCTCAGTGACTCAGCCCCATAGGGGTGCCTGGAAGTTCCTTGAGGATGCCGAGTTGTTTCATGCCCCTCTCCACGCCATGCATCACAGAGGCAGCCTTCACCCCCTTAACCAGCAGGCTGGATCCCTGGGATCCCATGAGGTATAACCCCACTCGGGTGGAGGCCCCATGCCTCCAGGAGCTAACGAGCCACGAAGCACTTACTGGCTGTCTCTCTGGAGTTCCCTTTGGAGGAGGTTTTAAGTAGCAGTGGGTGGGAAGGGTTATTACCTACTGAATTGGGCAGAAAATGTCAGGAGGAATTGCTGCTACCCAGTGCCACCTTCCCTGAGCTCCAGTCACCACCTCACCTACCCTGCCTCAGCTTCCCATCCCGGCTGACAAAGCCATATCATGCCTCCTGAACCTGTTGCAACGCATGCACACATGATCCTCTGTGCACGTCCAATCTGGGGGGCTGCAGTGAAGATCCAAAATGCACCATCCTGGGTGGGAACAGGCCCTATGAGCTCCCCTCCGTACCTATGCATCAGAACTGAAAGAGACCCAGAAAGCAGCAGCCAAGATACCAACAAAAATAATTCCAGCATAGGCCTCTCTGTCCTTTAAATCCCCCACCCAGGTCTTTGCTGGTCTCATGGGGGCGGGGGTGCCGTCCTCTCTCATTTATTTTAAATCCGTCATTTCATATAAGAGGCAATATTGTCCATAGAATTTAATGCTGTGACTGGCTTCACCTCAACGTTTATTTTCTATATAATCCGTCTTGCAGCAGCGAGACCATTAACCAGTCAAACAACGTTCAATGCCAGTGACATTATCACTTAGAGGGAGCATGGCGAGGGTTTGTACAAACCAGAGGGCAGTAAATTTACTCTCCTAATAGGTTCATTCTTTATTAGGTATTTATTTCAGGAGGTTAAACCATAATTAGATTGAGTTAAGAAGCTGAAAAAGCAAGAAATGGAGATTCCAGCCTGCGGATTTGTTTTATTTGCTCCTCAGATGTCTCAAGAAATTCTCTGCACAATCTATATTCCTCCAAACGGGGGCTCGCACAACTAAGCAGCTCCAGTGCTTCTGCTAGGGGTTTGCATTTGTCTTTCCTGTACAAAAGTTATTGCCATGCTGTAATCTTTCCCTGAAATACAGTGCGCGGAGCCGACACTGAACCCAATTTACTGTGGCAGATGAATATAGCCAAGGTGGTGGTCTGAATGTTTGGCCTGGAGGCACAATCCAATTTTCAACTGTTTCAAAGCTATTATGTCAAAGGCTGTTTGCATAAACATAACAATAGCAGTGATGGGAGTCGAGACATGAGTGAGAAAGCCTGCCCTCTTGTGCCAGATGTATACATCTCTGCCTGTGTTATTTAGAGACAGATAGGCATGCCCATGTCCCTAATGTCTAGTTAGTAGCCCAGTAACTTTGTGCCAGCCGTGATATCAAGGGAACATACAAGAAGCAGGTTTGATTAGATCTTTTATTGCACCAGCCATCTAAGAAGGTCTTTTTGTGCCCCAAATTTTATCTAAAATTTTCTCTCTCCCAAGCATAGAGCTGGTCCAATCAAAGATACTATCAAACAGATCTCCCGGTGTGCATGTGCACATGCATGCACTCACACATACAGTTGTATCTGTGCATACAAATACACACAGTCACACACACACACGCAGAGGCATGCCTTCTGACATGCACATCGCTCTGCAGAGCTGCTAATAAAATGAGGGAAACGGGAGAATGTTAATGACTTTTTAAACTTTTCTCAAGCTTGAGAAACAGATGTGATTATTCAATTCATTACAAGGAAAAAATGCCTTGCCTCAGTATGCATGTGATGAGCTGACTGATGATGTGGGAACCTATGAGAAAGCTGTTTCCCTCATTGGAACTAGAGGATTCTCAAGTCATTAATGTTCTCATATTCCTCTTTCCCTCTGTCCCCCACACACACACACACACACACACACACACACACACACACACACACACACACACACACACACTCTTTAGATCTGAGTCCCAAAGCAAATCCATGGATCCAAACTTCCTATTGATGTCCTGGACAGAACCAAAGCACCAGGTCCAAACGTTCCTGGAACCTGTTGGCTTTGCAGCTGGACTGGGACTTTCCCCATCAATTCCTAAGTTCAGACTGGGTGCTTGGATTCAGCCCACATAAAGAAACCGCAAGCTTAGATCTGAATCTGGATCCCAAGTTCAGAGAGGGATGTTTGATTCAGACTGGTTCAGAAAAATATAAGAGGATGCTGCTACCAATTTTGGGAGCAGTGAGGGGCAGGGAAACCAAGAGATTACAGCAGCAGATAAAAATAAATGTCTTCTCTTTAAAAACAAGGGAACTGCCAGGGAATAGGGTTTATTAAGCCATTTGGAAAGTTCTTCTTTCCAGTCCTGACTTCTCTCAAAAGACTTCATTTCCATTTTGATCAACACTAGAAGAACTCAGAGCCTGCTACTGCAATGATACGCAGCTCCTAGATTCACAAGGTTACAAAGCTGGATGCAGCTGGGCCATTTCCAACAGGATTGGCATTGGCTTGAACTCAGAACCTGCAGTGGGATTTCTGGCTCCAAAACCAAAGGATGCTTGTGAATGACAGGCCAAGAGGAACTGACAGATCCAATTACAGCTCTAATGCACTGTCCAGCCTGCAAGACTGGCCAGCACTTGATGCCCCAGAGGAAGTTGCAAAAAACTTTATATAAAACAGATGCAGGATAATCTATCCCTGTATTAAGTATCCTCCTAACCTGTAATGAGTGAAGATTAGTTTACCCTTATGAAACAAACTTTTCAATCCCATCAAGACATAGATTAGCACTAACTACTATAATAGCAATGGATCTTCTTGTTGCCCGTAGAAATGTCCAATCGTGGGCAGCTTGGCCAGAAGCAAACAGTAGCCAGCAGTATTTTTCAGAGCTTGGACATATGCATCATCACATTTTCTTTCAACTGTTAACACTCTGTAATAAAAAGAGGCCATCCAAAGCTATGGACAGCCTCTGACAATCTTTAACAAGTAAGTAGGCTCAGCAATTACTCCCAATCCAGTCATGAATAGAATGAAAAAAAATTTTAAAAAACCCTCTTCCCATATGAGATGACAATAATAATAATAATAGTAACTATATAATCCAGTATACAAAGGCTCCTTCCCAGATGAGGGCATGTTTTATGAGGTGACACATACAGAAGGATAGAAACTAGTGCCTGCCCCAGAGACATAACAGTCAGCAAAAGACAAGACACACTGACATACAGATAATCATCTAAAGAAGCTAATTATTCCTCTAAATAAGTGAGTAAGATATATCTGGTGCTTTCTTCCAAGAAAGAGGAAAGCTATAGCTCATAAAGCTTTTATTGCCCTTAAAAACAGATCCGTTTATTTGAGCAACATACTTGTAAACTTCAGCACAGGTGACAGCCATTTTTCATGGGAGCGCCCATCTCACTCCTAAATTTTCCCGTCTGTGAAATGGGGCTAATATAGCTTGATAATGACCTTTATCACAGGCCATCAGAAACACTGATGAGTTGTCTGTAAAGTGTCATGTGAACATAAGATCTTCCTTGATTACAGAAAAGTATATTTTCCCAACAATAATTATTATTCCTTTTATGACAGTTCCTAGAAGTCCCAGCTGAGATCAAAGTCCCTTTGTACTCAACGTTGCACAAACACAGTGACCAACAGCTGCTGTCCCAAAGACGTTTTATCCTGCAAACACAAACACTTAACTTTACCCCAGGAAAAGAGGCCTCTTGATTTCAGGAGATGCTACTTAAGTATGTGAAGTTAAGCATGTGCATAAGGGCTTGAAAATTAGACTCTAATTATGTGAGGCTGCAAGCTGACAAGGGTGAGAAGGTCAGGGCAAGGCCAATAAGGAAATCCTGGTGTCCCCGCTCTTCATCCAGTACCTTCCCAGTAGGCCATTCTGCCTCCCATGGAGGGCAGCTTTAGAAAACTGGATTCAGGGGTCTTAAGGATGAGCAAAGCACTTGAATAAGACCATTTTTTTTTAACAAAAAACAGCTTTGTTTGTATGCTTTTAGTCATCTTGTTTGTGAAGAATGTATTCCTGTTTACATGACTTCAGTTGCTGTTTTGTCCTTGACTCTGATGGGCCCACGGTTAGGTTGTCTCATTTAGATCAGGATGTTTTGAATAATCTTTCTGTTCCTATGGCTTGGACACCATGATCCATTCAGGAATAAACAGTACCAGCAACCTTGTAATGACTCTCCCAAAACTGCAGCTCTATTGCTTCAGCACCGCGCGTAAACACACGCTTCACTTTAAGCACGTGCATACATGTCGCTGGAGTTGGTGCGAATAGAGCGTGTGCGTAAGTGCTTCACTGAACAGGGATTGGACTGCCCACTTCACTGAGGTTAGCACATGCCTCAGAGCATCTCTCAGCAGAGTTGGGATGTTTGAACGCTTAAATTAAGAATACGCCTCTCTGCAAGATTCCTCCCATGCTCAAAAGCTTTCCTGAAACTGGTCTTGTATTAAAGAAAGTCATTTTGATTGTCCTGCCTTGGTTGCAAGCAGCTTCAGGGAGCAGGAAACAACTGCCCAGAGTCAAGAAAGGATTCATAAATACCAATGTTTTGTGAGTTTGGTCCATGCCTGTCTTCAACCTGAGTCTCATGAGTCTGGAAGCTCTCTGTGGATTTGACGTTGCTTCAGTTCCCGTCAGTGGAAAAACTTGACTGGGACAGGATCAAACCCATAAAACCACCAGGAACAGAACGAAAAGATTCAAAGGCTGGAAAGAAATGACACAAGGTCAAAGCAGAAAACTGAGGCTTCAGACTCCAGCGATTAGTAATTCTGCCACTGTATTGCTATACAACCTCAGTCAAGTCATGTAGATCTACGCTTTCAACATGCCGTCTGCTTTGAGGGGCCACTTCTCAGACATCTCAGGCTGGACATCTAGTAACTGAGGAGCAGAAAAGGAGTGGACCCTTTTGAAATTCATAGCCAACCCTATTTCTGCAGTTTGCCCATTTGCCAATAAGCCTTGGAAAGCAGAGCTTCCTGTTCAGCTAGCTTTCCACCTCACCTTGGTGCTGTGAGACTTCCTTAACATTTGTAAAATATTTTGCAACTCCTGAATGAAAGATGATGTCAGACAGCAACATAGCATTGCTCATTATTGTTAAAAATTAGGGCTGCGTGCTGACAGCAAAGCAGAAGGAATGAAAAATGTGAACGGACCAAAAAAAATTACAGGCTTCAAGATGCATAAAGGGAACAGCCTGTTTCCCCTCTTTCTTCCCATCACGCTCAGACGTAATAACTTTCCCGAGCTCCGTGGCTTTCGCATAGCCAGCCCTGTGTGCAGTTACTGGAATCTTTACAGATGCAATGCATTAGCAAAGCCTGCCAGTCGGCATCCTGTTTTTCCAATCACTCTTCTGAAACTCCTCCACTTTTCTCAGAGGTTTTATCAGAAAGATGTTCCTCTGAAACATTTCAGCGAGAGGATCTGACAGCTCTTCAAACACCAGCTGAAATTCATTTGTTTTCCGTTGCTTCCTGTTTTTACAAGTTCATTAGTGTTTTACCAAGATAGACCAAAGATTGCAACTATCACCAATGGCCCTGAATCTCCAATTCAGACAGAGCCTCCCATTACATGTTGCATACCTATGTGTTGCACATATATGCAAACATGTGCCCCTTTTCATGCACAAACTATTTTTCATAAATGTTGGCATACAGGCTAGGTGTTCAAACAAGCCGCTTTGAAAAGCCCATCCAAAATATACACATTTGTGAATACAGCTGGGTATCCACGTAAACCCAGAAGTGCACGTGGGTGTACATCCCTGAATACCTGGGTGTGCACATATGTGCAATGACATACATCGCCCCTCCCAGATGACACTTGCCACTCCAGAATGTATTAAAACCATGTGAGCAGTCTGACATTAAGCCTTTTTAATAGAGTTTCCAAAGCCGGCAAAGCAAATAAGTATATAGGGTGTCTCTGCTGCAGTACATAGTTCAGGGCTTTTCTTTGGACCAAGCAAGAGGCAGGAAGGGTGTACAGATACAGACCTTCCAACTAATAAAGGCTAAATGTCAGAGTTCAGTGACAAAAGGGACTGTGTGTGCTCAAGCATCCAGGCTTTTAGCATTATCTGCCTGGTGCATTAATATGCTAATTGCAGAAGAAGAAATGTGGAACTAATTCCATGTATCGTTCATGTAAAAAGCAGCCAGGTAGCACCAAGATAGGCTGGTATCACAACAGACATGATTACATTACTTTTGATGCATAATAGTCCAGAAGCACATCGTATGTTCGCCTATTTAAATAGCTTAACAGGCTGTGTAGTTACAACAACAAAAATCCAAGCCAATTTCTAATTTTCACACAGAAGGCCCTTTCTCTGAAAACCATGCAATGCTAGTGTGCAGCCTCGGCTTCCCTTTCCGACTCCAGCAACAAGCAAAGCAAGACAATGGCAGTTTACATACGAGTCATCTGGTTGATTTCTGAACTCACAAAAAATATTCAGCTTTTTCTTCCTGATTTAAACATTCTGCTTAAACTGGTAGCACATAGAAAACTGCCCGCTTTGGCTTTTCTCTCTCATCCCCCCACCATCCCATTTTCCCCAAATCTCTCCTAATTGATCCATCTGGTACTCACAAGGGGGAAAAAAAAAAGACAGAAAGACAAAAACCATGTCTGCTTTCGTCTTGTGATAGTAAACAAGTTTGATCTGTCAGCTGACGGAAAGGGTTGGTGATATAATCATGAAAGGCGCTGGTAACTTACTGTAGGGTTGCATTAGACTGACTGTGTATGATTGTATTCTGAAAAATGGAGCTTTCCAGCTGACTGCGAAGGAATGTCAAGTAATGTCATACTTTTAGATTGCGCTCTAGTTTTTCCAGAAAAAGGTTTGTAATAGAACCAAGAATTTTTCAATCTTTTTCCGAGTATTTGCCTCTAAATTTTCAACGTTCCTTGTCATGTCGCTAATACCAATCTCAGGCCTCTTTGAAAATGGATCCCTGGATGACCAAACAATATCAAATTCCTTTAACTTAATTGAACTCCTGTGCCTCTCACGCCATTGCGCCGTTATTAAATGACTGCCAGAGACCACAAAATGTGACTGTTCAATTATGCATTGCTTTTGGTTGATTTATCTGTTTTAGGTAAAGTAAAGAAACTACTTCAACTCTCTACACCATCTGCCAATGATAAATTACAACCACCACCGTGAAATGTAATAGCATGAAATCATAGAAAATAGGGCTGGAAGGGACCTCAAGAAGTCCTATAAATCCACCCACCAGCCCCAAGACAGGCTCCTCTCCACCTAACCCATTTCTGGCACGCGTTTGTATATCCGGCTCGTAAATACCTCTAGTGATGCAGATTGCACACCACCTCCCCTGGTCATCTGTTCCAAGGCTCAGTTATCCTACCAGGTAGCAAGTTTTTTCCTGACATCCAACCCAAATCTCCCTTGTTGGAATGTAAGGCCGTGACATCTTATCCCTTCCCCTCTGGCATGAGGAACTGGCCTCACCAATGCTAAGGAGGTGGCCCAGTGAAGATGAAGCAAGCCTCCTGGTGCTGCATGTTAAAGAATCAGGAGCTGAGGGCAGGAGAATTCATGACACCACTAAACCAGGTCATAGAGCACCGATTCTCAACCAGGTGCCAGGATATTAGCCCTGTTAGCTGTGCAAACACATACACATAGAAGAAACAAGATATACGCACTTATTTCAAATAGGAATCCATAGCATCAACAATGTTCTGACCTGCTGGGGCCTTTCTGAACACTTTACAACTGAAAAATTGCTCTATTATTTTTCTGTAGGCAGGAACAAGTGAAAGCTAAGAGTTGCCATCTCCCAAGGAGGGCCCTGAGTGTAACGAGGGCTGCTTTGCATTTAACTAAGTTGAGAAGCACTGATATACAAGCCCAGTGAAATGAGATGTAGTGATAAATGTACGTCACACTGAGGTTCAGTTCAGATGCTTACTCACAAGTTTGCTTCTCTCCAAACCAAATTAGGTCTACACACATGGAGGCAGAAACCTCTCCAGAGCAAGTGCTCTTCACAACTGTTCCTTGACCATAGGACTCCTAGTTTCATCAGAAACCCTGCAAGACCATCCTGTGTAACGTGTGCCAGCTTTATACTCCCAGCTTTTCCCAGGACCACCACAAACTATCATAAGAAAGGAGAAGAAACAAAGACGTTGGCTAAGATTTTTCAATCTGTAACCGGAAAAAATGTTGGCTCATGACTGGGTCAAGTGACAGGCAAAGCAGCAGTTGAACCAGTTTTCTTGCAAGAAAATAAAAAGGTAGAATAATATATTAGTAACCATCTTTACATCCAAGCTGAAGGAGCTGTCTGCCTACCTACATCAGTGATAACTTTATCTGAACAGGCTGGTTCAACTGCTGTAAGAATAGGCCTCAAGATCTGTGGCCTAATGCATGCTGGGGCAATGTTTTAGATGATTATTTGTTCTGTGAAAACAAATGCAAATGTGCAGCCTCAGAAGGAAGTGGCGACCTTGACCTTCCTGTCCTCAGGCCCTGTTTATTTCCAGCAAGAATACTTAATTCTTGTTATTTACTGCTCACGTAGCACCCAGAAAGGGTCACATGCTTTAAAGCCAGGTCTGAAGGAAATGTAGGAAATGCCATCTCCGATCAGACCCGAGGTCCATCTGCTCCAGGATTCTGCCTCTGACAGATGCTTCAAAAGATGAAAGCACCCTGCGAGAGGCAGCTGTGGGATAATCTGCCCCAACATGAACCCTCATCCTGATCTCAGAGGGTCTTGTTACAGTTGCATGGTAATTTTGGGCAGCTCCTGGAGCTTTTAACCCCTGGACTGTCCACATGTTAACACCTTAAATGATTTAAAGCACTCATCATGCGGCTCCAAGTTACGCCGCTCCAGGGCAGGATTATCTCTGATCCGATTATCTTGGATCCGAACCCATTAGGAACAATGGAAGTTGCGGCCACTCAAGTTGAAGTGGTGCGACTGCTCTCAACTCCAGGCTAGCATTAAGCCAATCGACATTGGTTTGGCTCATGGCATAAAGGTGTAATGAGGCCCTGAATTAGATGGATTTAAGTCTTGATGCGAGAGCTTTACTCTCCTTTCCACAGGCAGGACTCATGAAAACAGGACGCTGGCTAGGATTCTCATTGGTTAGCAGGACATTGCAAATGGGCAATAGACAAACGCAGAGGACATTGTGTGATGGGAGATGGCAACAAGATTTTGCAGGTATCCTAATGGTATTACCATTTTCACTGTCAGGGCTTGCAGATTTTTAGTCTAGGTCATTAGCAAAGTCTATTGTGGGAAGTTTTTGGAAGACAGTGTCAAAAACAAGGTATTAGAAGAAGACTGGAAGCATGCGAGGTAGGTCAGAGATGGAGAACCAAGCTTAAATGAGGCAAGAGCCCAGGGCTGAGAGCAGGAGAATTCATTGTGTAGCAAACCAGGAATCCCATGGACTAAGAGAGACTACAGACAAGGTTTCTGCTTCTGCAGAACTTCCTTCCTCAACCTTTATCTGCTGGTACTGACCCATTCACATCTTCCCCTTGGGTAAGCAAGGTAAAAGTAGGCTGACTGCTTTCCATAGCCTGTTCTTGCATATCCCAGTGTCAGCTGATACCTCATGTTTCCAATAGGATTTCCAAAAAAAATCCGTGTCTTTCTGAATTTGATCCTTCAGTTCAGATCAAACAGGACAGGAATAGTTTCTGGGCAGAAACGCACTGCTCACTGAACTCATTCAGGCCTTCCCCTTGCATTCACACTAGCAGCCAGGCTTCCAGCTCAGCCTGTCACAAATAAGTGTTACCTTCTACTTTTGCCTTTTTGTTTTTACTATAAAACATCATCAAGGCTTGAGGACCATTCCTGCTACTAGCTGAATGGTCTCCCTTTGGAAGTGGAAGCTACCCCCTAAAAACAGCTACTGTGGAAGATTGAGGCAGGGAGCAGAAAGCGGAGCATCAATTCAGGCAGAGCGCGACAGCTGAGCTGCAGATCAGGTAAGGGAAAGGGATTAGAGTGGTTTGGGTGTCAGGCAAGGACATTAGATATGGGTCAACCCTTTGAAGTGCTGGAGACGGATGCAACCCAGCCACATCCTAAGCAAGCCTCAGTAACACACTGCTAAGGTTCATCCCCATTTGAGAGTTAGCCTGGAATAAGCCAGGCAGTGGATTTAAAGCACAATAGTTACTTGGCACTACCACCCCCTCCTGGACGCTTATTCCACATTTTGAGTGCCTTTACGTGGCTTAAGCCAAGGCACTGCCAAAGCAGATTAACCCAGACCGTGCAACACCATTCAGAAAGAGACTGTGCTCTCTAGTCGTCATCCCCCCAGCTCACTGCCACTGCCCACTCCCCCTTCCTAATTCCACACTAATGATCCCACATAGCCTAGCCCTAACGTTTGAACTCTGGGCTCCTCCAGCTTCTCCCTGTAAACTGTGAGAACTGCAATGTAGCCAGCACGCATGCAGCACAGAGCAAGGGTCAGGACCGGAGAATCTACTCAATTGTTTTCTCACTCGAACAAAAAAAATCACTCTCTCATAGTCATAGCCAAGAAGGAAAGTGACTTGGCAAACAGACCCTGTTTAAATTAAAACTTTGCTGGGAAGATGCATGCTTTGCTCACAAGGAAAAATATGGAGTAGGAAGATAGTATGGAGCAAAATATTTGACTTAGATGCATTTATAATGCTTTGTGTCCCTTGTAGGGAATGGTAGATCATTTTTCTAGAAGAGTTTAGGAAATACAAGCCAGGCAGGCTCCACTGCAGAGGCTCATCACAAGCATTTGTGAGCGCAGAGATTCACAGATGCTTAGACTAGGATAGACCCTTATAAGTCACCTACTCATCCCCTGCAAAGTTTCTCCAAAACTCACACCAGCACCAAGTCCAAAAGCTGTGACTGGACAAGAGGGCCTTTTAGACAAGTTTTCATTTAGGATTTAAACATTTCCACTGACGGGGCACTGACCACTCCCCTTGGTCAGTTGTTCCACCTGTGGCTACTTGCCCTTCCTGCTCAAAGCTCTCCCTAGAAAGGTAGGGTGATACCCTACGAGAGAAGGAGAAATGTCAGAGACAGGAAAAATAGCCTCAGCCCTCTCTACAACCAGGTGAATTTTCAGGATGTTCCCTACAGCCTCAAACCTAATGCTAGCCAAGGTGATAGCACTTTCCAGAGATACAACCCCCCCCCCAGCCTGAAAGCACTTCCTGGGGATCTTGCTTCACTGCCAAACTCTTATAATGTGCTGGGGGCATGGGCTTAATTCCCCACAGCTGGCTGCCCTGAGTCCGGGTCTGAGCCAGAGGAATGGGGTTAACTCTTTCCCTCCTGATCTTTCCTTAGGTCCCTCCGAGGGAGCTGCTTGCTCCGTTTGGTTTGGCAGCGTGGAACAGAGACGCCCAGGAAGTCACGGCAGGTTGGAAGGACATAGCTGGGTTTCTCACGCCCGGCTGTTTTTCAGCATTAAAGCTGCTTTTCACTCCCTTGCTGCATGCTGTGTGAAGCTGAGCAGGAAGAGCTTAGACCAGTGGCCAGCAACTGGCTTCCTCTTGAGGTCCTCAGGCAACAGAAGCCCTATTTTGCCACCACTGCTGCAACCCTCTGTGCCAGTCCTGGCGGGACGGACATAATGTGCGGCTGGGCTCTGCCCTATACCTCACCAGCTGCTCTACAAAAGCCCACCCTGAGGAACATTTTGATTGAAAAAAAATCCCTCCCCCCACTTGCTAGTGTAAAAGTGTAACCTGTTTCCTTATGGGACTGCTGTGGTTTTACACACGTTGCTCTTGCAGGCAGGACCGGCCTGCTTATTGTGGGGCTGCTGGATGTGTGCACCAGCTGGGTCTTGCAGACCTGCCTATGAGGGCCAGACTATGCACGCTTGCTTGTTCTTGTAGGGCCGCCTAGGAGCACGGGGCTAGGCATGCTGGCTTCCTAGTATAGGGTCAGTTTATTCTTAGACTGTTATTTGTGGGTAGAAGGCAGCTGAACTTTAAAAACACTGACACGTTCATTAGAGAGAGGGAACTGTGCAGGCTTTTATACAGCCTGTTTTAACTTGGGCCCAGCAAAACCCAAGAGAGTCCTTTTAAAAACACAATCTGCCTGGCAATCGAATTTTGTCAAGCTGAGGGGAGCAATATTAGGAGGAGGGACAGGAGCTAAAATCAGGCTCCCCCCCCCGCTTTATATCCTATACTTAGAAACAGAAAGTTGCAGGCTACCCAGCCAGCTGGTGCGGCATTCATTATTTACTCCTATTGGACTGGGACTCTCCACAAAACCCAGTGCTAGCGACCCCGAACTGGAGTAGTGGAGAGTGGAGTCAAGAATGACGCTCCCCAAGGTCCCCAAGACAGACTGCTCCTGCTGTCTGTGCCAGATGAAGAGCGCTGCACGTCGTTCTGGGATGCACAGAGAAAAACGACTATTTATTTATTTATCTGTCTATCCCTTTGAATCTCACCAAATTCATTCCCTGCTCAATGAGCCTGAGCCCCTGTTGCCCCTGCGTGCTGTGCAGCTTATCACAGGAGTAAAACCTGTGCCTTCTGTTGCAGCCACATTATACTCCCCTTGCCGTGGTATAAATGCCGTGACCTTGGTGGCACTGTGCCCTTCCCACGTAACCAAGGGGACGGACCCCTGCTCTGAGGGCACAACCCCACTCTCCTGTAGCTACAGAGTCTAATACAACATCTATGTAAGTCAAATCTTGGTCCTATGGGATTCAGTAGGATGCCTGCCACTGTCCAGAACGGGACCACTGTCCGGTTGCCTCTGCCACATAGCACCCCCCACCCCTGCTGACGGGAAGGTATCTGCTAAGTCGAACAAATAAAATAAAAGCTAAGACAAGGCTGGTGGAAAAAATCATAATTTGTCAGCAGAAAAAATAGAGGCAAATCAAAACTATGCTCCTAAACCACAAACCAATCCCTTCTGGCATTGTGTGGCCCCACAGGCACTCCCCCACACTTGGGAAAGGTCCCTTAACAGCATGATTGAAACCAATACTGGGCTTGCCCAAATCCTCTCTTGGGGCCTAGATGTCAAGTGGTCTCATTCCACCACCTCCACACACAGCTGGGCTTGGCTCCTTGGTGCCAGTCCGGGCCAATTGCAAATGACCACTGACTCTTTGAGCAAAAAAGAGGGCTTGAGCTCCTCACCATTCCTGTCTCACTCCTCCCCGCCCCACTTGCCTTGTACAAATGACATCCAGAGTTAGAAAGAAAAAAGAGTTATCTACCCGGCCCACTGCAGGTATGTGTGGAGGTTTCCCCACTGATTCTGAATGAGCTAATTCAGGTATTAGTGGCCATGTCTACATGAGACAATTTACTGCACAGTAGACTAATCTACCGCGCAGTAAAGTGTCACCATCTCCACATGCAAGCACTTACTGAATGGTAATTAGTCTCCTGTGCAGTAAATTTACTACCTGCACATGTATACATAGGCATAGATATGCATAAATTTACTGTGTAGTAAAGCCACATAGCATTAATTGCATGTGTAGACAGTGACAGTATAATGGGTAGTATAACCCCCTTGACATAATACTCTGCCTGGACTAAAATACCCTGCTTCTCTATGGCGCGATGTGCTAACTACACTGCTTCAAATCCCCCAGTTCGTTTGAGC
The DNA here is from genome assembly GCA_030014935.1 of Caiman crocodilus. Taxonomy (NCBI): domain Eukaryota; kingdom Metazoa; phylum Chordata; order Crocodylia; family Alligatoridae; genus Caiman; species Caiman crocodilus. The sequence continues at coordinate 35,280,311 of JAGPOW010003447.1, read as the reverse complement.
ACCTCTTCACAATATGGCTTTGCACAATGTAGATGGGAGACAAGAAAACCAACATCTCCAAGAAAGCTCAGTTTCTGGCCAGAAGCCCTTGATTGCTGTGGGGGAAAGATCACATCAGACAGAAAACATAAACTGTAGGCAGATAACAACATGCTTAACAAACATGTGCATCCAAAGCTTTAAAGGGAATATGTTCTTTTTTTTAACCCTCTGGATATTTCAGTCCCAGCCCTCTCACCTCTAACAAAATCCCTTGCTCACAGTCTGTGTCATCTGTGACCAGCTGGGGGGGGTGGTAAAACATGTATGGGGGGAGAAAGACAGATTGATGTCTTTAGCATCGCCTGCGCTCATCAAGTCTAAAGACAGGTCACGAAGATGACAGGAATACTAAGCTCAAGGCGACTGAATTGGCGCCGGGCACATTTAAGCTGAGACTGAGAGTCCAGAATTCCTGGACATCATAAAGAATCTATTATCATTGTGGTCACTTTCAGCAACACTGGTTTCATTACCATCTGTCTTCATCCACCGATGCTTAGGGAATAAATATTAAATATGGAACTTTTCTTGGATTCAAGTCACAGAAGGCAGATGAGGAAGCAGTTCTGTAGTAATATGATCTTGGAGCACCTTAAAGTAGGTGGGGGAAGATAAAGAAATAAGATAAGATCATTAGCTCCGTCGAGTTGAAAATAAGGGTTCCATTTTCAGTTGAGCAATAATTCTCTTTTCAAGGTGGGCAATATTTAAGCAATCATCCCTAGAAAATTGGTCATTACCACTGGCTAATAACCGATTTGTTAGTTAATAGCCCAAGGTGAAGCCAAGGGCACCAAACGCACAGGCAAACCATCGCTGACTGCAGGATTAACAGATTTCAAGGGCATCATTGCTATTATAAACCGCGTTCGTTGATTTATAACAACGCTAATATGTTTTATAAAAGAGAGAGTGCAGTGTCCTGGAAAAAATCCATCGTTTCCTGCTACGTTGCAGCCCACCACAGAGCCAGCCCTGCCATGGACGCCATCTGGCGTTGGCCTGCTCTCACCAAGGGACTCCTGCGGAAGGAAAGGATTGACCCCAGAAGGGGCTCATCTCTATCTCCCTGCGGAAATGACAAAGTTTCAGCAGTTCCACCTGTCCTTGGGGACAAGCTGGGTCTGTGGCCAGCTGATACCACACACTTTCCCTCTGGCCCACTCTCTGCATGCCACCCTACGAACCCCTTTCCCTTAGGGCTCGACTCTCCCACTCTACCTCTTTCCTGGGAATTTCAGCACTTTACCCCACAAGGGAGACCAGGCAAAGGAACTGACCTACTACCTAGGACCAAGGAGCTAATGAGAGGAGATCAACCTCATTGGGAATGCAGGATCAGCAGGCTGGAAAGAGATGCAACCCCTCTCCAGTTTATATTGCAGTGAAAGTTATAGCGCAGTAGTTCCTGTATAGGATGAGTACAACCCTCTAGAAAACATAATCACCATCATCTGGACAGCTCTCACCAAGCTTTTCGTACCACACTTTCTATCAATTTATTATCATCATCATTATCATCATAGTAATCTGAAAGGAACCCAGTGGTCTAAGCAAAATTATTTGCCCAGGGATAATCCATTAGGACCGTGTGCACATGACCCCGATGGTCCATTTCCTGGGATTGCAAAAGGGAGCAGGTCCATGGAAAACACTGGTCACAAGAAGCCAAACTTCTGGGCCCCCATGGCAATAGGGCACGCTGGTACGTGGACAGTAGTTGAAAGCCTGTCTGTCTTGAGGTGACTGATCCGGAGAGGGCATCAGCAAAAAGCTTTACTTGTCGGCTTTCTGCTAAGCCTTCCCCCTTTGAAGTTACATGAACTTTCCTAAAAGCAGCAATGTTCAAACTCAAACAAGTTGTCTCTCATGGGAAAACATAGTGTTATTTTGTCAGGACTATTTCCAGTTAGGAAGGACTTGGACTATCTATTAGCCAACTCTGCGGGCAGCTTCAGTGTCTGTCTTTGTTGTCAAGCCTGAGCTGACCATCAGGAGTCCTTCCCTTCAAAGGAACAAGGGCATGCTGAAGCTCCCTGTGGTATGAGATCAGGGTGTAGGAAAGAAAAACCTGCCTGGGAGAATGAATGTCCCAGACCTGCAGATGAGAGAAGGCTCAGATGCCTTGCTTATTCACAGGCAGACAAGGTAAATCTGGTATCTTTTATTAGACCAACTAAAATAGTGGGAAAAATTCTTCTCTACAAGCTTTCAGGTACCAACACCCTTCTTCAAGCAGAGGGAAACTCCAGGTCACTTAGGAAACACAAAGGTTACCCAGGTTAGGATTTAAGCGGATATGACAGATCCTCCAAGATATTCAGGCACTGAGAAATCAAGTGGCATCAATCAGGTGTCTAAATCCCAATGATGTTCTGGGTCAGAGTCTTGAAAGTGAGAAGTCACTGCTTTCGACCTCACAATCCTGACCTTCCACCTCCTGAAGCACATCTGAACTTGAACCATGTTCCCTCAAAAGTGAGAGACGGATGAGCTGGAGATACTGTATGTACATATTTGCCCATATATAGATAAATCATAATAAGGATCCAGTGTGGACATTTCAACCCAGTAATTTTAATGGAAATGAGGCTCTAAATCTGTATTATCATACCAAGAAAAATGGAGCTATTTTCACATCTCAGTTGCCTAATGGACTAGACACACATTTTCCTTTGTCTTGGGGAATGAGCTGTAAGAGACAGGCTATCCCTTGGTTGTTAATGATGTTATCTCCTATTGGCTGGTCCACGACAGCAGAGCGTGTTAACCTTCTGTAACAGCAACCACCTCCCTCTGGCCACAAAGGCTGTCAAAGCACACGTGTGCACGCACATGTCCCTGGACAGCATGCACAACCTGGATACCACGCGCATGTATGTGTCCACAAGGGTTCAGCATGTGCACACCTGCACACACCCCTTTTTCACTGAAGAGTCTTAGGATGCTCGGTGAGCTGAACTGTGCAATTCATCCCTGCGCAGAGTACTGGCATCTGGCTCATGTGCCATTTAAAGATCGCACAAGCTGGACGCCGGCAGGATTTATGTGATGTATAAACCCGGGCTGGCCTTTTGCTCAGGGTTGGCTTTTACTCCCTGTCCTTACACAGACAAAACTCTCATGGAAGTCCATAGCAAAGACTAAGTGAAAAGCACTGAGTAACAATGGAGTAGAAACTGCACCGGGATGCCAGGAACTGCCCCAGTTTTAGCAGGCGCCGGAAACGCGTTCCCATGTATCACACATGCTCGCTGGGATGCATTCCACAGCGGGCCCTGCCCAACAGAACCAATAAAGAGTGTCGACTGCAATTAAGCCTCTTTGACAAGTTAGAAAGAACAATTGGAAACATAAATTCAGGCAGTAGATCCAGCACCTCGGTAAACATTTACTGCTTTTTTCCCTTTTTTCCCTTGCATCTTTCCCACAGAATCTTTACAGGGAGAAAAAAAAAAAAGAAGAGAAAAGAAAAATGACAAAGAATTAGCTGTACGTTTGTGGTTTTATTGGTTTCCCTAGAATTTATTGCAATGCCAGAAATTAATTTATGGATAATAGCAAGCATGGGATCACAACGAACTTCATGCGAAGAAAAAAAAACACCTCAAGAATGTTCTAGTTGGCAAGAAAAAGCCCCTGCATCAATCTGAATGCCAAAAAAGGAGGGTAAATCTTGCATACCAGCTTTGGAAATCATTAGGGTTTTGCAAATTATGAGACAATGTTACATTGTCTTCCCAAACATTTTTTCCCATTCCCTCCCTTTTCTGCCTAAATTCACAGCGTTCTGGAATTTTATTGCGCGATGGCCACTGAGATGTAGTGATTTAGGAAAAGATCACTTTCTTCCTCCTGCCCCCTTTGTTCTCCTTTTTCCTCAAAAGGAGATTGCTGTATATTATTCATTTCTGGGATTCTCTGACAAGGCTCATTATTTACATTTATTGTATAAAGATGCACTGTATTAGCGTCATATGGTTTTCAAGTTTGTTTAATGTTGTGGTGTCCGGAAACAGTACCGCAATTTTTGGCACACAAACAGAAAGTTATCAGGCATCTTTGGGATGGATCTTTCACTTCCAAGCTCCTCCTCGGCTGCTTCAGTGCAAGCCTCTTTGGGCTCCTCATTCAGCATAGGAGAATTGAATACAGATAGATTGGGAAGGCAAGGAAAACTGTTGAAATCAGCTAGACTAAGTTAAATTATTTACACAAGGGATAACGTTAGCATTGCAGGGCCAAATACATGGCACATGTTTCATTCAGAACTGCTTGTCTGGGGTTTTGTTAAATCCCAGTAATTCCTAATAGATGTGTCCGTGCTGCAATAGCCCACACCAGTGTGGTCTCTCTGGCTGCGTCTCACAAGTCTCTTGACCCTGGAAATGTGCCGTCCAGAATCACAGCGAGTCAAATTAATGCTGTATCTACTGCCGGTATTCCTGTAACATGGCTAAATATGGATCTTCTGACTCTAAGTGTGTCCATGTGCCTCAGAGAACTCAAAAGATTAGGAAAAATTCCAGGTATTATCCAAGTATCCAGTGTCCATATCCTATAGAGATGGGTAAAGTTGAGATTGACTTGATGAATGGATTAAATCAGGGGTGGCCGATCTGTGGCAAGGGCAATTTCTGCATGTGGTATGTTGATTGGGGCGGGGACAGGCAGCACAGATGCAGATAGAGCAAGAAGCAGAAAGCAGAGCAGCAGACTGGTCTCAAGAAAGGGATCAAGGTGGTCGCCAGGGAGAGTGCTGGGCCAATATGTGGGACACCTGCCAAAAAGGTTGGCTCCCACTGGATTAAATTATTCACTGTTTCTCGGAGTATATCTGCCGGCACTCCTAATACTGACTCAGCTAACGGACTGATACGTGACCCCCCTTATTCCTCAGGGTACCTGGCTATAAAATGGGTATCATAATGCTTAGCTTCCTCCCCAAAGTGCTGCATATCTTAAGTATCCAGCATTTATAAACTCCTTCTCCATCCCCAGATAACATGTTACACTGTGTTGATTAAAATGGGACTTTTTCAGCTTGTTTTAGCTGAGGATCTGGACCATATTGCAAGAAAGATATTATTTTAATGAGCACATCAGCTTAATTAGAAAAGATTGATGGATACAACCCTAGTCCCACTGAGGTCAATGGGTCAAGCTTTTTTACCTTTTGGCCTTCAACTCTTGGTGAACAAGGAAGTTGGTCAAAGTACAAAATTTTTGTCTCACAGGAAATTCCAAGACTTCAACACTGGGTTTTATCTTGAATTGTGAAGGGAAGTAAAAAAATTCTTGAAATGAAATATCCTGAAAATAGGAATGTCTTTGTTCATAAAATCAAAATCTCTGGATTCAATTCTATATTATATTATATTATATTGTATTTATTGTGCTATATTATATAATGACACAAAGAGTTCCAGTCTTCTTGAAATAAAATATTCTGACTTTATCAACCTAAAAGCATCTAGACCTTATCAAAACAGACATATCAATAATTTCTAACAAAAAATTTATTAAATCACTATATTCCCTTAGAATATTTTCATCTACTCAAATGAGTGTTTTCCAATGGAAAACTCTTAGACAATGGAAAATTTGTAATTGGCTCTACTGCACATATTTGCTAAGACATGAGTTTATCTTTGTGTAAATGAAAACACCACCCATGGCTGGTTCTCGCTCTGATTCAAGGACTCTTCACTGTTTTGTAACGGAAAGTTTGTATTGTGTTTGGATGAGTAATAAAGCGCCAGCTTGGATTTCCTCACTAACGCCCGACTTTTTGTGAGAGAAAGACATGCTTATAAAAACGAAGGAGTTGAGCAACCCACTGGCACAGACCAGAACAATGCCCAGCATATGCAGTGCACTATGAAAGGTCATGGAGCAACAAACAAGTTACGGGACCAGATTATCACCTAGAAATGTGCCCCAACTAACTTAAATGAAGTCAATCGTGTTACGCCAAGGATCAGTTTTGCCCACTGGTCCTTTAACTAGGGCTCGTGTTGTTTGTCTTGGTTTCTTTTGCAATTGCATGCTCTCTTTGCCACATCTTAAGCTATTCCAAATCACCATTAATCAGCAACAATGCTGCATCCATGAAAACATGTTTAGTCATACATTCCAAGATTTTAAGGCCAAGCGGGGACCGTTATTACTTGAAAGCATTCTTCAAGGTAAAGATTGCTTTTCCACCTGTTAAAAAAGGTAATTCCAGTTTAAAAAGAAGTAACAGATGAAGGATGAGATGCACGTAAATATTTGCAATGAAAGGCACAATTACTGGAAAACCAAAATTTTTCATATTTTGTTAAGATCAAGGAAATGGACGCCTCTCCTTTGTGAATATATCTATTGTGTCCAAAACACAAGGAAATTTGAAGTGTTACGCTTATGTGGAAAAAAAACCCGCAGCCATCTGGCTAAAATGCCAATGAAGAAAAAACCTGAGTCTTTTTTAAAATTAAGCATCAAGAACTGTAGCAGGAAAATCCAGGAACAAAAAAGCATAAGGAGTTCAGAAATCAAGCAATGACCTTCAAACGGTAACAGCGTGCTGGAGACTCTCTCGCAAAATTCACTTGTTGTCAACCCACTTTGACGAGTGAGTCCATCAACGAAAAATTTCTGGTTTGCTCTGATGACTTCAGCAAAATCTTCCAAATACGGTCAATAGGTTGATTACATGTGCATGATGGTGGGTAAAAGGGAGACCAGATTTCAAGCTCCACAAGGGCTGTGTTATGGAGATTCCAGCTCATGAATCAAAATTAGGTTTTGCAGGCTTCGAAGCACCGAATCTTACAGCAGCTCTGCGGATGGATGCTCACAAGGCAGAGATGCTAATGAATAGAGAGTGCTGTAAAGACTTCCTGCATCGGAGGTAAATGACAGAGGTGGTTTATCTTATTGTTTCCAAGGAGTGCGTTTGACCACAGTTCCTACTGTTCAACGAGGGGAAAAAAGCAGGGGAGGGGAAATAAAAAAGAAGGAAAGTAAGTTCCGGCCCAAAATAATGACAGCTGAGATTACACAGCACTTTTCCTCTAAAGATTCCCAAAGAATTTTAAAGCTGGTGTGCTATAGTTTATATATAATACCAGCAAAGAGCAGCTCTCAAAAATGGCCATTGCACCACTGGAGGGTGCAAAAATACAGGTCAAGAGGATATCTTCATTTCCTAAGAACTGGCTCAGCCTTCCTCTTTTGCAGTGGCATTATATTAGCTCTGTCGAGTAACAGTTATGTTCTGTGTTGATTTGTGTCTTTTATACTGGAAAAGCTTCTGGACAGGGACATTGTTCACTTCCTGGCTCAATAACGTTTGGCATAGTACTTAGCGCAATACATATTCATGAACATGGTGTGGTCTTCTGAGGATCCCACCATGAAAAAATCATCCTATTCCTGGTGAGTGGCGCTAGACGTGTGTAACCTCGGGATCCAGGACGTAAGGAACTATTAGGGTTAAGGGCAAGAATGTTAAGATGAAATGTTTTGTTCTGTTCACTCCCTTTATGCAATGTTGCCAACCTCTAAAGCTCAGAAGTAGTGAGACCCATCATTAGGCTTGTTTAAAAATCCTGAAAATTTAAAAAAAAAATGGGGTTCCTTTTAAGATGAAATGACAACGACTAGAAATGTATCTACTATTTTTTTTGACAACTGAGATTTTCATGTAATCCCCTGACTCCGGCAGCTGGATCTTTTAAGAGGAATGTCTACTATCTTAAGACTCATGATAACATCCTGAAAGCTAGCATTACTGTTAGGATTGGTTCCGGATTTTCTTGGAGGACCTTTTCATTTTGACTTTCTTGTGAGCTGAGGCAGAATCCTCAGTGTTGCTCTCTGAGGGACTGTACAGAACAACTCAATGGGTCAATGAGTTTTCCAGCTTCTAGGCTATCCAATTCAGGCCCCGACTGCGCAAAATACTTAAGCATATACCAAACTTAGAGTAAGTCCCATTGACTTTAATAGAACTACTCGTGCTTAACGTTAATGCCTTGCCACATTGGGGTATTAGACTCCACTTAAACTACATAAACAAAACTCCACCGGGTCCAATTTTGCTATCCCTCATGCCATCACATGTCCCTATGTGCCCATTTTAAGAAAACGAGGATGGTGAGCCGGCTGCAAGAGTCTTATCTCCAATACTGACTGCGGTACAGAAAATGTATGTATGTATTGAAATGTATTTGCTATTCACTTTCAGGTCCTCAGGGTACAGGCGAAGACAAAACTTAGCTGCCAAAGAGAAAAAGAAAAGGTCTTTAACTGCTTTTAATTTAAGAGCTTTCAATACAGCTATTTGTTACGAGTCATGGAAAGGTAGTGGAGCAATCCTGTTTGACCCAGCTGAATTTCCCATGACAAATGATATTGGCTCATCCTTTGTGGTAATGATTGGATTCCAGGATTTTCCTTTCTCTAAAGCACGGGGAGGGCTGCAAAGAGTTCTTGTTTTCCTTGGGACATTTGTTTCCAATTTTGCAAACACTGCGAATGTGGTTATTTTTGTAGTGCTGTTATGAAAGCATGGCATTTTATTCTTCATGTTGGAGTTAATTATAAATCATTGGAGCTCAACTGCCCACAACAAAGTTCTCAGACCCAGAAACTGAATCATTTGTGATCACTGCTCTCCCACCCCTGCGCTCTCTCTCACTGTCAGTTGCTCTTGGAGGGAGGGAGGGGGCGTTATTTTAAGATGTTTTTATTGGCTTCAAAATATGAAGTGTCAGTTCCAAGGTCTTTTTTTCCCAGAGCAAGATAAACTCCTCTGGGCCATACATCACTGGGCTTTTGCATTCCTTGACAGGACCTCACATTTAAATGCCTTTGCAATACCATATCTGATGACTTATGGGAGGGTTGTAGTTTTTCAGGGGGATGTATCATGAAAAGCCCCTTTCAGTAGCATTGGGCTTAGTCCCAGGTTTGTTTCTTTAACACTCTGAATAGCAACATTTCTTCCTCTAAAATATATATACATATATCACTGTAGCTGGCTGATTCCCTATTGATTTACCTGGTGATTTTATATTTGGTGGGGGGAGGGGTTGCTTTGTTTCGTTGTTGTGTTGTGCAGCTTTAAATTAACAGCTTAACTCCTTTGTGAATTTTACAGTCATTTTAGGCTCAGGCATGTTCTTTAAAGCAGATTAAGTCTGTGAAAATTCAGGTCAGAGGATCACATCAAGTTCTGTTAAAAGAAATTTGTTAAAGCTCCCCTCCCACTAACCTACTTAGTGTCAGGTCTGATTTGAAAGCAGGCCGCTTACAAGTGTAAAGAATTTAATCAGGTTTCCTCTCTTATTGAAAACGATGAAAATCCGGCTTCTCTTTAAAATAAACGGCTTGATTTTTATCTGCGTCTGGGTCACGGCGTTCGTGTTCATTCCTAGGGGCGAGTGCATTAGCAGGAGCTGGCTGTCGATAACCTGTATGGAGGGACTGCCACTACAGACAAAACAAGCATCTTTAGCACAAGTGGGCCCCAGTTCAGCAAAGCACTTAAGCACATGCTTAAGTCGATCCTTATTCAAGATGATGCTCAAACAAAGGCTTTGTGTTAAACGTGGGCTTAAATCCCAGCAAGTTCAATGGAGCCTCCAAAATCATGAGAAAGTGTTTGGAAATCATGAGATTTTTAAATAATGGGGTACATTTCAGGTTCTCTTTTCCATTGCAGCTATGAGATGTAGAAACGTATTTTTTGTGCAAATTAAAGCTTCTCTTCCCTGCGTCTGAAGCAGATGCATATAGGTGACTACTGCTGTGAATTTCCTGAATTGCCACTTTAAAGCGTTGTGTCAGTTGACCACCATCTCCCCCTTTTAAGGAAGGTATTTGCAAGACCTCAGAAATATTCGTGTCAGAGGGAGATGAATGCGACAGCATAAAGAAATGTTTGTAATGGATTCCAGCGGAGGGGAGAGAGAGGGACCAGAAACATTACAAGGAGGTGACAATCCCCAATGGGTGACAGTGAAAAAAACCCTCGTGTCCACACTGATGTGGATAGTAGTGGGCCATAATTTACAAATCCTGTCACTGTCCCCTTTGAAATAAAGAGAATCCACGTGCAATGCAAATAGCAGAGCAATAGACACGGCTATAAAGAGCGTCAGGTTCCCTCTCACTTAAATGAACAGGTTCAGACTTGTGGAGAGAAGAAAGGCTAAAAAGAGGAGTCTATTTTATAGCGGTAGGTAGATTGGTTTTGCAAAAAATGCCTTTCTGGAAGTGGATCCCTCCAACTTGCTTATGTTGTATATTGAGTGAATAATACATGCAATGTTAAAATAATTATTGGCTTAAGCAGGCATCATTTCACTGCATATCCCTCAGGTTAGGTCACGGAGCTGCACCCACTTCTGCCGACAGGGATTCTCACTTTACTTCTGCTGTCCGATGCCAGTCATGCCCATGAAAAACAGCTCTGGCTAACAACAACAAGGCTGTGGTTCCATGGTTTGGAGTCTTTTCCTCCCCCCTCCACCACCATCAGGCTTTTCTTCCTTTTTGTTCATGTGTATCTGGTGAAAATCAGCACGGTCGCAGCAAGCAGTGATTTACAGCAGCGGATGATCTAGCCCTCTGTGGCTGCTCCTGTTGCTTACTTCTCTGTAGAGGCTAACAGGGAGAATGCTTGTCAATTTGTGGCTTTTTCTCTCCACAAACACATTTACGACTAGGCTGGTCAATTATCCCCATGTCTCCTATATCCATTTAGTGTAATTCCTATTAAGTGCAGTTCCACCTACAACATTAATGGGAGAAACGCTGATCCACCCCAGGTCCCTTATTTCTATATTTAGCTAATGTAAATGCTTGTGATTCCAGCGCATTGTCAGGGGAACGAGATCTTTATAGACTACAGCATTTCCATTTGCCTTCCCAGGAGGGTAGACAAGCAGGAGCGAAATCCAAAAACTTACTCTTCAGCACAAGTATAAATAATAATAGTCAGAACTGGATATTAGCTCTGGCAGGGCCAGCACAGTTGCAGAAGGGCGGCCTGGTGCACAGGGGTCCAAGTTCACAGTTGAGAGACCCACGTTCTAATTCTAGTTCTGCCGCTGACCTACTGCATGACCTTGGTGAGTCACTTCATCTCTCTGGGCCTCTGCTTCCTGCCTCGTCTAGTTTCCTTGGGGGAAAGACTGTCTCCTCCACCGCACTACATGATTAGCCAGGGATTGGCATCCTGGTTTGAGCGCTATCCCAAGTCTGCGTGCTCCTGCAACAAAGTTGTGCTCACCCACCACAGTGCCCGCCCTGATTCTGCACTCTGTGTCTTGTGCATCTGGAGGCGTATTTCATGGTCCTCAATGCAGCAGTGCTTTGGGATTCATTCCCAGTCAAAACCAAGGAAATTCATCTGAGCCACAGGTGAACACGTGCATAGGACACTGGAGGGCAATCAGTGCCGGAGTGACCTTACCTGCGTCGACACTGCAAAGCAGGTGGATTCCAGCACCAGCTTTGCATTTTGGTCCACATCCCCAGCAACACAAGCAGGTATGAGCCCAAAGCACAAACATCCACAGATTTGCCTAAAGTTAATATGGGGTGGAAGTCTGGGCAGGAATTCATAGTAGGGACCTAGGTCAAAACAGCAATGCAGATCTACTCTCCGTGTACACACAGCAGCTCAGGCAATACAGCACTGGCAGCTGGCTAGGCCACGAGGCACAGCTGTTATACAGATAAATGATACCAACTCAGCCACCCAGCATTTAAATGTATGTTTTCCGATGAGAGGGGTTTGAAATGCTTTGTGTAGGCAGCACTCACACACGTACACACATCTGGCTCAGAAAGTGGGATTTTATTGGGCAGAGAAGTATGCAAAGTATAAACATGCAAACCGGAGCTGGAAACAGATAAGAAATCCAACCTCTACAAAGAATGTTAGAAACCAGTGTTCTCAACAATCTGTCTGCAAGACACATCTATGGGCCAGCTGTGGGCCTTGGGAAATCTGCTCCCACAAAGATACTGGGCGCCAGCATGTACCGCTACTGAACAAAGAATCAGAGAATAAAGGGGGAAAGTAGAGCTGCAGAAAACGACAAAGCCGCCCCAAAGAAGTTTCCTCTTCTCTTCCCCTCAATACCTGGCACAAGACTCCTCTGCAGAGTTGGCAAGCCAGTCAATTGACTGTATATTTTTTTGGCCGGTCAAAGGTTATACCCATTTTACAAAAACAAACTACATTCTTTTGTAGTTTTCTTGAGAGAAAAATGATTTTTATAGTTTGACATATTTCTTAACGGAAAATTTGTGTTTCCTCTGTGTATTATTTGGACTTTTTTTTTTTTTTTTTTTACAGCTTTTTGACTGGTATTTGACTGAATTGATCAAACTTTATTTGCCCTGTCAAATATTGATCCTTATTTCTCTGAGCCTTGTCAAGCCAGGCCTCTCTTGGTCTGCTATCTGGCACCATGTAAACCAGGACAGCCTGTTCCTTGGTCGAGTTGTTGGTGACTGAACTGGCATCCCCACCTGGACTAGCCTGGGTGAGGAGGGTGTGTGAGCACCCAGCAAGACTAAAAACAAGACCTGTCAAAGAGTGGATAAGCTCCCTGCGAGCCAACAGCCATCCACACCTGGAGAGGAGATGGGCACCACCAGGTCACTCTGCCCGAAGAGTCACCGACGATGCAAAGCAACTCAGTTAGCCTAGAAGGGTTGTTACAGCATCTAAGGTGCCTCAATGATCGCGGCAGATTGACCTGACCTCTCTGAACAGAAACACGACATATACCTATGCATCTTGTCTCCCCAGCCTCCCCATATGACTTTCACGTATCACATGCTCAGGTGTACAGAGGCACATGCCTCTTAAGCCTGATATATTCCTAATTCAGAAAGAGTACAAAGTTTGCTGGGCTAGAAATTGTTAGGTACCTAGTAGAGACCAGGGTTTTTTAACAGGTTGCTGCTTTCTCTCGCCTGGAGTTAGATATGGTACCTAAAGGCTAGACTGAGAGCAGAGAGGCGAAGTGCAGCCCTCTCCCAGGAGAGTGCTTCTGCTCTTGCGAGGAAATGCAACTGGCTGCCCTCAAAATGACTAGTGAGCCTTTCCACGTGGCTGACAGTATTTCCTATGACCTCAAAGAAGCCTGGATCACTTGCAGCTTTCTACATAATGAACATGATATTGCATCTCATTAGTTCCTATGACTCAGAGGCCAAGGTCTCCTCTATGGCCTAGCTGCAATGTACATAGCTGGGGAGGGGCGGTGTCCAGCTGGCTCCAAGCCATCTTTATATTCTTTTAATCTCTGGGTCCCCAGATGCTACAACAGTCCTCAGCCCTGGAGGCTGCTTTGCTTTCCTCCGATTGCCTATGAACCCCGCCATCTTGGTGACCTGGATTAGCCAGCACAGAACGACATCCAAACTGAATGTCCACAGTTGCCCCCGTCAGCTGGTTCAGCTGCTCTATAAGCTGCAGCTGCTTTGCTCCATCCCCTGAGTGCACTCCATTGTGCCCCAGAGCCCAAGTACTGCACTTGAAAAGGACCACAGAATAAAGCCAGCCCCCGAGGTAGCCCTGGGAGAAGCTCCTCCAGCACTGCTCCTTCCTGCTGCGAGCGTAGGAGGGGACAGGCGCTATGGCCAGAGGAAAGAAGGACTGGCTGGGACGTCCCCGCGCTATGCTGATGCTTGTCTGCTACTGCAACCAGTGTGAGTCTGACCACACATCAGGCTGTTGTCAGCACAGGGCTCCAGGCTGCCTGGAGAAGCGTTAGGATCAGAGCAATGCACGGAGGATCTTTCAATCCATCTTTGCATTCCTCTCTGGTTTGGACTCTCAGCTGCACCTTGAGATCTGCCTTGGCGCATAAATAGTCAGTTAATATGAAAAATGCAGAGGCCTCGACCAGAACACAGCTCATATCTATCTCTTCTTGGATGGCTCAAAGCAGGATATCAAATCCAAGCAATGCTGAGATCCAAAGTAGCGAGGAAGCAGACTCAGTTCCAAAGTTCACATTTTACAACTTGGGCCAATCTTTAACCAAAATCACCCGCGTCTCCTACTTTGCTCAGTACAAGTCAGAAATATACCTGTCTTTATTAAATAATTGCAGTGCTCAAAGGAGAGGTTTCTATTCATCAATCACTGTTTTATTCATGCACAGTAACAGCCTCATTAAATCATATGAGAGTTGCACTAGGTTTTATATGCTAATGTAATACCAATGTAGACAATTACACAAACTTCACATAATATTTTTAAATAATCAAGTAGGTACTTAATTAGTATGCAGTGACTGTTTATTAAAACCTCAATTAATTCCTATTTAAGACTCATGGAGAATGATCAAACTGAAAATCCTGAATAAATCTGTCAGGAGAAGCAGAAGTCCTGGGGTTGCAGTGCTATCCTGTTCTACCGTGTTACTTCCAGGGGGGCTCTGTGCCACCAGTTCCAGCCAGTCTTTCTTGTAGCTCCTCTAGATCACTAGCAGGAGGAAACACTCAAGCAGTGCAAATGCTTTGATTCTCCCTACTATGCAGCACCCCACAGCAGTGTCACGGAGCCAGCAGTGGCTTGCTTGGACTGCTCTAGTGTCCATACAAGTCTGGTGCAGCTTTCTGCCCCATCTGGCTAGCCAAAACTTGCCATTATTATGTGCTGTAACTCCTCTGCATGGCGGGAGCCATCTCCTTTCTTTATGTGACTCGCCTACCTGCACATTTTGCTGACATGGACCCAAGATCAGAGTCCCTAGTTACAGAAGAAGCAAGATCTCATGTCTGTATATTGCTGACAACCAGGGGTGGATCCAGGATCTGGCAAAGTGGGGTGCAGGAGCAGCCACCCCTGCAGCTTCCAGCCTCCTCCCTACTCCCAGGCAGTCCAGGCAAACCACACCGCAAGAGCCTCCGGGGACCATTTAAAGTCCCCAGAACAGTACAAACCCCACATCTTCCCCTCTGTGCTCTGAGGCACATCCCCTTCCCTCCCCCTCCCCAAGTCATCACTGCAGCTTTCCTGGTTGTCCAGGAGCAGGGGAAATTCAGAGTTGCTCCTGCCTGCTCTGGCTGGGCTTTGCAGGGACTGCACTCGGGCAGTGAGAGTGGTAGACAAAGGAAAAGTTTCCCCCCACCCTGCCCAGTCCCCCCAAAAGCAGGTATGAGGGGGAGGCACCCCACTCCTCATTACTGCTGCTACTACAGTGGGGCAATGTAACAGGGGAGGAGGAGAGAAGTTGATGTGCCTCCGAGCACAGAAGGAAAAGGAGGGGGGATTCTCACCTACTTTGGGGCCTTGAACTTCCCAGAAGCTCCTGTGATACAGTCCAGTCTGAAAGGGGGGGTGCAGCCGTGCCACTGCACCCCCTCTGGACCCACCCCCAGTGCCAACAGTAGAGTGGGGCTCAGTTCCCTGTTGTTCTTATATATTTCAGTTCATCTAACAGCTCCAATCTTCCCAAAGAAGACAGGTCTAATGTTTCATCAGGGCAGGCCCAGCAGAGCCAACCTGTTTGTGAGCATGCACAAACACGTCACAAACACAGCCAAGTCACACATGTCTGGTTGCGAGAAACTGGGCTGGTCCTCTGTCAGAGTTGGGGCTCCACCAACTCAAGATGTCAGTCAAGGTGCAAACCCTTATGATCCATTAGCACTCACATCTCTAGTATATAGCCAGAACGTAGCTTTATCGGACCGTATATATAAAGCATTATCTTGACCCAAGTAGGTCATATCACAGAGACATACAAGGCTAACAGAGAGCCAAATATGCCATGACACCTCTGGGACTGTACCCAGAAATGCCACGAGTTCCCCCTTATGGGAGTGCAGACTCCTGTTTGCCAGTTCAGATGCACAAGATGTACATGCACTTCCCCAAATGGGGCAAAACCTCTAAGAGACCAGAGGCAGCTGACTGTCTCACTCCCATGACACAGCTCATCTAAAAAATGCCCCTTTGGGCTCTGGGTATGAGAACAATGGTGAGCTCAAACCATGCAGCTCCTTCTCAGGCCTCATCGAAAAAGCACCCCATAGTGATTTCACATTGACCACAGAGTTTATTTCAAGAGCTGCCCAGACTTTCCCCTTTAGATCTCTTGGGAGTGTTAGGTTTTATTTGATGGTGCTCAAGACAGTCTCTGTGAAAAGGAGAGTTTTTTCCTGCTAGAAGACCGTTCACCTAGCAGGGACTCCATATAGCCTGCAGGAGAGGAGGACGGAAGCGTTCTCTGCGAAGACTGCTCTCTGTTGAGGCTGAGGTCCTTTGCTTTCTCCCACAGCATGTTCTTCGGCTGTAATTATGTACAATAAAACAAATGAGTGTATTGTGGAAAGAGCTGTTCTGTTCCGGCATTCAGGGAAGCAAACCACGCGGTGGCTTGCTTGTTCAGTGCTTTGGTACAATTGTTCCACTAGATGTCATTGCAGAGCTCAGAGCGGCAGGACGAGATCCACGGGTTCAGCACATTAGCAGAGTAGCACACAGCGCTACAGCATGCCAACTTCAGCGTGGAAATAGCCTGAAATATTTGCTGCCCTGTTCTTCTTACTCTGGTTTAGAGATTAGCATGCTTGATCAGCTTTGTTGAGGAAGAAGGGTACTATTAGGCTTTTTGGGGAATTTTCCTTCTTGTTTTCCATCCTGAACTAGAATGAACACAGAAATCACTGGCATTTTCTATAGAACAAAGGTGGTGGGATTAGAGCAGTGGTTCTCAACCTTTTTAAACTTGAGCTACCCCTTAATGGATTTGAGACAACCCTGGTTAGACTTAAGGCACCTAAAGGAAAATTCCAGCTCTTAGTTTTCATTCATTTTCTGATCGCAGAAAAATAATAAAGGAGTTTTTCGGTTGCAAAGGACTCAGGAAGACCACGACAGCTTAGAATGTTTTTAACACTAAAATCCTATTTGAAACCTCTGCGTTTATCTTGTAAATGATGTTTGCACACCTAAAAGTGCCACCCCCTGGCACCCTTAAAAGGATCTCAAGGTAGCCAGCACCCTGACTGAGAATCACTGGATTAAACATAGGAAACCTCTAGAATTTGGGACCCAGCAAGACCTAAGGTCTTTGGGCCCAATTCTCTTACCAACGTACCAGTGCGACGTGCTGGCTTCAGCAGAGACTGTGCTATGCAGCCGTAGGAGAGTCAGGCCCCAGGAGCAGGTGTGTGCACATATGTATGTGTGAGCAAGTATGCGCATGGGTGAAAAGCGAGTGAGACAGAGACACTGTTTCCTTCCTGTAGGTAACCCCAGGCTGGCTAGACTGGCTTTCTCCTGGATGCCTGACAAATGCTTTGAATTCTAAAGGTCAGGCCCGCATGGACACTTCAAGACCTGCAGCAAGGAGCACTTTGGCGGCTCTTCACGGTTCCCCTCTGCTCACGCCTGGCTGCCCAAGCCTGCCCCATCTCCCCTGCCTCTGACATCCAAACTCCATGAGACGCAGGTGACATGCCTCCCATCCCCAGCATTAGCTGTCAGCTCAAACAGCAGGGAACAGCGTGGTGACACAGAAAACGTGTTGGTCTGTAATAGCCTTCAGCTCAAAGCCAGGCAGTACCTCCGACACAGGGGGCCTCCTTTCCAGCAGGGGTATTATCGGTACAGTGAAGAAGCAGCCCCATATTGTGGAGAGCCTTTGAGATGTTATTTTGTCCTAAATGTTCCTATTCAGGAGCTGTAATTCCTGCAAAAGAGGCCTGCCAGTAAGGCAGGGGTTCTTGTAAAAGAGAAGCCAGTAGAAACATATTTTTTAGAGGGAAGAGCTCCACAGATGAATATTTCCCCCCAAAGAAACTTCTCCCCACACCCTTCTTCCGATAGACTGCAAGGAAACACCTGCAGTTACTTAACTCTTCACATTTCCAGGAGGGAATCAATTCCCCCAGTGAACTGCTTTGATGATTCATACATTAGCAGGCGTGAAGTGCCTCTTGCACATTTCTCTCTTCCCACCAGCGGTCCGGGGGAGCCACTGATTGCACTTGTAGCAGACAGTGCTGGCACGACCCTGGGAGCATAAGAAGCCAAGATAAAGGGAAGAATGTTTAAAAGAGAAGTGACTGTGAATGCACAGAGCATACACGGAGACGGCTGTTTCTGCCCCTAAGATCTGCAAGGAACTGTGCATGTTTCTCATACAGCAGGCCAGATGTTCAAGAGCTCCATGTGCTCAGTGCTGATCCATGCTGAATATCTGGTTCCAGCATGCGTGGAAGCTCATCGGAATTTGCCCTGAGCTCTTGTGGAAATCTGTTTTTTCATACAGTACTGACGCACCTGTCCCTGTGGTGTCTGAGAGCACCCAAGTGAAGTCTTCCTGTTACAGTAGCATCTAGAGGCTTCTGTCAGGATTGGTGTGTTAGAAGCTGTACAAACATGGGCTCCAGTCCTGATCCCTGCACTGACAAGGAGCTTGTTGCAGCACTGTGTGCCCCAAACGGCTTACAGGCAAAGGGATGTAGGTGGTCAACAGTTCCGCTGAGGAAGAGGAACAACAGCCTTCCCCTCTTACCCTAAACAACTGAAGCTGATTACCTAAGCGGAGGCCAACCATGACAGTTAGTCGAGACCCTGACACAATTCGGCTTTTAAGGCTCAGACTTGTTGAAACAGAAAATGGGAGAAGAAAGAACAGCCTTTAATTGCAGCAAGGGAAATTTAGGTTGGATATTACGAAGGACCCTTTCACTCTTAGGGGGGTTAAGCATTGGAAAAGCTTTCCTAGAGAGGGGAATCTCTATCCTTGGAAGTTTTTAAGAGGTTAGACAGACACTTGCTTGGACTGCTTTAGACAGGGATGATCCTGCCTTGAGCAGGGGACTGGACTAGATAGCCTGAGGTCCCTTCCAGCCCTTCTGTGACTCTTGCATCAGACTGTTAAGATAACAAGACTTACCTTGATCTCCATGAATGGTGATTTTTTTCAGTCAATGACCCTTCAAAGGAAAGCCATTCCTCTATACATGCAAACGCAGATTCCATCAGCTCATGTCCAGGATGCTGAAACAGGCCAGATACACAAACCATTGTCAATTACAGGCATGATTTCATTCTTTGGTTCAAAAACAGCTTTTGTTTGAAAACCACGACATGTTAACACCAATGACATTTTTCATACAACAATCTTGTGTCTTTTAAAAATATTTTAAATTTCTCAGCAAAAATGTTTTCAAAATGCTTCATTTAATGAAACCTAGCTGGTAAACAAAAAAGAAAATGAGGATGTTGCTGATCAACACTTGGGAAGGAAAATTTAGGAGAAATATAAAAAATAAAAATGGAACTGTTTCAAACATGATGAGCTGAAAACAATTTTGAATATTTCACAAAAATATTTTCAACATTGTTATTATTATTATCATACAACTTGAGAAAAGCTCCTTCAGAGATGGGGGCTCTGCTTTCTGTTCTCATTTGCACCAACAAAAATCAAGCATAATGCCAAGTTTCATAAGTGAATGTGTAAAGAGAGTCAGGTCCCTTGTCCCTTCATGGAATACAGAACTTGAGTTAAAGACTAAAGACAATCAGTAAACATCTCTCTACTGCTGAAAGTGAATCTTACTCTGATATTACAAAGAGCAGAAATTTCTTTTGCTCCTAAGTTACATTTGTCTGAATTTATGATTTTTTTTCAGATGTGTCACAGACGGAATATGGACAGAGGTAGATCTTATTTATAGTTTCTAATAACTATGCTAAATTATAACACAGCACTTAGATAAGGTGGCTGTGATATCCATCCGAATACCAAACGCACTTATAAAGACCACTGCTATTACAGTGCATGTGAAATGAAACCAGAATGATGAGACACTTCAGATAAATTATCATGTTACATTTTCAGATTATCTTCATTTCTCTTTTTCAGATCAGCTTAATTGCTTTGTCATCTTCATCTACTAAAGAGAGCTGTCAAAAAGCTGGTCTGTAGGATTTGAGGATGCCACCCCAGGAAACATCTCACAACTTTTTATCATTGCGGTTTCTCCTTCTGCGCAAACAGCTAAGGACCCTTTAAGTGCTACACTGGGAAAAGAGATAGCACTACCTGTGCATAGCTAACTATAGGTCAGGAGGGAAGACAGCCCCTCACATGTGACCAGCATTTCAAGGGGAAGACCAACATTTTGCACTGTTTCGTTTTTCTTTTTCTTTTTTTTGACCTAAAAACTTTCTAAAACCAGCAGAAGAAAATAAAATGCCCTTGTGGGGCAGAAATGGACAAGCATGACATCCTGCTTTCTCTTTGCTAGTAATCTGCAAATATAGGATTGCCTCACTTAACCTCAGAAAGACTGAAAATTAGCCTTCAATGGGGGCAACACAAAGATTATATTAGAGGCAGGACTACTAGCTCTGCCTATTACTAAGGCTGCCTGGCATTTGCCACTATAAAACTCTGTTTTCAGTTTTTTATAACTGTCCCAGACTTTAAACCTTTGGGCTGAAGTCTTCCATGCCAGGTATCTTTCTTGGGCTGATTTTAGAAAAGCAAACCCAAACCCACCCCCCATCCCACCCATGCCCCCCCCCCCAAAAGAAGAAAAACCCCAAAACCTTTCAGCCAAAACAATTCAGAAGTTTCTGAAAACAGGGAAAATAATGCTGTTTTATCCATGTTAACAAATACCAACAACCTTTTCTTTAAGATCTGTTCCATATTTTTGGCAAAGGGACTGGACATTTGGCATAAGTTGCAGAGAAGTGGCATAAGTCTACATCCATACAAGCTGGATTCCTAGCTGGGCCCCTACAGCTTGGCCTATTGGTAGCCTAGGTTGGTTATGGTGTCTGAGGCAGGAAAGATTTTAGTCTGGGGAGAGGGTCTAAGAAAAGGAGAGAGTCTAATAAAAGGTATCATCTCTGAACCAAGAGTTGTCGAGTTTTGCATTTCTAGTCTGGGGAGAGGCATAGTCCATCCTCTCCGTAAGAAGATAAGCTATGTGCCTGATATGCAGCTACTCAACAGTTGTTCCATTGATTTTTTAGTGGATTCAGACTTGGAAACTTTTACAAATGTAAATGTCATGCAGGGCTGAAAATCATAATTATTGACATTCTTCATCAGTAACAGTAATTGAACAACAAACTTGGCAATCCATAGTAAGCCTCCCTTAAATGGTTTAATGGCTTATTATATCTCCAGGCTGCCAATCTATCTCTTTCTCTTCCTACTTCAGTCACTTTTATGTTTGCAGTCCACACGTAATGTGTTTTTTTCTTTTTTATAGTCTCTTTCCTTTAACAAGCCTCAGAGCCAGCGGGAACATACTGTAAATGAGATATGGCATCTCAGTGTGGCCATCCTAGGAACATATATTCAATAAATATGCAAATCCATTCAGCTACATCTCTCCTCAGGTGGGAAAAGGTGTAGGAATATAGTCAAGTATCGCTTTAAATTACCTTCTCTGTGGAAAAGAATAACATTGTAAAGAACCAAGAAAAGGGTACAATGGGACTGAAATTAAAGCCCTTTATTCTTAAAAGGAATTTATCATGCCTCTGCCTGCAATGGCCACAAATTTGGGGGGCTGGGTTTATGAAGAAAATGGATCCTGTCTTTGAAACCAAGCAGACAGCACACATTCTGCACTGGATTACATACAGCTCCTGTGAAGTCATTTGGCCTAATTCTGACCTCAAATTACAGCCCTGTACATCCAGCATAATCCCACTAATGTCAACAAAGTTGCTATGGGCTTACACTGACATAACTGAGCCCAAGCTCTAACCCAACAGGACTGCAGAGGAGGAAAGAATTTGGCCCTTTTTGATATTAGTCATAAAGCACATTCAGGCAACTGGATTCTGCCTTCTTCCAACTGGCTGCAATGGAAATGCCCGGCTACATGGGAAGGCAGTCTGGTCCCCTGCGTTTTGAAGATTCAGGGGTATAATAATAGTATAATAATAATGGCGTGATTTCTCAGGTTGCTGGGTAGTCAGATTCTGCTTTCGATGTCTACCCAAAGTATTATTCTACTGAAATAAATGGAGCTACTCCACATTTTTGGAGCCGCTCGAATTAATTCTTGGATTAATGTTCCTAGGGCCATTTTAACCTTAGGCCATCTGCTCAGCACCCTTTCCCCCAGCGGGAAGCTGGTTTAGAACTAGAGCCCAGCAAACCGCAAAACTGACTTGGCCTGGAGGTTTTGTAACACAACCCGAACTCTGCTTAGCGTCAATACCACTGGAGGCGCGTGGCCGATCTGAATGAACCTTGATCCCATTCCAAGGACTCAGGCACTACGTTCATCTTGGAGCTTCTAAGTTTTATTTCTGTTTCAGGTTCACAAACAAATATTCAAAAGCAAAACTCAAGGCAAGTGAACAAACCTTGCACTAGCCAGGACTGGGAGAAAGGATGATGTGAACTCCTTTCACGTAGACCTCCTGGCTTTGCACAGCTCTGATAGGTGCAAAACAGCCCTGGCACAAACATCCAGAGACACCTGTTAATATGTAAACCCCAAACATTTTAATTATAAATCCAAAGCTAAGTCCAGTGCCTGCAGTCTGTCAAGCTGGTTGGAGGTGTCATGAGACTTGGCTGTCATCAGTTGCCCAGTATTTCCTGGGTTGGAAATGCTACAAGGATTAGGCAAAAGTCCAAACCTGTTCTTAGTTTAACCAGACTTATTTGTTCTTCCTCCATATTTGTCCATTATCCTGATGCTTTATTCGTTAATGCTGCAAACTTTTAATTAGCTTAAATCTAGACACAATGTCCAACACTGCAACAGCTACAAGAATTAATTAGTCCCTACCCCACTCCCATTCCTCCAAGAGCAACCTGCATTGTTTTTATTGTTTCAAGTGGCTATAGTGCTAAGCAGGAAAAGGCTGGATGGTGTGATGGGCTACAAAGCTGGGAGCAAGAATTCCCAAATTCTAATTCTGGCCCTGATAGCACGTCATTTTAGGGACAAAGGCAAATTGTGTGATTACACTGATGCCAAGATCATCCCTCAACTGGCCCCAGACACATCAGCTGTGGAGGGTTAGTGGGTACAGGCCTGAGGTAAACCCTGTCTGGGTAGATGTAGCCTTTGGGCCTGCTTCCAGCATTTTCCTTTCCACCGAGTTATTACTTATTTACTATTTGCATTTCAATAGAATATACAGGCCCCAGCTAAGCTCTAAGCTGCCAGCAAGTAGTGAGCAAGGGTTTCTTTGCTGGGCATCTACTGCTCTAATAGACTCACAGGGAGAAAGGGAGCAAAACCAAAGTGACTTACCAACAGTTCCCCAGCATGTAAGAAGGGGAACTGGGAACCAATCCCAGATCTCACTGGTCCCAGACTAGTGCCCTGCCTGCAGGTCTCAAAGCTTCTCACCTGCATGGAAGAACTGGATGAAAAGGTGGCAGAGTCTAGACCTTTTAGTCTCCATACCTCAGTGTTCCCATCTGTAAAACTGAGCTCAAACCCACTCCCTGCCAGAAGAGGCTGTGAATATAAGCTAGATAAAGTTTGTGCAATGCTGAAGAAATATGAAATGCTCTAGAAGTGTTGAGTGCAGCTGATAAAAGGGAGATACCCACACACAAAGGAGGAAACAACCCTTAGGACAGAAGGAAGCTTTCAGGGCAGAAACAAACAGGTTTATTAAACACTTTCTTGGCTTCTCCAGCAATGGCTCCTTTAAGATACTGGCTAAGCAAGCTATTCTTTGCAGCTACAGGTAAGCAACTTTTTAAAATATTCATCAGGTAAAAGCAATGCGGGATTTTTCCCCCATGCACAGTAACTAACTTCTTTGCAGTTGTCAGTCGGTGGGCTGTGATGTGCAGTTCAAACAGGAGAACTGAGAGAGAGAGAGAGAGAGAGGTTTCACCAGGATTCTGCCTACTCCTTGCACTTAGACACAGGCACATACACCGACACACAAGGATCCCAGGATGTGACTGGCTTGGAAAATAAGCTCCTTTTTGAGGACATTTTCCAAACAAAATAGCAAAAATTACATTAAAGGGGAAAAAAAGCATGGGAGTCAGTATCTGAGCATGTTTCCATGGCTGTGAATTGGTCTTCCTATTACCCAATTTATTGTGCCATTAAGCAGATTTGGGGAAAGAAGGAAAGAGTTTATGGAACACTTGAAATCTGCATTAAAGAGGAATTTTCAGCTGGAATGTTATAAAGCCCTTAAGAGGCGGTGGTGTTTTGTTCTCTACCCTGCCAACAGGCTCAGACAAAAGCCAGTTAGAGCATGAATGGGCTGTGATTGTTATTTCAGTGACGGAGGAGTGCTTCCAAGGATAGAAAGTAAGACTTTAAATTTGTCCCCCATCGACACAGCATACTGCAGTGCAAGCAGATATAAACTGGGACATCACTGTCCCATTCTCCCCACCAGCCCCTCCAAAACCACCAGTGTTGAATAAGCTTGTGTTAGAGTGTGCCAGTGTGAAAAAGCAGGGCCCCCATTAGTCACATACTCGGGTCACTGGAAAGGCTGCTATTGTTTTCAGTGGGCTTTGGATCAAATATAGAGTAGAAATGTCTTTGTCATTGCTATGTGCCATACCACCAAGAAAGACAAATTAAGGCAGAAAATAAACTATTTGGGAAGGACTGAAATCTGGAACCATTATAAGAGTTTGTGGGAAATTTTCTGACCAACTATATATCTATGTATACATGAATGATGTGTGCCCCTGGAGGCTGGGGGTGGCACGGTGACTGCCCACAGGCAGCGATGACAGTGGCAATGGCAAGTGGGGAGCTCCAGCAGGCAGCCATAACAGTGTCAGCACAGTGGCATGGAGAGAGTGGCGAGCACCGACTGCCCACCTGTGCCACTGGCAGTGTCCAAACACAGAGGGTGCCCATGCACCCCCTACGCATCACCAATGTAGGAATAGATAGATAGCTATTTTATGAACAAATGCTTTTTGTCTAAACAGGAACTTTTACGACACATTTCATAGTATCCTATCATAGTATCTAGGGTCAGAAGGGGCCTAGAGCAGGCCATCCAGTCTGACCCCCAAAAAAGTTTCAGCTTTCAACAAATTACTTTAGGCGTTTTTTTGTATTTTGCATCAAAAAAATTATTGTGCTTATTTTTGCTAAGAGCAAATCTGATTTAAAAAAAATGCTTTCATCTAAATACTTTTCCACAGAAAAAAATAATTTCCCTGACAGTTCTGATCATCATTTAACAAGCTCATTGACATTGATTCCCCCAAACCCTCATTAATCTTCTTCCTCTCCACCTAAGAGTGGTGTACGGAGGCTGCAGTGTAATGAAGACTCTGCCTGCTCAGATGGAGAACTCGCTTTGGGTCACAAGGGAAACAGTAGCCCTCCCGGGGTCAGCCGCTGGAAATCCCCACCTCATTTGGCAGAGTCTACCAGCACGGTCATTTCTCTTCAGGAACATCTCAGGATTGCAACGGCAAGGTCAAGATGGAGCTGGCTGTCAAAGCTGGGCTATGTGGAAACTTAGACAAGATCGGAAAGCCCCACACCTGGCACTGGCTGTTGTTAAAAGCCCCACCAGTTGATTATTAGCAGTAATTGAGTTGGTCTAATAAAAGAGATCACATTTCCCAAAAAACCTTGATTAGCATTAAATGCATTCACAAGGAAAACTACCAACCACCCCTTCCTATAGAGCTGTTGACTCTTCTGCTTCCACATTCCCTTTTCTTTCAGTAATGATGTATTCCCCCAGCAGCTAAATGCCATTGCCTCCGGCAAGGGTGTCCCTTTCACATGAGGGACCGCACTGCTAAATCGCCCTCAGCTATATGGAAACCAGCCTGCTGCTGGGTCTGCCTAGCTTCTTTCATATTCATTCCATCATCATCTTTGATGTGCGGCTATGTACTTCTCAAGGACCAAGAAGGACTGAGCCCAGTCTATGGGAGAAGAGGGACAGTGGTGATCAGCAGTGGATGTAGATAGGTAACTATCCTAACTGCAAAACCTCAGCATGCTGAAGCACTCTGTAAGAAAGCTGCTTTGGATCAGCTGCTGCTGTGATGTGGGTTCCCAATGACTGCTATGACAGGCTAAATCCAACCCCATCCCTTACTTCAGCCGGGCACATACTCCTGGAACAGCACGTTCTGGGCTTGCGCTCTTTCTTGCAGGCAAGCTGAGAGAGGGGATGAATTCTGCTTGAAAATTGGAGGATTGGGACAAAAGAAATCTCATGAGGTTCAACAAAGTCTCGCACTTAGGATGGAAGAATCCCATGCAGGCTTGGGACAAACTGGCTAAGCAGCTGCTCTGCAGAAAAAGACCTGGGGGTGACAGGGGACAAGAAGCTGAACAGGAGCCAGCGGTGTGCCCGTGGTGCCAGGAAGGGTAATGGCATCCTGGGCTGCATTGGTAGCAGTGTTGCCAGCAGATGGAGGGCAGTGATTCTTCCCCTCTATTCAGCACTGGGGAGGCCACATCTGGAGTCCTGTGTCCAGCTGTGTACCCCCCGCTACAAAAGGGGTGTGGACACATTGGAGAGAGTCCAGTGGAGGACAACAAAAATGGTTGGGGGGCTGTGAGATATGAAGAGAAGCTGAGGGAAATGGGCTGATTTAGTTTGCGGAAGAGAAGACTGAGGGGGATTGAATAGCAGCCTTCACCTCCCTGCCAGGGGGCTGCAAAGAGGATGGAGCTGGGCTGGTCTCAGTGGGGGCAGATGGCAGGACAAGGAGCAAGGTTTTTAAGACCCGGGTGGACAAAGCCTCAGCTGGGATGATGTAGTTGGGGCTGGTCCTGCTTGGAGCAGGGGCCTAAACCAGATGTGACCTCCTGAGGTCCCTTCAACCCTCATTTTCTATGATTTTATGAAAATCTCTGAGCTGGTACTATATTTTCAAATTCAGTATCAAGCCAGAATTAACCTTTTCCTGTCTCTGATCATTAGTGGATCAGAGGCTGAAGGCTGGGCTTAACAAAATAACTATCCATGTTTATTTGCTGCAGCAGCCCAGGGAAGCCCTGAAGAATCATTCCTTTTCATGGCTTATCGCTGCATATATGGAGACTGACTTAGGGTTAATTTTTTGATTCTGAACCCAGCAAGATACAAGAGGAAGGAAAGGCTGGTGTTCTGCAAAGCTCTCTAAAGTCGGTATGTGGCCAGGCAGCATGAACAGGAAAGAAGAACTACGTGGCTCTTGTACTGCCCAAAGCTGCCAAATCTTTCCCATCTCAGATGGGACTTGGCTTAGTGCATGTAGTAGGGAGACGCTTTCAGTGTTGCTCTGTGAAAGAAAAATGAAGTCCTTTAAACTGGATAGTCACAGCCTCAGGGCACTTTTGTTTTCATTTTCCTTATTATTTTGTGGTGCAGCGGGAGCTGGGGGGGGCAGATTTCTCTTTGAGTCATTTGTATGTTATAAAATGTCTTCAAACTGAACCAACCAACAGCCAAGGCCACCACAGACCAATGTGCCAGAGTGTGAGTAAATAAAAGCATGTATAAGACTCATTCTATGCATCAGGATCCAGTTCTGTAATGGTTTTTAGGTACTGAAAGATGCAGGTAGGAGCCTAAGGAGATTTAGCCTGGCCTAAACTAGTAGGACATCTAATTTCTGTTGAACCATGAGCACTTAAGTGCACTGTGTAAATCCTCTCTACCTGCATTTTTCATACCTAAATAGCTTAGTAAAACTGGCCCAAGGTCTCCTACTCCTCAGAATGCTTGTGTTGTTTGATGTCAGTGTTTTGGTTCAAAGTCCCTTGTAACAGTACAAGTCAGAGCCAGATCCTCAGAGCTCCTCAAGGCGTGGGCCAGGCAGGGAAGGTAAGAGACTTTTTGCAATCCTTTGATTCTCCCAATCCAGGAACTGCAATTTAAAGCAGCCCAGCTGCTCTGATTTGTGCTCTCAGCAGTTCACTAGCCCAGGACTGCTGCCGGGCTCCCTGAAGTTTGTTCCTTTAAAATCAGCTGTCTATCCCCTTTACCTTGCTGGGGCAGCTCATAAGTTTTGGGGGTAGATGGCAGGATCACGTAGCCCTTGTAGCTCTGAAATTAAAAGATCATACCATGCATATTTAAGAGGGCCACCTGACTACTGCACACTCCTTTATTTTACCCTGAGACACATTTAAGCTTCAGAGACTCAAATGAAGATGCCGCTGAATTTTTCATGGAGGGGCCAGAACTGACTTGTCACTGATGGCATGAGAGGAGCATTTGATCACAGTCCTAATCAGTCTGCGTGGCTCCATCGGAAACACAAAGTTTCTTTCCCTTTCACTTTTTTTTGTGAAGAACACAGCTGTGTTTTCCTAAGTGCATCTATAACTGAAATGCAAAACTAAGCGGACCAAATGTTTGCACCTCTGAATGACTTCAGTGTGATCCCAGGAAGACTGGCAGAATCCTAATCCAAACTAGGGAAGCTCTGGAGACCATTTAGCAAATAATTAATTAGACTGTCCGTGACGTGCACATGCCTCCCTCCCATCTCAAATACCACAACACTTCACAGCTGCATTCAGGAAATTCTGCAAGTAATGGAAAATATTTGTGTAATGGTGGGCTTACAGAGTAGGCTTTGGTGTGCTGAGTCACTATGTTCACAAAGGAAAAAAGGACAAAGGGTGTTAAACATAGATGCTCTACTTGGAATCTGCTGAAGGACAGGCATGTATTTAGAGAGAATATAAGCAGTTCCTTATGAAAATGCCCTTATTGGTGAGCTATGAGATAATTTTTCAGCTCCCCAAGGACAGCCTTCAAATAGCTTTGCATGTTTTCTCTGTGCCAATATTCCCACATATAATTGCTAAAAGGTTTAAAGCATTCCTGTGTCCTTCAAGGAAAGTTTTGAAGAAACAAGAACTCATTGCCTGACAGTCAAGAAGTATTTCTAAGTACAAAGGCAGTCATGGAAGGTGGCTGAAACATGAGAAAAATAGAGAACGAAGCTGGGACAGAGGCCAAGGTGGAACAAATGCGGAGAGAGGAGAATTAAGAAGGAAAAGCAAACTGCTCAGTTAATTTCAAAGCCAAGGACATTCCTTCTTCTGTGGTAGGTGAAGAGTGTGTGTGTGTGTGCGCGTGTGTGTGTGCGCGCGCGCGCGTGCATGTGTTAAATATATATTATATATGTTGTGTGGGAAATGGACTGTCACATTTCAGAAGGAAACTTCATTCTGAAGTGCTACAAAATTTGGAAAGGTAAAATGTTCTGTAGGACAGGGAAGACATTTTCCAAATAAAACATTTTTAGAAGCAAACAAGCAGGAAGGAGAAAGAATGGCTCAAAACTCAGCACTTCTTTGCAAACACTGGAGAGTTAAGAGACAATACCTGACCTGATCAGTCTGAAAGTTTTAGTTCCTCCCCACTCAACCTGCAAAGAGTTTTGTCCACAATGGTAAACCCCCTTCCCGCTCTGCAAGCACAGAACATGGGAAGGCTGGGAGTTAAAAGAGTGTCTTCACTCAAACAATCTTACTTGAGAAAGGGGGGTAATTGTTTAGGCAGTTAGGCATTTCTGGAGTGGCTGAAGAAGTTGGACCTGCTCCAACTGGGTAGAACAAGCTAGTAAGTAAGAGAGACACCAGCATAGGGTGTTGTTTTAAAGCTTCTGTTGCTTACTTTTAAACTAAATACTTTGGTTTAAGAACACTGGCTGCTGCACGTGCCACTTATCACAGACTCCCAAAGGCTGTGATAAAAAAAACCACAGCGCCAAAACTTAGTTGGACCTGCTGAGTAAGCATGGTTGATACACAGGGATGAGAGCTGAAGGTGGGGAAGTGAGGACTTTCACCAAGCAAAGGTAAAGGCAGCATGAAGCCTCACACCTATGAGCATGCACTCGGAGAGGCAGGCAGGGAGCCAAGATGCAGCTGGGTCATTTAGCTATGATATCCCATCCTGCTCAATATACAAGGGCTGTTCACAGCTATGGACAGAGGGCCACACAAAGATCCCCTGCTTATCCCCTCACAGTGAGCATGTGACTCAGCTGGCATCCACAATGAAACACCAACCCTGCTGCTTGTGATCACAAATGGAGAAGTGGGTTGGACCAAATCCTGAGATCCTGAGAAATAGAAATGCCTTAGAAATAGGCCTAACATCATATGGGGCATCTACCTGTTCAATTAATGCACTTTAGATAATATGCATTAAATCTAGTACCTCCACTGTGAGGTACTAGGAAAATGCGCATTTGTCTGTCTTAATGCACGTTAACTAAAGAGCACGGTTTTTTAGTGACACAATGCACATGCACCTATTTTAATGCACATTAATTAAATGGCACATTTTTCAGTGATGCTTTAATGCATATCAAAATAAGCTAATGCACATTAAAGTGCATGTGAAGACTTGCCCACTGTTATTATCATGATTAGCTGGATTTCTAATATACTTGCACCCAGCTTCCATTCTAGAGGAAGTATCTACCAGCTCCTGTTGTCTGCTTCTAGCTCAATGTAGTTGCAGTTCTCATACCCAACATTTCAGTTTCACCAAGATGTTTTACACTGCAAAACAAGTAAGTGTGCAGGTGCATTCTTAAGCACATGCCTTGAATGGTATTTCATTTACCAGGCAGACAGGAGAAACCCAACAGAGGGATTTTTTTCTTTACAAAAAGGAACTTATCCATGACCTTAATTGTGGGCAGACTGGAGTAGAAAGGATGACAAATAAAAAAAACACCTACAGAAGTTGGGTAAAAGACAATGTGATCAGGGGGAAGACAGATACAGAAAGCTAAGCTCACAGCAGCAGCTGCGGGTCAGACGTGTTCTATTTCAGTATAGAGGTCTGCCTTACCTTGAACCTGGCAAGCTGCACGTTTAATGGACCTCCATTGGCAATCTCTCAGTACACCATTCTTTTTTTTACCATTAAACAGCTCTAACTGCTAATAGCGTAAAAACATTAAAAAATTCTGAACATCCTTCATGTGCAATTAATACCAATGGGGACTGAAAGGCTAAGTGAGACTCCTGCTCAGAGGAGCTTGAGAGGATTAAGTGAGTCCTGAAAGATGTGTTTGTGTTTCAGAACAGCTCCGAAAGGCTCAGCACTTCTGACCAGTTGAGGAGCGCAGCAGTTTTGTAGGGAAGTGCACGTCAATTATAGCAGGTACTCAGTGGCAAAAAGCTAAATAGTTTTTGAAAGATCTGATTACCACATGCTTCCCTTTTATTAGCCATTCATTTTATCCCTGGATGGAGTCATTGGATGTGCAACTATAATTGAGTTCTGTCCCAGGGGTGAGGTCCATTTGGTGACTTAAGCGCAGTCACTTGTCATGATGGATTTTTCCACAAATGTACGTTTTTCAAGTTTGCATGTCTTTTGTCAATACCTCAGCTCTCCAAGGGACGGCATGTCAACTTCCTACACTCTTACATTTGACTGTTACTGAAAATCCGTCTGCTATGGTTCTCTGAAGCCTACTTGATGGGAAAGGCTTTTTGACAACTCCTGACTCTCCAGAGCTCTTACCTTGATCTTCCTTCTCATTCTCCACCCCCCCACCCCCCCAATAGAGTCCTTTTATTCAGGGAGGCAGCATTTATACCGTTTTTCTCCTCTCCTAATCTTCCAGTCTAAATCTGCAGCAAACAGCTGTAAAGGCGACTAACCTTTTCTCCCTGGATTCACTCCTCCCCAGTGTTTGAAGGTTTGCATTAAGCTCATGATAAAGAGTGGACTAGTAAATGAAACCCACTCCTGAGAGTGGGAGTGGGAGAGGAAAAAAAAGACTACAGGAAACACAGTGGTTGGCAGAGCTAACTGCAGATGATCTTGTGTGGCCCATGAGTTTTATTGGATATGTTTTGTGCAAGGCAAAACTTTGGATTGGTCTGTCTGTCATATCAAAGGGATGCAGTACAGCACAGACATCATGTTGCTCCAAAAACCTCTCTAGAGGGTGAGAAAGAGAAAACAGAGGAGGGCACTGGCGACACGTAGGGGGTGCACGAGTGCACATGCCCCCCTGAGCTTGGTGGTGCACCCCCATACAAAAAGCACTGCTGACAGTGCCTGCAGGTGGTCACCACTTGCCACCCCTGCCCCCTCGCTGCTGACACTGCTGAAGGCGTCTACAGGTGGTCCCCAATTGCTGCTGGAGGCATCTGTGGGTGGTCACCGACCGCTGGTCAACACTTGCCACCCCTGCCTGCTGCTGGTGCCTCTGCGGCTGCCTGCAGGAGCTCACTGCTTGCTGCTGCCACGCTCCCACCACTGCCACCTGCGGGAGCTCGCCGTGCCCCCCAGCCTCCAGGAGCATGCGACGCTCATGGAGGAGGGGTTGACTGCCCAAAGAAAGCATTTAGATAGATTATATCAGAATAAATTCAGGATGCCATGAAATAAGGCTACCAACTGTGATGAGGGTGGTCCCTCGCGGCCGATCACTGGACACAACAGAGAATCTGTTGCAGGCTCTGTCCTCTCTGCAGTCGGGAGATGGGATCACAGCATGTGTAGCCATAACCAGGATAATACTTTTGATAGCTTGGGTAACAATGTAGAAGCACAGAGGTCACCTGAATAAGTATCCAAGGTCTCTGGTGTACTTGTACAATCCAGGCTGCTCAGTTTTCACCGTACTGTTATTCCAACCAGATGAAGTGATGCAACTCTGGGTATGCCTACACAGGCAGCCAACACCCTTCCAACTGCTCTGTACACAGTGCCACAGCTTGCGATACAACTGAGGACAGTCAAGGCAGCGTGAAAAAAAGACATTTCTGGGTGGGACCTTGAATAACGCTCCATGACTCAGACTAAAAGAAAAAATGCAAACTAGCAAAAGGGAGTGTTTATGGTTGTGGCCATTTTTAAGAATTGCAACCTCACAGGTTTCACAAGTGCTTTTGAATCAACCCTTTTTCAGAATATGCTACTGCTAGCAGTTTTCCATCCCTGGCCTGTGTCAGAGTGCAAGAACGTGAAGTATTGCTTGCTAATCCAGAAAAACGTGTTGGACATCTAAAAGGTTACAAAAAGGAGGCAGCAGTCTTGCCCTTTAGCCTCCTTGTTCTTGGACTGAATACTTAGAAACTGGGAAGAGCTATTCTGGAAGGATGTCAGTGTATTTAAGAACTTCTAAAAAGTTTTATGTAACCGCCAAATTGCTATGACTATCTAGCTCTGGAGACTCACAATATACTGGAAACAAAGATGTGTGTCAAAAAGCAAGGAATCTATAGGTAAGATGTGTGTCAAAAAGCTCCTCTATAGGTAAAGCGGAGCTGTAGGCTCTGATCATTCTGAGGGAGCAAAATTATACCTAATTATTATATATTAAGGACCTGTGTTCAGAAGGCAGCTGCTGCAACCAGGTGTAAGCAGGGGCACAAAAGTACAGGTTGTACATGCATAATGGGTGATGCATACCAATACCTGTTTCCCCAGGTGTGCAGGTTCTATATAGGAACTTGCTTTAAAAAAATCTAGCTCTAAAGTCCCAAAGGAACATAGTAAGATAAAGCACAAAGGTCTCTTTCACCAGCAGAAACATCTGACATGCGTCACTAGTTGGCAAACCCAACAAGAGCCCCACTTTTTCTTTCTAACTGTGAGTAGTTAACCCACTGGAGATTGTATATGTAAAGAAAGAGCTAACAGTGAATACAGAATAAGGTAGTAGTCAATACATCCTCCTAGCAAGGAGTTTCCAGCAAAATTCTGCATGTGCTTCACCAGCAGGAGTTGTCATCTGAGCACCGGGGCTGCCGGCTCTTCTCCTGGCATAAGAGATCCTCCTGCACTCATACTCACGCATTCCCTGTCTTGCAAACTTCACAAGGGACCAGGTTATCCCAGTGGCTAGGTGCCATCATTGCTACATCTTAGATAACTCTGAACCATGTGCAGTTTGCCAACAGCAGTCTTTTTATGCTGAACCACAGAAGGTTCCTCAGACCTGAAGTGCAATGTGTAAAGGGGAAGGAAATGGGGAAGACACTACTGGGAGAGCCATAGATTGGATAGTGTGGATCTGGCATCAGCGGTCTACAGCCCACAAGCCAGATCCAGGCCATAGAGCCATTGGATCCAGCTGAGAGCTGGGGGGCTTCAGTGACATCCAGCAGTTGGGGCCACTGAGCCCACCACAGTCAAGCAGTAGGGCACTTAGCCCGTGCTATGCCCAGGCACTTTGCCCGTGCCACAATGGGGGAATGGGGAGAAGTGGTGGCAGTACCAGTTGGGTCCTGGTGCTGGCCCATCTTAGACTCAGACTGGGTCATCTGGCTAAGACTAAGAACATTATTGAGAACTGGCATAGATGACCCCCAGACCTCCCTTATGTCCCTTTTCCCCACTGACACTCTTACCAAAAGAAACTGCCAGGCCCTGTATTCCCTTCCCTGCAGACAACCATAGAGCCCCTAATTCTCCTTTTCTCTCCAGGGCATTGTGGTAAGCCCAGAGGTTGAGCCTAGGAGACTTGACAGGTGGTGCTGGAAACAGAAAGCAGCCAGACAGCTCTGTCAGCTACCTTTTCAGGAGATTGAGCCACCATAGCATTTCTATCTTCCATAGAGGAATCTGTAACTTGTAATGCAGGGCATGGGTATGTAGGCGTGTGCATTAAAGAGACAGAGAGAGAGAGAAGATTGGTGCTTATAACTTCCTAGGGGGGAATCTATAAAATGCTCAGTTGCTGACTTAATTTCAAACAGGGAGCATTATTTCAACACTGCTGCTCCCCAAGTATCATAGTATCATCATAGTGCCTAGGGTCAGAAGGGGCCTAGAGCAGGCCATCTAGTCTGACCCCCCGCCAATGGCAGGAACGAGTGCCAGGGTCA
>JAGPOW010003447.1:35227842-35245363 GCA_030014935.1 Caiman crocodilus | reverse complement strand
ATGTCCAGCCTAAACCTGCTCTCCAGTAACTTGTGACCATTGGTCCTAGTTACCCCTGGTGGTGCCCGGGAAAAAAGAGCCTGCCCTATTTCCTGCTGACTAATTCTTAGAACAAATATATTCTTAAAAGTTCAGTGGCTCTTGGAATAGTTAGCATAAAATCTGGGTGCTTGATTAAATCGTCCACAGGTTAAAAACAACCATTTCATTCCTCCATTGTTAAAAGCTTGTCTCAACATTAGCTATGGAGCTGATACAATTTTCATATTTCACAATGTTTTTCTTGACATTCCTAATTCTTTTTTATTTGTAATTAATCATTGGCTAGAACTTGCCTGTGGGGATCTGCTAACATGGGTGAAATGAACAGCAATATTACTCTCCATCCAACCTAAATGTGCAAGAACAGTTTTTACATCAAGCTTCCCAAATTAACTGCTGGCATACAATCATAGAAAAATAGGGCTGGCCCTTGGGAGGTCATCTAGTCCAGCCCCCCACTCAAGTAGCATAACCAGGTACAAACTCCAATGCAGTGGTCAAATTAGCTTAGTATCCCCAAACACGATGCCTTTAAGTGAGGACTTGAATTATAATAAAACACAATTCTTTTACATCGGGTACATTGCAGCAGCTATGTGCTATGCTGATATGGCGCACTGCTTTGAAACTAGAATGCCCTCTATTTTACACTGATTTGATCTTCGTTTTAAAGTCACTATTTATGCTCAAGATAATGCCTTCAAATCATTCAGAAATTATACATATGTTCATGCATTTTATCTATAGCTGCCAGAATGGCAATTGCTGAATTACTGTCAATCATGTACCATGCAATCATACATAGGGATCTGCTTTTTTGCAGTATCCCAAGATTGACAATAGGCACCACTCACTGTATCTGAGGCACAGAAAGGTAAATACTCTGTAATAATACTTGCACCTTCATCTGAACTGCTTTTAAATCTCAGCTTTATTTCTTTTCTCCTTTCTATATTCATTTCCTCTGCCTGTGTGAAACACACTGCCTCTATTCACTGTCTTGATGAAGTATGTTGTAAATGCATCTGGTCAGAACTTTTCTGAAGGAACAAAGTTTTGTTTTCTGGTTATTTGAACCCCCAAAATTTTGCTTGAAACCTCTGTTCAATGCTATCTGATGGGTCTGTCTTGGAGCTGTTGATCCTGGAAACCCCCTGGAGTTATTCAGTGGAATTGATGCAGACAGCAACATGAATTTCCCTCAGCAAGGGAAGGCTGGGGACCTTCCAATTTGCTAGAATTTTTTTTTTAATTTTGGTTTAGGTACAATTCAGACAGAAACTAAAGTAAAAAAAAGTCCAGTGAATCAGAAACTTTAGGTTTCAGCCAGCTGTTGTTGTGGGAGTTTATATTGTATGATTTCTATTTTAAACAGTGCTCAGGAAAAGTGCTCCACAAATAAAGTACAGATAGTGCAAGACAAGGGTCTCTGTCCAGCTTGTCAAGTGTAGATTACAAGATATAGTTAGCCTGTGGAACTCACTGACACAAGATGTTATTGTCTCTACCAAAATAAGCACAGATCCTGGTCCTGCTAAACTTTGGATCATTTCTACACTATTTGAATCAAAATCTAGACAGCTGCTCTGTTTTGGGACATTCACTTAGCTGTTTGTGTGATCAGGGCCATGAAAGCACATATGTTAAGAGGCAACCAGACAAACACTTTAAGCAGATCTCAGGAAATGGAAAGCTATGACACAACCATGTCATCACCCTTCACCATTACTCTCATTCATAGTTTCATAGTAGCTAGGGTCAGGAGGGACCTGAACAGATCATCTGGCCTGACCCCCTGCCACAGGCAGGAATGAATGCTGGGTTCACAAGATCCCAGAGAGGTGATCGTCTAAACTCCTCTTGAATTTGCCCAAGGTAGGGGCAAGGACCACTTTCTTGGAAAGCTGGTTCCAGATTTTGGCCACCCTAACTATAAAATATTGCCTCCTGATCTGTAACCTAAACCTATTCTCCATCAGTTTATTACCATTGTTTCTCGTCACCCCAGGTGGTGCTGGGGAGAAAAGGGCTGTTGATCACCCCTGATGAGTTTGTAGGCAGCCACCAGGTCCCCCCTCAGCCTCTTCTTGCTGAGGCTGAACAGGTTCAGGTCCCCCAGTCTCTCCTCGTAGGGCCTGTCCTGCTGCCCTCTCACCAAGTGGGTGACCCTCCTCTGAACCCTCTCCAAGCTGGCCACATCCCTTTTGAAGTGCAGCATTCAGTACTGGACGCAGTACTCCAACTGCGGCCTGACCAAAGTCGCATAGAGGGGGAGTATCACCTCTCTGGACCCGCTTGAGATGCATCTTTGCATTACTGATTAGTCCAAAGAGCCACTAAGTTTCAAGGCCTTGCAAGTCATGATTTGAGCATTAGGTGAGGTAGCAACTGATTTCTCACGTGTCCTTTGGTTGGACTTGCATGGGCAATTAAAATAATAGGGTAACATATATGGAAATTGTCTGACACCTGCAACTGTAGAATCACTGTCCATGCTTTCCCATTTTCATTACATCACAAGGAAGTTGTTATGATTGCTCAATACCCTTAAATAGATGAGTGATGTCTGAAAATTAACCTTGCAACATTTTGTTGGCAAGAAATTTAACCTAGTTAATGTTCTCCTAGGACAGTTATAACGTACAATTCCTTCTCCTCCGCTTTCCTACAAGTGATTTCCTCATGGGTAATCCAGATAAAGCCCTAAATGCATCATTCTGAATTGTTTGAGGGCCCAACCAATCTTATGGGTCTACATATACTCAGGTGAATCTGTATTAGGTCCAACCATGCTTTGACCCGATCATTCTCCTTCTATTCTATCCTGCATTTCAGACCCACCTCCATAATCTCACCTGTTCTTTGAAGCCAGAGTGGAGGAAGTAAGGGCTTGCCAGAAGCATATTCAGAAGCTGATACTAACTTGTTATCACCAGCTATGATAAAGAGGAATTGAACTGGGGAGTAGGCACAGACTCTCTCCCGTTTACCTGGCAGTCCATTCCAGCAAGTGCAAGGTGCAACTTTTAGAGGGGCATCTCTGATTGTTGTCTCCATCCCAGAGAAACAAGAGACCTGTGGGAATTATCCTTCCTTTTGTCCCTTCCTGGTGCTGCTTCTAGGATGCTGTAGCTTAGCCTGCCCTCTAGTACAAATGCTCCTAGCCAGCCTTAACTGTATAATGGTCTTTTCTGAATGTTGGTCAAGTCTCTGGTGGACTGTTTTGCACCCGAGTCTCAATCCCTAAGCACCAGTGAAACGCTGAGAGCAAAGACACTATTATAATCTGTAAACTGCAACAAATACATATTGCTGGAGGTCTTTTTGGCACCTGCAATTGATAAATGTTCATTAAGACAGAATTTTAACCTTAACTGAATTCCAGTTTTCTTTGAATTTCAGGTAAGTGATTATTGCTATGTATTAAAGAATGTTTTGTATTTACTTCTGTAAGATAAACAAAGGAATAAGAAAGGAAATATGATGTCTCTTAAGAAAGAGGAGTGCAATGCATAAACATGGAGTCAAAAACAAGTTCAGCAGAGGTTACCTTCTTTGCAATTTTGAAGTTTCAGTGATTATCTCTGTAGACACATCTCCTTGTTTCTTATCTGGCTTTACCAGTTAAACCACAGAAGTGTTCTTTAAATATTGTCCATTAAGCAATATGGTGAAAGGGCAAGGCCATGTTGTGACTGGGGAACATGAGACTGGGGTGGCAGACTACCTGGGCCATAGTCCAGCATTTATTACTGGTCTGTAGGGTAATTTGTAAACCAAAATTTTCAAAACAGCTTACCAATTGTGGGTTTCTCCATTTTTTTTCAGTTCCTGCCTGATCCACTGAGAAGTTGATATTCGAAGATATTGATCACCTTCAATGTCAAATGAAAAGAAGAAATGATGTGGCAGATCAGCATTTTAAAAAGCGTTTCAACTGTTAGAAGCATTTTAAGTGAGATCCCGCTATGGGATAATTAAGTAGAACTGGCACAATACCTAACTGTCAAGCATGGGTCAGTTCATAATGTTTAAACAAACTGCTAATATCTTTCCATGCTTCCCTTGCAAAAATATTTTTCCACTTCAGTGTTATTTCCTTAGCCATAGAAGCTGTCTTTGTTTTGTTTTCTTTGATTTATTTTTGTTTCTCCTCTTCTTTTCTCGTGTCTTTATTTTATATTTATAAATACTTGTGGGTATCCACTGAGAAAGTTTTTTTGTTTTACTTCCCATCCCAAAAACATGTTATGCAAACTTGCTGCACACTCTTAAATAAGCCAACAGTCAAGTAAGGCACAGAAAGCACTCTTTTATTACTGCAGAATCATAGGATCTGAACATACTGTATGGGTCATCTAGTCCAAGCCTCCATACACATGCAGGATGTGCTGTTCCCAAACCATCCCAAATGTCTGCCCAGCCTCTTCTGGAAAACCTCCAGAGGAGATTGCACCACTTCCCTGGGCAGTTTGTTCCATTCTCTTCCTGTTCTTATATTGGGAAGGTTTTTCTGCAGATATAATCTAAATCTTCTTTGCTGGAGTTTAAACCTATTATTACCACGTGTATCTGGAGAACAGCCAATTCTTCATGGAAATTTGAGAACTGCTATCCCAGTACCTCAAAAAAACCCTCATTAGATTCTAACCCCTCGCTGAATTTTTAGACTCAAAAAAACCCTCGTTAGATTCACGCGCACCCCCCCCCCCCCAAGAAAAATGCAGGCTGTGCTTCCAATTGTTTCTCTGACGCCGGAAAAAAGATTAGAATGATTCTTCTGTTGCAAAGGACTTTGAAAGACCGCGAGAGCTCACAAGGTTTTTTATACCACGTGAAATCACTGGGTTCATCTTGTGCCTCCCAGTCCAACAAGGCCAGGGTAATACAGGGAGAGGGGACATGCACCCCTTGAAAGGAACTTGCAACACCTTGGAGCACCCGGAAGGGAAATGGCTGCAGCAAGGGCTGATCTGGGGGGGTGCATTGGTACACTTGCCCTTTGATTCCTGGCCCACCCACAGTTTAAGACCGACTGCCCGCCAGGGGCAGCAGTATTTCATGGAGTCATAGAAAATTAGGGTTGAAGGGACCTCAGGAAGTTGCACCTAGTGCAACCCCCTGCTCCAAGCGGGACCAGCCCTAACTACATCATCCCAGCTAAGGCTTTGTCCACCCAGGTCCTCAAAACCTCCAAGGATGGGGACTCCACCACCTCCTTGGGTAACCTGCCCCAGTGCTTTACTAACCCACTGGTGAGGAAATTCTTCCTAATATCCAACCTCAACTTGCCTTGCTGCAGCTTGAGCCCATTGCTCCTTGTTTTGTTGTCCGCCCCTGCTGAGAGCAGCCCAGCTCCATCCTCTTTGCAACCCTCCTGCAGGGAAGTGACGGCTGCTATTCAATCCCCCTCGGTCTTCTCCTTAAACTAAATCAGCCCAGTTCCCCCAAATAACCCGTGTCCCCGAGCCAGGCTGTGCTGGGACAGTCCCTTGACTTCACGAGGACTGCCAATTCTGCTTGAATCTATCCCGGGAGGTTTCTTCACACGACTCTTTCCTGCCCGGGGCAGGGGGTCGGACTCGATGACCTATGGAAGTCCCTTCCGATCCGAACATCGACGAATTTAGGATGCGACGATATTAACGCCCGATCTACTCGCGTAGATCGGTTACGGATCACGGTGTGTAGACTTTACGCCGGCAAGGTGAGTGCATGTGACTGTTACATTTTAAAACCCCACCGGACAACGGCATACATCGGAGTCAACGTTTAATATTTATGGTAAAGAACGGTAAATACTAAGTGTCGAGAACAGGGCTGTCATTTTCTCTCCTGGAGATTTGTCTCCAGTTCCTGGAGACTCCAGGGCTTCACGGCTCATTGTCCTCTCCCTCATCCTTTCCAAGCGCCGCATATGCGAGGTGACCATTTTTCGGGCCTTGCCGGTGCTGCCTGGGCGCATCCATCGGCTGCTTTTTCACGCACGGTGCAGCAGTTTGAGGTGTCTCTCTCCAACGGACTCGGGCAGCCCCTGGCCCAGGCGTCAAGCTCCTTTCTTGCCAGCTGGATGAACGTGGCGGCTACCTCCTCCACGGCCTGGCCTGGGTGCGGGTTGACACACGCTAGACACTGTAACCCTCCCTCTACAGGCCCCAAAAGAGGCCTGTGAAGCAGGGAGCAAATCTGAACACGACTGGAACCGCTTCTTACCTCGGGGTTAGCCCCAACACCGCTCAAGAGACGTGTGGGGTGGCCCCTCAGAGGGAGGACTACAACTCCCGGCGGGCCTCGCGAGGGAGGACCTAGGACTACAACTCCCAGCAGGCACCGCGTGACCGCCAGCTTCCGGCGGAAGTGGCCCGCGCGGCCGTGCCCGAGCGGACGGACTACGTGTCCCGGCAGGCCCCGCGGCGGCGTCGTGGTGCTTCCGGCGGCGCCGCCGTTGCCGTGGCCGGGCTGAGGGAGGCGGGCGGGCGGCGAGGGCCTGGCCTGGAGGTGCGGTGCGGCCCGGGACGGGGGCAGCGAGCGCCGCCGCCGCCATGCTCAACATGTGGAAGGTCCGCGAGCTGGTGGACAAGGCGTGAGTATTATAGGCTGTCGCGGGGGTCGCGATCCTGCCCCCCCCCCCAGCGCGGCGGCGGCCGGCCCTCCTGCCCCCTGTGCTTCCTGCCTCGGGCCGTGCCCCCACTGGGCTTCTGCCCGTCCTCCCAGTATGAATTATCGCCCCCCCCCATATGAATTATCAGCCCCCTCTGGGCTTCTTTCTCCTTCTCCCAGTACGGATCTTCTGCCCCCCCAGGATGAATTATCACCCCCTTCACCTCTGGGCTTCTGCCCCCCCCACCCCACGGATCTCTGGGTTTTTGCCCCCACCTTGTGGCTTATCTACTCTCTTATCCTCAGCTTAAGGTTCCTGCCCGCCCCAGCATGGCTTATCTACGAGTCCATGTCCCAGGAGGGCATATCTGTGCCCCCCACCCCACATAGGAGCCTCTAGGCTTCCTCTCCTCCCTCCCCCATGTGGCTTATGCGCCCCACCCCCACCTCCTCCTTTCTGTTTCCACCTCTGGAGCCAGCATCCCTCTGCCATGCACAGTCCTTGGGGCAGCTCCCTGTTGCCCCCTTCCCCAGTTTGGCAGCTGCCCCTTTTGACTCCCTCCCCTCTTGTTGGCGAGGACCCTCATCCTGGCCCTAAAGGGCCTGTTAAATGGTCTGAGAAGAAAGCATCCTCTACTCGCCAAAATAAATCCTGCCTTCTTTCCACTTCGAGCCTGGGTTCCCCGTATCGCTGCCACTGTACCAGACTCCAGGCACTGCACCCTAGCGTGAGTGCAACCAGGAAGTAAAACATGTTATCACAAGAAACTAGGAATAAAAAAGTGCAGATGGTTTAGATACTTGCAGGTTTGCACCCCTCACCCCCCCCCCCAAAAAGGTCATTCTTCCTGTTGCAGCCTTGGCTGACTTGGTAACTATCACTGTTACCACCACCCATCTGTCACTCCCAAAGAATGTGACATGGGAGGGATGGAGAGTGTTTCTCTACCCACCTTCGGTTGGGTGGGGGAGAAGAGGCTGAGAATTTAATCAGAAATGCCTTTGCCATGGAGAACTTGGTGTTTATTTAATATCGGTGACTTCGCATGAGTTACTGGCTTCAGTGTGGGAGTACCTGGATGGCATCCTATACAGGAGACCAGACCATATGATCTAATTTGTCTCTAAAAACCTATGAATGCACCGTCTCAAGATGCGAGACTGTCTGAGTACTCTCATTTACTCTTGTTTATGTCCAAAGAGATTATAACTAGCCGCCTTTATGTAAACTCTAGAAACAGCCAACACTTATTTACACTGGTTGAGGATTCGTTTTGGTTTCTGGTGTTACCTGCCTTAGTACCCACTGAAATTACCCTAGGCCAGGAAGCAAAGTTGATGTTTAAAAACCACTGTGAA
Source organism: Caiman crocodilus (assembly GCA_030014935.1). NCBI lineage: Eukaryota > Metazoa > Chordata > Crocodylia > Alligatoridae > Caiman > Caiman crocodilus. The sequence continues at coordinate 35,237,362 of JAGPOW010003447.1, read as the reverse complement.
TAAGATTTCTGAGGAAGTTGTTTACTTTGCCTTGGCCTACTCTCCTTTTATAGCAAGAATGTGATGCTTGCTGAAGGACGAGATGAGTTTTAATGGATCTTAGAAATAAAGCATGTAACACCCCGATCAGTCTTTTGCCCGGTATTCCTGGGCCCAGCTCAACCGCCATGTTTTAAAAGGAAGTTTAGACACAGGCTTAGTTTTGTTTACAGCTAAATCTAGCAAACAAATATTTTCACTAGGCTTGTAAAAAATAAGAAAAGAAGAGTGCTTTCTTTCCCTTAGAAATATTTATTTTTAACCCAAACAATAGCATCGCTGTGCTACATCTCTCTCTCAGATTATATTATTGTAACCAAAGTGAAATGCTGGCAGTCATGTACCATATTTTTCATTATTTAAACTGTTTACTTTTTAAAAGCTTCTCTGTTTGGGGGATTGACATTGGGCAAATCGGGGAACCGCTTTTCAGAAATGACTCAACCTGGAAGTAGAACTATTGCAGTAGCACTTCATAGAGTCTAATCACCATTCAGCCCACATTGTTTGGTGCTGTACAGATTTGTAGTGATATCTTGTGGTACATTGCAGCCATAGATATCAAAATGCTTTAAAAATGAGGAGATCTTCTTGTGGAGGGGCTCAGCTCCTGTGACTTGTTCAAGTTTTTGCATCAAATGAGACTAGAGGGAATAGAATTCATGTGTCTCTGCTCTTTAGTGTCCTATCCATTCACTTTGGCAGCTTTAGTAGGTTCTCCATGCTGTTTAAAAAAAACAACAACCCAGCTCTCCAGAAATAGCTGTGCATTATTACAATACTGATTCTTCTCCACACCTCACCCCAAGATTAACAAAGAAAAAGAATGGGGGTTTCATGGTGGTTATAAATGTGTGGAAGTAACTTGACATCTTTTTAAAAAAATAATTCAGAGTTGATGTTGCCAGTTTACTACCATAACCTAGCAAACTGTTAAATTTGTTTTCTTCATATGCAAATTCATAAAACTATCTCGATAAAGAAATGGAAACTGCATTTGAGCATTTATTTCTACTGCTTGGATTGTGTTGCATAGAGAAGGCCCATATCCTTCACTTGGCCCTTGTGTGGCTTAAGACTCTGTTAGAGTAATCAAGTTGATTTGTTAGATCAGATGTCAAGTTGGAGAGCCAGTATATCTAGATTTTTTTTTTTTTTTTAAGACTCAGGTGTCTGAAAAACCACACTGTTGGTTTATTGATCATATCAATTAAGTTACTGCTACTACTTATTATAATGAATTGATTCAAAATCTATGGGCTAAGTGCTTTTCAGAGAGAGAATACAAGGAAAAATATATTTTGTGTGCCATTATTTTATTTATAATCGAAAAATAGTGTAGGCCTGGCTAAAGATTTGTTTGTGGTAGTACGTAGGAGCTCCAAATGCAGATGAGATTGTCTTGTGCTAGGAATACTGTTCAGACACACACAAACACTGTCCTTGCTCAAAAAGACCTAGTCTTAAGGCCTTTATCTTGCAGTTTGTTACAGATTGGTGGCTCCCTATGTCCACACAGACATGCCTTTGGCTTCAATTTGGTGCAGGGGTCCCAAATTGCAGGGTCAGGACCTAAGTGTGGTGGCAGTGGATAGTGCAGTGCCGCGGAAGCATATTTAAATATAAACAAACTTTCTGCTGATTGTCTTCAGTTTCATTTAAATGCATGTATAGCAACTGGCAGACAAAGTTCCTCAGGTATAGCAACTGACATTTTTAAAGATTTTTTTGAAAACAATAAGTTAGAAGTTAAGGGATATGATCAGGTAGGAATTCAGTTGTAAGAAGACAATTTTCAGTAAGTTTCTACTCTCCTTATGTAAGATTACATGCATCTTGTCATCCTTAAATTTAGGTTTCATTGGGTAGTTGCACTTGAGCAATAATTTTATGCCATATCTCTACTGGTTGATTTTTTTTGGAGTAGGTTAGTACCCAAAGCAGACAAATACTGTAGCTTAGTTTGTTCATATGTGAGGTTTTCTGAATGTCTGATCTTGTTCCTGCATCTTCTAAATAGAGTACCTAGAGTTTTCATAGAAAGAAGTTTAGGAAAAAAGTAAAAATATCTGTAAACTTCTTGCATACAATGTTTCTTAGATGCAGTGAGAACTATCTTTTTTTAACTTCTGAGTAACTTAATCCTGGAACAGATGGAAACCTTTTGATTCACAAGCCTGTGACATTTGTGTGTGTACTTCTTAAAATTAAATTAAATCAGGCAACATTTGAATGTGGTTGTCCTGTACTGAGCCAATTTTTTTTCATTCTCTGTCTGACACTAAAGGGAGTTGTTTCTGATCATCATGTAAGTAGCAAGTTTTCTCTTCTGCTTCTCCTAGGAACATCCAGGGTGCTTGGTGAGTCAGGTTGGTGAGTCAGGTAGCATCCTCCCTTCTGAATCACTGCAGCAGGAGTGCCCTGGCAAATTTTTATTGAGCGGTCTGTCGTCAGAGGCGTAGGACAATTGCAGTAGGAACACGTAGCTGATACAACTTTGCTACTCGGCTATACTGGCAAAACCCACCTAATGTGGTTGCAGCTCAGTCTGGCAAAAACAGACTGTTGCCAATATAGTTCTGTGTTTATCGGCATTTGCTGCTATTGCCGCGTCACATAATGATTGCTGCTTATCAGACCTCTTACCAGAATGGTTTGTCTGGCAAAATGTTGAAATGTAGCCTTAGTCTTTTTAATTTGATATAAAATTTAGGCCTGAATTCCTTTAAACAAAAATTCCAACACTGGAGACTTGGGGCCTGTCCACATGACATCAGAGCATGCTGGGGAGCACTGCTGTGAAAGCATACTCCACCCATTCACCCCCCAATACTTGGAGTCAAAATCCATAATGTAACTACACGTACAGCAGTAGTTGCCACATTCACTGTTGCTCTAATAAAGACACTGAAGCCTGAGAGCAATGTTGGGCATGTCCCAAACATGCACTTGAGATCATCTACATTGCAGTTTCTTGGCACTTGGCATGGGTAGAACAGGAGTAAGTGGGTTGGATATGTGTTTCTGGTTGCACTCCCTAGCATGGTTCAATTGTGTATAGAAGGCCTTGAAGTATTTTGTAATTTCTGTGTATCTTGGTTATTTCCTCTTTTTCACTTGTTGTGCACGTACCATATTCAACCAGGTTGCACAATATTTTCATACTTTGTACGAAAAGTTCTAAAAGCAAGGAGAAGACTAAGAAACCCTGTTATTATAGACACCTTAATACTCTTCCCCCCACGGGGATGGGATTGTTAGCTCAGCCTATTTGCTAAATCCCGATTGAAGTTATTATACTAAATATCTGCCTGTTTCTCCACTTAAAATTGGCTGTGGTATTTTTAACTTTCTCTAGGCTGAATTGTTTGCCAAGTGTTGCTGTGTACTCCTTTACTACTATTGCAGGTTTTTTTCTCTGAAGTGGCTTCATTAAAGTAAACGGGACATCATTCTTTTGTCTGTGTGTGTATATAACTGGGAGGTAAATGGTTTGGAATCCTTTGGGGAACTGAACCTTCTGCATATATATCTAAAGTGTCATTGTAATTCAATGCATAGACTAAGAAGTTTCCTTTGCAAAGGCTTTTAGAGCATATTGATGAGTCAGATAGAAGGAAAATGCTAACCTTTGGACCCACTGAGGTTCAAGTGTTACTTGTGTCACAATCTGATAACTTCACAGCTAGTGGTCTCACTTTCTGCAGCATTTGATTCATACACCGCTCTAAGCATCTCTAATCCAGTGAATACATGTGACTTCTGGAGAGAGAAACAGCCTGTTAATAATATTTCTGTCAATTTTAAAATCATATGATGTCAAACATTTTCTTCCCTTATAAAACTTGGAATAAGATGCTTAAAATCAAGGATAGCCTTGGCCAAGAATGAGCTGGTGGCCCGGGTGGGGGGGCAGGGGCACAGGTGTAGCCTGGGAGTGGTTAAATGGCAGCTGCCTGGGATTGTTGATGCAGTTCCCGAACCCAAGAGCTAAACGTTGCCCCAGCTTGAGTCCTACCTCCTTGGCCACCATTCAGTTTGGAGTCTTTGGTCACCATTGGCAACTAAAACCAGAAGCAGGGGAAAAGGTGGGGGTGGGTGCCGGCAGCAGGGCTGTTCACCATGTGGTTTCTGAAGCTACGCCGACACAGAGGCTCTGGCAGCTACACTAACAAGCTCTCACCAGAGGTGAGTCGTGCAGCCTGTGAGAAACCCAACAATCTGGACCTGGCCTGCAGGGCCAAATGAGCTGCATACCTCTGGCTTACACCACCATTTTGCTGGTCCTGCTGAGAAATAGAGGTGTATTGAGGACTAGATGTTCCAAACATTTTCACTCTTCGTTTTCATTTAGATTACAGTTTAGATCAGGGGTGTCAAACTCAGCTTGCCCTGAGAGCCAGATGACTGGCATGGGGTCAGTCCACAGGATGAATCGGGCCCACAGACCTTCTCCCCCCCCCCCCCCCTCAGTATACCTGATCCGGCAGCTGCTCCCGCTGTTCTGCGACCCGTACTGCACATGGCACAAATCCCAGAGCTGCTGTGTGTGTTGCAGTTTGGACAGAATGGCAGCTGCGCTGCAGGCAGTGGCCAGACTGTGCTGCATGTGGTGCCTGGCGTGGCAGCTCTGGGGTTGCACTGCACTTCACACCTTCTCCAGTCAGTTAAGGACCTGTGCTGTATGCAGTGCATGCAAGGGCTGCATGCAGTTCAGATCCTGGACTGGCTGGAGTGGACACTGTGGCATGCTCCCCAGAGCAACTGGCGCAGTCTAGCCAGGGCAGTCATGCCACACAGTGCAGCTGCTGCTCCGACTATTCCAGTATTTGCACATGTGTGGCTGGGGTCCCAGAACAACTGGAGCAACCACCAGATTGGCTATTCTGGGGGAGAGGATGGATCTGGCTCATGGAGTGTCCCCATGCCACAGACATGCATGCTGTGCCTCATCTGAGTCTGATCAGATCCAGTAGTACCGTGGATTTGGCCTGTGGGCCATATGTTTGACATCAGTGGCTTGAATGGATGAATTAGTTGGATGTAAGGCCTGAAGAGAGGTCACTATTCTGTGTGTATTTTAGTTTGATCAGATAAACCTAATACAGGCAGGAGTCAGGTTCTGCATAAAGCACACAGGACAGTTTCACTCAGTTGCGATAGTGTCTGTGCTGCAGCACCTCTCACAGAGTCTCGTGGCATCCTGAGCCCCAGCACCTTGGTTGAGAACTCAGCATTCAGAAAAAAGCTGCAAAAGAAAACACTTGGGCATGGGTTGGACATCTGCTGGTCCTCCCAGCAATTTTAGTTGGAAACACAATATACATGTTCACCTTCAAAACAACTCCCAGATGCACAGACCTCTGAATTGCCCCATTTTACAGGTGGGGAAAATCCAAAGCACAAGTGGTAAGTTGGTCAACTCTATACAGTGAGCCAATGATAATGAAGACTAATCGGGAATCCCTGGCTCTTGGCTGCATGCTGTTGGCTGCTAACCCGTGCTAAGCCTATACTATATCTAGTAACAGAATTGCATACCAGTGATTTACCCTACAATTGTATACAGCTTGTTTCACGTTCAGCTGCTTATTGCTTGTATTTTTTGTTGATGTTTGACCAACATGCAAGTAGAAACACTTCTGCCAGTTTTCCTTGTGCCTGTAATTGTTGTGTCTGTTTACAGGCAATTTTCTTTTTGGTTCATGGATTTGTCCACCCAGAGCATTTAAGCCATTCCATGACTAAGTACTGCTCATTGGTTTAGTAATAGCGGGTATTATGGTAAATGATCTGTCACATGTATCCAACTGGAGGGTAAATAACTGTCTAATACCCATCTACCGCTGTCTGACCTCCCTGTAAACTCCCTTCCTCCTGTTCCAGGGTCATTTAATTTTACCTTATATTTAAGATTTATTTTGGCCTGCATAAGCAAGCTCTCTAGAGCAAGGAGCAATTTGATCAGTTGTATGTAAGGGACAGTTAACCCTCACAGCATGAGTTATCCTCCCATTGCTGCTTTATGAGACCTCCTGGTGATGGCTGCGTTAACAATGAACATTTTGTACCATTATTACAAGCAAGGTGATTGTTATTATGTGTAGCCTTCTGTGGACTTGTCCTCTGCCCTGTTACAAGCAATGCTGGGGGGAAGGGGGATACAGAATACAATGTTGGGGATGTGAATAAGGACTATTGCAGAGCTACATGATGCATGCCAGTATAGTGCGTCTACCAAGCACTTCTGTCACCAGTAGCTCCTCTATTAGAGCCCTTGTTTCTTGTAGAGTTGAATGAACTGCTTGGAAATGCATTTAAGCTGAAGCTGTTCTCTAAATGCTTTTCATGGTACTTGCCCACTTTTTATTTTTTTAATTCACATTAAAGTCTGTTTGAGTCATGGAGGTGTGTCTTTTGATAACTGCTGACAAGAATCTTTGAAAGGATGTAAACTGTCGGGTATGTGGTAAAGGGTAGTTTTTTATTTTTCCCCTACCAAAAATAGTCCAGTAAAACAAAATCCTTAAATTAAGGGTGAGATGAATAAATGATTAACCAGTATTTGTAATGCATAAGTATTATGTTGATACCTACATTCTCGTATATGTATACTGTATATCGAAGAGAAGTCATGACCACAAAATGCTTGTAATATAGATACTTTTTGGAACATAAATTATGGTCATCAGTAAAACAGATTCAATATTATTCCCTATTACGAGGTCTGTGTTTCACCATTTTGGCACAATTCTGTTTTGTTAAATCATTTTGTGCTTCCTGGGAATTTAAGAATCAGTGGGGCAGTAGAATCTTCTTCCAAAGGACAAAGTTTTGGAAGGGTTATAAACCCACGTGCATCAGGACAAACCAGCATTCTGTATTGGTACAAGGAAGAATTTCAGTCGTCTACTGCAGTGTTTCTTGCACTTTTCTGGCCAAAGCATCTGTCTGTCAATGTTAGACAAACATCGGATCAGATCTAACATGGCCATTTTTGTGGTCTTGAAGTGCCTGTCTCTGAAATATTAACAAAATGTTATGGTGCATGTAAATGAACAAGTAGCTCTAGCAGTACAGTATGCATAAGTGTGGTTTATATGGCTGGAAAAAATTATTCCGAATGGTGCCATTTGTTCCTTAAATTACCATCTTGTGCTTAGCTTTTCCAGACAGCTTGGAAAAATGCATTGTTAGGTGCTGTGTAGACAGTGATTTGTAACCTGCACTGAAACTGCTGCAATATGTAAATAGCACTTAACAGAAAATATGTTGTTCTGAAGCGTTAATGTTAAGTGATCTAACCAAGCAAGTGATTTTACGTACTTAAGTAACTCAACTCTTTCATTATTTTGTTCAAATTATATCACAAAGCTTCTGTAGCTTCATAACTCATCCTCTTAAGCACTGCTCTTATTATTTGATCTTGTTATGCCCCTTTCATCTCCTAGGTTGAAGCTCCTGCATGGGGTACAAATGATAACAATGTGACAACAAGATAAGCACTTCCTTGTATGCTCACTTTAGTTCTAGAATGTGCAAATGGGTTGTATCAAAGCATCTTGCATCCTTCAAGCGCTGTGCAAACACACTAACTTTGGTGTTGTTTCCTTTTCATAAGTAAGGGAAGTTGGGCAGAGATGGAGCGCCTTCTCCGGTGTCCTACAGTGCAAATGCAGCAGAGTTGGGATTAGAACATGAGCTGTGCTTCATTCCCAGCCTTAAGCTAATTCTCCAGATCATGCTGCAATGCCTACCACAGTGCATTGTAAAACAATATTATTGTATCCAAGAACCTTCCTTCCAAAGCATATTTAATTCCTCCCCATTGTATAAAACATGAGACTCTTTTAATCAGGACTCTGATTTTGATGCATATCTTTTACCTAAGCCTCACAGCTGTCACTAAATAATTTGAATTCCAAGGGAAGAATCCTGTGCTTGCATTGCATTTGTTTCCTCTTATTTCAGCATGTATCTAAACTATGCAGCAACTGCTTTTCACACTGATTCATGTCTTAAGGTGCATGTTACCACACTTAGTTCCAGCAGAGATTCAAGTGGGGTCCTTTGGCCAGCTTTCTCTTGTCCTTGGGAAGACAGAGCACATTTACACTGTTTAAAGAAGGTAGCTGCTGATGGCCAATTTTTCTGCATAATAATGAGAGGATGCATTCAGAGGGATTAATCCATCTTTGCATCCAACTAGAATTGCCTGTTCTGTTGCATTGGATACTTTTTGGCAATTTTAGGAAAGAGAAAGTAGACTACTTTGCCTCTTGAGTGACAAACTTTCACGTGCCTCTAATACTAGATAATACTAGACTGGCTATTATCAGTGGGGCTGTGGACTAAAGTGATGTATTTTAAAAGACGGTACATTTCCTGCACCAGTACAGGTGGAGTTAAACTGTTTTACTCATGCTTAAAAATCAATTATTGCACTACAGCAATAGACAGATAAATCTGTTGCGCTTGTTCAGCATAACCCTAGTCAGTGGTATAATTGTTTTATCTACCTACACTTGAACTTGGTGGCGGTTCCATACAAGAATCTTGGTAACAAAAATAAGAACTTTCCTTGGCTGTAGGGTATCTTTTCACCTCCTTGTGTCAGGCAGCAAAGCCTTTTAAAACTAGCAGCAGTTTTATGAGGAAAAACTATTCACTTACTGAAAAAATACCGTAATTCTAGTCTTTTTCAGACTCCCATCCCTAAATAAAAGGAATATTTTTGTTGAGTATCTGAAAGAATGCTCAGCAGTAAACTCTGGTGATTGAAAGCATAATAATAGCTCTGCCCATATTCCAGATGCAAACATTTTAATGTGCATTTTGATTGCCATGTCACTGAGGTTTCAGATCTGTTGATTTACTTAAGCTCTCCTGAGAAGTAGTCTTAGTAACGTGATGAGTCTTTTCTCCCATTAAAAAAAATGTTACAAATAGCTAGTCTCTGATGTAATATCCAACTACCTTTTAATGAAATAGAAATAATAAAAAACTGGAACAAGCAGCCAGATGATTCTTCCTTCAGTGCACATATGACTTCCCTTGTTAGTGAATGTTACACGTGTGGTAAGGGCCCAATAAAACTCTTTGGTTAATTGCTGCTGGAGACATTAGTTACATGTTCCAAGCCTCCTGAATGAAAATTTCACCAATTACGTCAGATCAAAATAAAAATATTTGTCAGCATTCCATAAAAGGATGTAAAAAAACACTGCAAAGCTTTGTCTGAGGTGACGTTAAATAGATCATCTAGGGCACGTCAAATGAAATGCATATTGAGATTTGACAGTAGTCCACTTTAAAGCAGTTTACAGTCTTGTGTATATATTTAAATATATTCAAACCCAGTAAACTAGAAATTCTATGTATTTGGTTTCATAGTTTCATAGTGTCTAGAGTCGGAAGGGACCTGGGCAGATCATCTAGTCCGACCCCCTGCCTTGGCAGGAAAGAGCACCGGGGTCAGATG
>JAGPOW010003447.1:35163677-35227742 GCA_030014935.1 Caiman crocodilus | reverse complement strand
CCATCCACTACCACCCTCTGGGTGCGGCCCTCTAACCAGTTGGCCACCCATCTGACTGTGTGGGCATCGACACCACAGTCTCCCAGCTTTCTGATGAGATCTCCCAGCTTTCTGATGAGAAAGCTTTGTGAAGATGTCTTTTAGTTGAAATTATTGAAGGTCTAGGGCCTGACTTCTCATTCAGATCATAAGTTGCTTTATGGAAGCTGAGTCTAATGAGAACTTTTATCTGGCTTATTTTAGAGTGAGTTCATATTTTCATATAGTAAAGATGAATAAGTGAGGCTATGGTCATTGGATGACTGGTGTAAATTTTTGTATTGGATTTTGTAGCACTTCTAAGTTTTGAAACTCTTCTTTCCCCTCCATTAGTTTGCAGCATTGGTACGTGAATTAATGGTTGGTTCTTGATATCTGGGATCCTGGGAAAAGCTAAAAAGTTCCAATTTTCACAACATTCAAGAGGCATCTCATTCTTGGGAGTTCAAACCATTAAGATCCTTTCCATCTTAAATTTATGATTTTGAAAATGTAGTAAGAGAAAAATCTAATGGAAAGACCAAAGTTCCTTGGAGATCTTATCTAGCAAATACATTGGTGAGTCAAAGGAAGCATTTTGAAAGTGGAACATTCCTAAGTCCAGCTCAAGCTAGAATAATGGCTATGAAAGGAGACAAGCCTAGTAGGTCTGACAGAAGACAGGCTACAGGTTTAAAATGAGATTTTTAATTTTACTTCCTCCCTATCCCACCATCATATTTGCAGATAACGTCTGGTGAACTTCATGAGAACCCATTTGGATATGGTAGCAATGGATATTGATAAAAGTGTGGTTAGATTGGAATACGATCTGAATGACAAGTTTAATGGATGCTTACCTCTTTATTTGCCACTCATACATGTAGTTCCTATTTAACTTTTTATGACTTGTGAAGGATTTAAAATCTTGGAAGTGTGACAGTATGATGCAGGTAGTTGGCATCCTTGTGATCTTTAATCACTCCTAAACACAGGACTGGAATAGCAGCGTTATTTAACCAGGAAGCCAGGGATCTCCACTTTGTTTTTAATCTAAACCAAAACTTAGTTAGTTCTCTAGAGACAAAACAGGTTATTTTACTCATTCATTGCACCAATTCCCTGAAATTACTTTAGACTTGATACGGAAGAGGTGATGTATAATTTTCGAAGTGCAATGTTCAGCATACTTTGTAGTACTGTTGTTTGCTCTTAATGATAAGAAATCAAGTTCTGAGGAACTCCGTGGGTGCCTATCCAGCAGTGTCAGGTCAAAACTACTGTTTAAAGATATGGTATCAAACGGCTGCTATTCATACGTGGAAATAAACAGTGTTCCGTTGCTGTATTAACGCTTTTTATACACTAAAGTTGAAATATACCCAGTTATAAAATTAACATTTTGAGCATATTCCTCTGACTTTTTATTCTTTGTTACAAATCTTGTTATGAATTAAGTTAGCATTTGAATATAATTTAGCTAACCTGGAATAATGCCAAACTAATGTAGGACAAAAAGGAGGAAAGACTAGATAATTTGAATAATCACAGCACAGCTTACTACTTGTTCAGTTCTTTCATTGGTTCGCTTCCAACTCTTGCAGCACGTCTCATCTTCTTGACATAGCTGTCAAAGATATTCACAGGATACAGACAGAGATTAATAAGTGCTGGGTATTCTTAACTCTTTGTGGATTTTAGCTGCCCAGATCAAATAGGAATAAATGGATATTGTCCCATTGTAATCCATCCTTTGGAATGGAATGAGTACTCGCCAAAAAGAATGGGAATTCATCTGAGTTGCTCCACTTGAAGAAAGGGAGTCCAAGTCTTTCTTTAAACTGCCCTCTGCTCTTCCTTTTTAAAAGATAATAAGGTTAAGTATTTTTGTAAAGATCCAGTTTAGAGATACCAGTGTCAGTTGAGAATTAAGGTTATTGCTAGGTTTAAAGAGATTGCAATCCAAGGAAATAGGTTTCAACTAAATAACTTAGAGCTGATTAAGTTACAGTTACTTTGATATCTGCTAGGCTTAAGTAATCATTCCACTGTCTTTTGGATTTCAAAGGCTTTCATGGTTAGATAATTCTAGCAATAAGTCTGAATGGAGCTGGCTAGTTAGTGTTCACAAATTCTGTGAACTGAAAAGTGCCTTCTTAAGAGCAGGCTTTTTTTGAGATGAGGTCATGCAGTAATATTTAATGTCTGGATTATGACAATAGAGTTTTTGGTTGCCAAAACACTCCTAGTGTGATGGTTTTAGGGCAGTTGCATTAGGTATCAGTGGTCATGGTGTTAGATTGGACTGCAAATCATTAGATTTTGGCCTCTCCCCTCTTATCCGAACTCTCACTCTGTTTCAGACTCTTGACTCTTAACTTTCCCAACTGTTGTTTTCTTATCACCATTGCTCTTCTGGGGCTGTATTTCTAATGTCTATTTTTCGGGGGCAGCCTTTGATAACTTGTGATGGGGTCCACACTGAAATACATGAGTGCACATTTGGTGATCACACCTGCTGTGCAAACTGCCACATATCATCCCGTGTGCTAAGTGCATGTAGTTATGTTGGAAGCACTAGAGAGATGTACTTGCGTTTAGGGCTTATAGAAAATTAATTAATTAAGATTAGTACTTGTGTGGAATACTAGTTTAGGATAGTTGAGGAAATCTGGTTTATATAGATCACACTACTGGTGACTTCCAGCTAGTAGTGTTATAAGGTTGCAGTGTATGACTGCAGAAAAAGATGGAAAGAATTTGCTTTCCAATAGGAAGTGGAGTATTTTCATGACTTAACTGGAGCAATTATGCAACTTGTCTCTTGTTGCATAAAATGATTATACTTTCACCTGCCGCAGCGTAAACTTTAGAATTGGAAAGTGGATTCTTTCAATCTTGCTTTATACCATTAGTTAATTTATTATGCAACACACTTTATAGATTTTTTTTCAGTCGTTTATTTAATAATTGCAGTGCCTAAATTATGATGTATAGGAGAAATCTGCATAATTTTAACTATGATTGGGCAAAAAAAGCATTTTAAGTTCTAAATGCATTGTTTCCCTTCAGATGATCTACTCACTTTGTGCTCATGCAGAAGCAAGCTATGATGCAAGTGAAACCTGCTTGTGTTTTGTCTCTTTCAGACTTAATGGTTATTTGATCTACTAGTGGAACCAGTTTAACAAATGATACCTCTGAAAGGAGAGGAAACTTCTTTGTTCTCTAAATAAGCAGGGCTTGCTATTTAAAAAACCCACTTTGTAAATAATCTTGGCAGCCAAGTTGGGCAATGCAGAATATGTTTGTTTAGCTATTCTGGCTGTATTTTTAGCTTTGCTTCAGTTAAGCAAATAAATTACAACTTTCATTAGTCTGTTATTTCATCTTAATATACTTATATGAGTATTCATTAGTAATTTTTGCATCTCTTATCCTGAATGGTCCAGTCTCACAATTCTAGTAATACACAATCTGTGTGTCATAGTTCAGTGTGAATTAATGCAAATGTTAAGAAGTCAGTAATTGCAGGATTCAGGGGCTTTTGTTATGGCTTATGGACTTTGTTCAACTGTTTGTAAAACAAGGGTTTTACTAGGTCTGATCCTATTGCATTGAAATTATGTTTTGGGGGGATTGTTTTTGTTAAGGCAAATGAGTATTGACTAGACCTTTTATTTTAAGGTTATGGTAATTGTTGCTTACTCTACAAGCAAGTGAGGGGAAACTTTTTCACTAAAGGAAAGCTTAAGAAGAATGGGTGGCCTTTTCTTCTTTTTTTTTCAGAACTTCTAGTTAATTTAAGTGACTCATGAGAAAAAGGTGAAGGCAAACTAGACCAAATAATCTGATTCCAAAAAAAGTATTACACATTTTCAATACTGGTTGTCATCTTCAGCAACCTTTCAGAGTTGAGGATGATTATCTTCCGTGATTGTCTTATCTGTGTATCGGAATATGGTTGATGAGGCCTATCCAAGGCTGTTGCAACTAGGGCACGTTTCCACGCAGAATGAGTGGCTCCAGATTCTTGATTCGGTCCACAACGCACTGTTTCTGCTGCTTCCACTCTTTCATCTCCTGTTGTGGTCGTGAGGCTTCAGAGTGCTGAGACCCTTGCAGCAGACTCTCCCTGCATTTGGAGTGGGCCTGGGCAAAAGTCTCCCATGAGCTGATGTTGATGTGCATTTTTCTCATGTTGGCTTCAAGGATGTCCTTGAAGTGCTTTCTCTGCCCTCCTCGCGAGCATACACCTTGACTGAGCTGGGAAAATAAGGCTTATTCAGGGGTCTGGAGTTGGACATCCAGATGACATGACTGGCCCTGCGAAGTTCATGTCAGACAATCATCGCCTCAATGCTCCTAGTATATGCTTGCAAGCAGATGCTAATGTTGGTGCATCTGTCTTTCTACTGGATTCCAAGGATCTTCTGCAGGCAGCATTGATGACAATTCTCCTGCAACTTGAGGTATCTCCTGTATGTTGTCTGTGTCTGAGCTCCATGCAGTAAGTCAGGGATCACAACTGGTTTCAGATCTGATGTTGTAATTTTCAAACACCCTGTTCTTCAGGTGTCTGAAGGTTGCACTTGCACATCTGAGGTGATGTTAGATTTTTTTCGTTGATGTTGGCCTTTTATGACAGATAGCTTCTACAGTATGGGAAACGCTCAGCGTTGTTCAGACACTTGCCATGAATCTGAATTACCAGAGCTGGAGACTGCTCATTGAAGACTTGTTAATGGAGGACCTTAGTCTTCTGAATGTTAAGTGTTGGTCCCATTTTCTTGTACACCTCGGTAAAGATGTTGATGATTGCCTAAAGGTCTGTTTCCAAGTGAGCACAGACTACAGCATCATCAGTATACTCCAGTTCAATGATTGAGGTTGGGGTGGTCTTGGCTTTGGCTTGGGGTTGGCTGAGATTAAACAGCTTACCATCCTTTTGGTAGTTTAGCTCCACTCCAACTGAAAGCTTGTTGGTGGTGAGATATAGCATCATGGTAAGGAATATCGAGAAGAGTGTTAGAGCGATGCTGCAGCCTCGCTTAACTCCCGTCTTAATCTCAAAGAGATCTGTGATAGATCTGTTACTGAGAACTATCGCTTCCATGCAGTCATGGAGCAGGCAGAGACTGGCGATGAGTTTTGATAGGCATCCATACTTCAGAAGGATCCTCTACAGCATTTCTTGGTGCAGAAGTGCTGAGTTCCCTTCACAAAGGGTATTGCGCAAGATTGTAAAGGGAACTCGGCAAAAATATATTCCAGCAAGACATGAATAAAGCAGTTAACTATAGTAGCTGGGATGGGAGGATTGTACAGGGGATCTGTCTGAAAGGCAGTAATCACAGAATAGTAAAAAGCAGTGCATTTAGACCAGGGTGTTCTCCATTAGGATATTACAGAAATCACCTGTGTTTTGCTTGCTGTTACTAACTTACTGGGAAGAAGGCTAAATAGCATGTCCAATAAATTCTGATACTGAACTGGGAAATGTTTCAAACTTTAGCAAGCATAAAAAGTAATACCAAAGGCCCCAGAATGGCCGGGAATATGGGCAAGAAACAATAAAATGTGATTCATCTTGGCAAAATGCTAAGCGATGCATCTAGGGAAAAATAATGTGAAATACAGGTATTTGGTTGCACATCAGTAATGCTGAAAGACACCTGGTTTGGTAAAGAAAAACAGTCATTATAAACTTGTAATGTGATATGGAAAAGAAGCCTGACTTTGCTAAGGAATAAATCTTTTTTCTGTCTGGTGGTTGAGATTAGTTCATGATCTAATTTTAGGAGCAGGTTTAATAGTCTTTAGCTTTCAGCTTGGTTTCTTCAGTACTCAAAACATCTCTGGATCCTTTGTTGTCAGGGAGATAGGCCGGAGGACCTGAGGTCTTAAAACGTTAATAATGTTTCTCTGCACCACAGGTACTTTACAAGGCCATATGTATTCGTGTTCACAAGGTGCTCAGATATTATATTACAGTTGTGGAAGCCATACAAGTACCTAGATCATTAATACCAAGAAGCTAATATTTTGATGAGTTGGAGAGCAGAATTAGTCATTCAGAAGGTGAGGCTTTCCAAAGAGGGTACACAAATATGTACAGCTGTTAAAATAATTGGCTAATATGCCTGCATCAAACATCTCAAACAGCTTATTGTATTTTGTTTGAGGATGACCCACTGGCCTTCCTGCAAAGAATTGAAGTAGGGACCTCCAGAAGTGAAAACCATGAGCTGCCACAGCTGGAGCTCAAGAGCCAAAGCTGAGGGCCGAAACCACTTCTGTCCTCTGAATTGAAACAGAAGCACTTGAAACATCAGCTCTGATTAACTCTTCTCAAATTAGTCTGCCTCTGTAAGCGCGTTCACACTGCAAAACAAAACTAGAGCTGCACAATGAGGGAATTAGTCACTACTGTATTAGTAGCACGGAATAATTTGAGTCCTTTCTGTGTTAATAGGTTTAATGTCAGTAATGTTCTGTCTTTATACTACCCTTATGGATGGATCATCTTATTTTAAGTCACCACTCAATTTGAGCTGGATAATTTGCATGTGAATTGGAGTTGTTAGGGCCAACACTTAGCTTGTACTTGAAGCTAACTTTTCAGTAAAGACAAACTCTATGATGGCACTTGTTCAACTACTTACAATCCTTTTAAAGTTGATGTTTTTCTAAGACTCTGCTTTTATTGTGAAATGTGTTCATGTTTTTTCGGTCTACCGCAGCCCCTTGCATCCATCAATTCGATTATTGAATCCTAATTTTATTCCAGCATCCAAGAGCTATACACTGACCAGTGACTGAAATCTCTCCCTAACAGTTTCTTCCTGTTTTGCAGAGTAAAATCTCACATGCCCATAGTTACTCAGCTAATACTTTCCAAGTGTTTATCATTTCAAGAATTTTCTTTGGCAAGCTTTGTTAGTCGTAAATTGCCAATGGATCAGTCATATGATTTTGTTCTGTTATGAAAGCTGTGATGTAATGTCTTGTATGCTTTAAGGGAGCACAGTTGAGATCAGCAAATAAAGATACTGGTCTATTGAGGACTCTTTCAACATTTCATAGTTTTGAAGTGGAGGTGGCAAATTTCCATGTACCTGCTTTTACACGTAATGTCATGAGCTGTTAATAAAATGGCAGCATAGCTAGCTACTCTGGGATCACCCTGTACTGATTTCCACAGATCTGATCTCACAGGTTAGTATTGTCAGGAACACTAAGCACATTCAAAACCTTCAGCCAGTTTGGTTTAAAAGCAGCTGTATAAAATTACTAGTGCTGTTGTTGCTCATACAAAATGAGCAAGCATGTCAAAACCCAAGTTTCCTCCTGAAACTTGTTTTTGTCACTCTCTCCTCCCCACCCCCAGAGTCTTTTTACTGGTAGGCCTGCATCTATTTGATGCGTTTCTCTTCAAGCTAAATCAGATAACTTTTTTTTTTTTAGGAAATTGACTTGAGCTCTGATCCTGCTAGATTACTTGTTTTGCTTTATCCCATACCTGAAGTCTTTTGTGTTTTACGGCACTCCAAGTAGGCTTCCAGGATTCACTCGTGGTGTCAGGGCCCTCAAGTAATAGTTTAATAGCTTGTAATTATACTGGAGGAAGGTAGCACTGAAAACTTTCTGTTCAGACAGCAACATGTGTACACGGCAATTTATGAAGGCGCATGAAATTATAGTTTTTTTCTACTGATATATAATTTCAACAGTAACAAACTCAGCAAGGCACAAACCGTGAGCAACCAGAGAGGTAGGATTTAAAGGGAGTGCTGCGAAATACGTTGATGTGTTATGTTGGTTCCTTTTGTCTCATAAGAGAACTGAATATCTATGATTTGTATTACAGTGGTATCTAGAAACTTGATCAGAGGTGAGGTTTCTTTGTCTAGGCACCATCTACATGCATATCATATGACTATTTGCAGGAAGCATTTTAGATTTCACTTCCATAATGCACAGTATCCTAACCTTGGTCAAATCATTGACGGGGAGAGGAAAAAGCAACTCGTATTTAAGAGTGAAGTGCCTGAAGATTGGAAGAAGGCCAATGTGGTATCTATCTTCAAGAAAGGGAGGGAAGTAGATCTGGCAAACTACAAGCCCATCAGCCTGACCTCGATCTCGGGGAAGGTCTTAGAAAAAAAAATCGTCGGCCATCCTCAACTGACTGGCCGACGGCAACAACCTGAGGGATAGCCAGCACGGGTTTGTTATGGGTTGGTCTTGCTTCACCATCTCATTTCCTTTAACAACCAGGTGACCGATCACCTGGACAGGGGAGAGGAGATTGATGTGTGTATCTTGACTTCAAAAAAGCCTTTGATCTGGTATCCCATGGTCACCTCTTGGCAAAACTGGCTAACTGCAGCTTCGAACTCACCACGATATGCTGGCTGGGGAATTGGCTCCGTGGCCAGACCCAGAGGGCGGTGGTTGACAGAAGTTAATCGTCGTGGTGCCCTGTGTCCAGTGGGGTCCCTCAAGCCTCTGTCATTGGGCCTGTACTGTTCAACATCTTCATTAATGATGTGGACATTGGAATCCGTAGCAGACTGGTCAAGTTCGCCAATGATACCAAACTTTGGGGTAAAGCATCCACACCTCAGCACAGGAGGGCAATCCAGGCTGACCTTGACTCAGGCTCAGGCAAGGGGCGCACGAGAACCTGATGGTGTTTAACACCGAACAATGCAAGGTTCTCCACCTTGGGAAGAAAAACCTGCAGCATGCTTTAAGTTCAGCAGTGCTACACTAGCTAGCGCTATGGATGAAAGGGACTTGGGAGTCATGATTGACCAGAAGATGAACATGAGCCTTCAATGTGATGCTGCGGCTAGGTTGTGGAGAAGCTTGAGAGCGTGCAGAGGAGAGCCGTTCAAATGATCAGAGGTCAGGAAAATAGACCTTACGATGAGAGGCTGAGAGCTATGGGACTGTTCAGCCTGGAAAAGTGCAGGCTCAGGGGGGACCTGATGGCCACCTATAAGTTCACCAGGGGTAGACGCATCAGGATCTGGGGGAACATCAAGAGATGACAAGGTTGAACGGTTAGAAACTCCTGCAAGACTGTTGCAGGCTGGACATAAGGAAGCATTTCTTCACTGTCTGAGCCCCTAAGGTCTGGAATAGCCTGTCATCGGAGGTGGTTCAGGCACCTACTCTGAACACCTTCAAGAAAAAATTGGATGTTTATCTTGCTGGGATTGAACTATAGGTGTAAACCTGACTGGCTATGGGGAAGCATGGACTTCTGGTAAGAATGCTGCATTTGGACTTGGGTGGTCTGCACTCAGTTTCTGTTCTGTAGACACGTAGAGGCATTTATTGGGCAAGTGACTTGGGGATTCATTTCCATCGGTTAAAATTTCTCTGAAAAATAGCCCGGGAGCTGGAGCATACATACAGGTCCATGGAGAGCTATGCAACCAAACTCTCCAGCTAGAGGGCATTGGAAAGCTGCACCCTGAGCCATCCCTGTCTTTAGGAGAGCCCCTTACTTGATAGTCTGTCCTGTCCCCTGCCTGTGAAGGGGTCAGGCTGTCTAGGTAGACTCCCAGGTTTTAAATCACCTTGTGTGCAACCCATTTGTGCTGCACATGGGGCAGTTTTTTAAATCTAGAGTCACAGGGGAATGTGGCCAGGGACAACCTCTCTGATCCTGGATCCCTGGTTTATAAATCACCATGTGTGCCGCCTAGCTAGCCACTTAGGGCACATAAGCTGCAGATTGGCCACCTCTGCCCTAAAGCAGCATCACATCAGGGATGTGTACTAACACTTAGTCCTAGGTGGAGATAACGAGGCTTGTCTGCTAGGTGACTTCTGCTATGCAGAGTGACTTGACAGTACTTTTGCTGCATTATGCAGGGTTCAAGCAGCCTAACTTGGAATGGCTCCATGTTCTTCCTTTGCAAAAGTACCTAAGAGCTATCCGACTTCCACCTCTCTGCATCTTTCAGTATTTCTGTCTCGTCTCATCAGACGCATCCCCAAAGAAACTGTTGGACAAACACAATTTGCATGTTAAACTAAAAAGATCAATGGGACTACCTCTAGCCCAGACTTGTACTGTTTGCCTTCCAGTTTCCAAGGTTTCTAATCAGGGATGCTGTAGAAACTTCTGCAGTCTCCAATGTGGGTTGAGTTCAGTCTGGGTAAAAGTAAAGGCAGCTGTCATGGTCTGATCAGGTTTCAGTATTGTATACTACTGTTTTAATCATGAGTGTCCTTGAATACACGCTCTTCGTGGTTTCTTTTCTTTGTGTACTTTCTATTGTGTGAAATTGGAAAATCTATGGCTAATAGTCTCCCCTTGATTAGAAACTGCTGTTTGGTTTTACGGTGTCACTTTGAAATCTCATCTGCACGTGCAGTGCATGTCTCTTAATTTCAGAACTTCTTCTCCAAGCGATGTATACGCCAGCACTTTAGGAGGAGAGACATCTGAAGAGAAAGCAACTTCTAAGCCATCCCTTCCATGATAGCCTTCCTATCTGTTCTTTGAATTGGGAAATGTCAGCAGGACGGCTGTCTTTTAGGGAGCTCTGATAGCTTTGCACAATTTTTTGCTAGTTTTTCCTTTTAGGACATCATAGAATCATCACTGATGGAACAGGTAAATATAGAAATGGACTAAGGTCTTTCCTTACAAATGGGAGGCAGAGCACCTAGTGCAAAACTTGTGCAGTTTTTTGGGAAGGAGTCTCATTCTGTCAGGCTGTGGGAGTTAGCCATGTTAATCTGAAGTCGAGCAGATGGCAGGGTGTATGTGCACCTTACAGACTAACTGACTAAGGTACACTTCCACCTGTCATTTTTTCTTCCTCCATTAAACTTTATCTCTAGCTCCAAAGCCATTTTTCCTCAGGAAGGGCCTGTTCAATCACGCTGGTAGCTGGAGTAGTCAGCTGTACCCATGGCAGGAGCACTTTCTCCCCTCCTGGTGATATTGGTGAGCTGCTCTGCAGGCACTCAAGTGGAAGGCAGGGAAGCAGTTGGCCTCAGCAGTTAAGGAGGAAATGCCATTTAATATTTCTCTTAAAGTCAGCTACCCAGAGAAAAGAGGCCTGGCTAAGTGCTGTGAACACACACAGTTACATAAAATAATAAAGGTGGTTGGCAGTTTGCCCATTACTCAAAAGTCTTTTATTTGCTTTTTCCTGCTTGTCATCTGAAGTCTGAAAACTAGTCACAGAATCGGCAGTCTTAACCATTCTGGGAACAAAAGTGCATGCAGAAATTGTACAGTTCTCAAACTGACCTACTCGCACCGTTGAACAAAGGCAGTTCTTGAGCTTTGAGCCACTGCGGACTGCCTTCATTATAGCAGGAGCATCATCAAAGAAAGCTTGTATGCTGTTGAGCTTGGTTTTCACCTTCATCATGGTATTTCATTAGGATTGAATGCATACAGTCCTAGTGCCTCTGAACTACTAGATGTTTTGCCCTGTCTCGAATGGAGCTGAGAATATTCTCCATGTACAAAATGCATACCTAACCTAGGCACTAGTTTTAAATTACATTAGATTTCCTAAATTGCATGAATTGGTGGGATATGATGGCCAACTTGGAGATGCTGGGAGGGCAAACTGAGAAGGTGGTTGTGTGTTGTTTTTTTTTTTAATGCTGTCAGACTGAAATGCTTTCAGCTGTGTGGGATCATGGGTTTGCTCCCTAGTAGAGGTTTCCGGTGATGGTAACGTGCATCAGAAATGAAAACTTGCAATACTTCCATCAAAACTTGCTTTTATTCCTAGTTACAGAATCAAAGACTAAATATTTTGCCTTCATTATATAATACTCTCTACCAGTTTGTAAAGTTGATTTCTAATCCAGGTATATCAAGTGGCATTGTGTCAGCGGTGACTTAGACTAGTATTGTAAAAGATCCAAACTATGAGAATGTAATAAGTATTACCGATGCTGAACCAAAAGTTACTCCTTGTGAACTTGGCTCAAGCAGGTGAATTTTTTATTTATTTATTTATTTTTACCATGCGTGACCTGGGAAAGTTATGAGGCTTTGAAGACTAAGCAAGGCTTTCAAGAGTGTCTAGTGATTTAGACAGACAAGGTTCTTTGGGTGAACCTGATATCTTTTATTAGACCAACTTAAATAGTTGGAAAACAATTAATAAGCAAGCTTTTGGGTTCAAAAACCCTTCATCAGTCTAAGGAAGTTTCTGCAGTTGGTGTATGCTCTTCCTGGATGGATGCTTCTTTACTAGCGATTCAGAAGCATGATTTGTCATTAATCAATGGAATTTCTGTCCTTTCAACCATCTCCTCCTATGTCTGAAATAGAAATAAAATTGGATCTTTCAAAACTTGTGGAAGAAATGACCTGCAGTATACTGGAAATTCAAATTGTGATAGGTGCCATGCCATGTTTCCCTCCCTCAGAATTGGAGGGATTCCTCTTCTGATACAAAAAACGGACACTTTTGTGGGAAGCCTGGATAAATGTGCAGCACAAAATGTAGTTTTTGTGTTTAGACATTTCTAAAACTTTCTGTAAAAACTTGTCTAGCCTGTATTTGAGAGAGGTGCAACAGCTCAGGAAACATTAATTTAAATTGTGGTGGGTTTTTTTCTTTTTACTTACAAAAAGGGGGTGGAAGGGGAGGGAATGCACTAACACTAATTGTAGTTCATGAACAGCAAAGGTATCTTCTGTGCATTAGTGTGTATATCACAAAATGTCGTCCCAGTTCTTGAAGTCAGCAATTTTTTTATTTTTTTGGTTAAGTCTTTGAAAAAGAGGGTGCTGTAAAATGGGTTATCTTTATTTACTTGGTACTCTTTCAACCACAAAAGTTGTAAGACACAGGAAATAGCTTTTATAGTTCCTTCCTCCCACAAGTCATAATTCATTCGTGGACATCAGGATGTTTTTCTTGGCTTATCTGTTTCTTTGCATTTTGCCTTGCACATCTGCAACATAAATTATGAAACTGCTAATTTTTTTAAAAAGTTGGAAACATAATTCAGGTATTTTTGTACCTTAATGAAGTTGGTACCGTTGGTCAAAAATTGAATGATTGAGGCTTGCAGAGAGAATCCTAAGTAGTGTGCAGTATTTATAAATCTATTGTCTGCTGTTGTTCTTTTAAATATTTTTAAAGCTGCTGTTCGGAAGTAAGTCATTTCAAATGGTCAAGTAGCACTTAACATTGAGCTGTTACCCCTGCATGACTGGCGGTATTTTGCCAGGCATTTTAACATATGGGTAGCCCATCTGTTTCTTTGCTGACTGTGGATTGTTGGCTTCATGGATGGCATCCCTATGTTTCATCTGTAAGATTGTACATCTAGGTTGCACGTTTCATAACAATGCTGACAAAACTGACGCACTTTAAATGAAAATAAACGTGACTTATTATGTGTCCACGTTAGTATGTTTTCATCTACCCAACTGAGATGATTGGAGAATTACTGGCTGGTAAGATGGTATCAAACTTTTGTTGGACAGACAAAAACAATTTTAATTTTTTCATTACGGTAAGATTTATCCTGCTCTTGCATCTCCCTTGTATGTAGGCACTAACCTGAGGTATGCTAATATTTGATGTTCTAGGTGGCTGGCTGGGAGAGCAGACAGGCAAAAACAGGCTTGTGACCCCTGCCCCCATCCGTGAACCAAGGCAGATTGTTCATTGAGCTTTCCAAGGTAGTGACACAAGCCAGTGAAATGCAAAGATTATGATGCACTTTTTGCATATTCCTGAAATAGGGTTTGATCGCTCACCCGACTTCCTATTTCCTCAGCTTGGAACAAGTGATGCCGTGATAACTTACTAACGGAAACAAATGAGTAGAGCTGTATGATGCTACTTTTGATTTTAAGATATTTATATTTCCTATGTGGTGTGCTGGCCCCTAGTGGCTTGTGAGCAGTGCCAGGGACCTGGAGCCCTCGTGTTTTTTCATAGAGCTTTTAATACCCAGTTGGCTATGCATCAAATTCATTATTAATGTAGATGTTAAAAAAATGAGTGAAACACATTGGAACCTACCTAGGAATGTAGGGATATAGGATAGAATATATTTGAGCATCCTGAAATTTTTAGTTATACCACTAATTTTTCTTTATTTTTAAGTGGAGGCCAACTTTGGAACGCAGTTTTAGGAGCAGGCCATTCACAAGTACTATTACTCGCTTCTCGGCCTCTTGAAGGCTCAGATCATGTATTTAAGGCAGATAAAATGTGATCCTTTCCTTGTTGTAAAGTAGCTTTTTTGGGTATGTATGCAGATTCAAATGGTCAGCCCGTGACCTCTAGTTGAAAGACACCTGACTGATGTGGGGATTGGATGATGTGCAAGTGGTTAAATGTGTTTTCATTTTGTTTTATGGGCACACGGCTTGAGTTTGCTAAAGCAGCATTTGTTGACAGAGGAAGGGGACATAAGCTTGTTAAGGAACCTGTAAATACAGAAATGTTCCTTCATGGTCCCAAGCAAAGTTCACTTTGGCTTTTTATTTTCCTCTTTCCCCACCCTCCTGCTCACCCAGTATAATTAGGAAAACTTAGTCTGAAAGAGAGCAAATTGGAAATAAGTACGGGAACTTGCATCTACAAGTCCATGGAGCTGGATGCAATGCATCCAAGGGGGCTGATGGAGTCGGCTGATGTGATTGCAGAGCTGCCGGCAGTTATCTTTGAAAATGTGTGGCAATTGAGAAAGGTCCGGGACAACTGGGACAAGGCAAATATAGTGCCCTTCTTTAAGAAAAGGAAGGAGGTGGGTCTGGGCAACTATAGACCAGTCAACCTCACCTCAGTCCCTGGAAAAATCATGAAGCAGATAATCAAGGAGTCCATTTCTAAGCACCTGGAGGGGAAGGTGATTAGGAACAATCGGTATGGATTCACCAAAAGCAAGTCATGCTGAACCCACCTGATTGTTTTCTATGATGAGGTTACTGGCTCTCTGGATGTGGGCAGACCAGTGGATGCGGTTTTAGCCAGGATTTTGATATGGTCTTCTACAGCATTCTCATTTGTAAGCTAAGGAAATTTAGGCTGGATGGATGAACTATAAGATGGATAGAAAATTATCTGGATTGTTGGGCTCAAAGGGCAGTAATCATTAGCTCTATGTCTAGTTGGCAGCCAGGATCAAGTGGAGTGCCCCAAGGGTCATTCCCAGGGTCAGTTTTGTTCAGTGTCTTCATCACTGACCTAGAATATGGTGATAGAGTGCATCCAAGTTGCAGATGACACCAAGCTGGATGGAGTAGTGCACATGCTGGAAGATAGGGTCAGGATTCGGAGAGACCTAGACAAATTGGAAGGTTGGACCAGAAGAAATCTCCTGAGGTTCAGCAAGGACAAGTTCAAAGTCCTGCACCTGTACAGGCTGGGGACTGACGGGCTGAGCAGCTGCTCTGCAGAAAGACTTGGGGGTGACAGGGGACAAGAAGCTGAACAGGAGCCAGCAGTGTGCCCTTGTTGCCAAGAAGGCTAACGGCATCCTGGGCTGCATTGGTGGGAGTGTTGCCAGCACATCGAGGGCAGTGATCCTTCCCCTCTGTTCAGCACTGGGGAGGCCACATCTGGAGTGCTGTGTCCAGCTGCGGGCCTCCACTACAGAAAGGATATGGACACATTGGAGAGAATCCAGTGGAGGGCAGTAGAAATGGTTGTGGGCTGGGGGACAGGACTGGTGAGGAGAGGCTGAGGGAACTGGACTGATTTAGCTTGCAGAAGAGAAGACCGAGGGGGATTGAATAGCAGCTTCAACTCCCTGCAGGGGGGCTGCAAAGAGGATGAGCTGGACTAATGATCTCAGTGGGGGCAGGCGACAGGACAAGGAGTAGTAGGCTCAAGTTGCAGGAAGGGAAGTTTAGGTTTGATATTAGGAAAAAACTCTCACAAGGAGGGTAGTAAAACATTGGAACGGATACTCAGAGAGGTGGTAGAGTCTCCATCCTTGGAAATTTAGCTGATCTGGCTAGACAAAGCCTTGGCTGGGATGATGTAGTCGGGGCTGGTCCTGCTTGGAGCACGGGGTTGGACTAGATGTGACCTCCTGAGCTCCCTTCAACCCTCCTTGTCTATGATTCGATGAACTGCTTCATAAAACAGGTTAAGCAAGTATGAAGGAATAGAATGGAAGCAACAAAGCATTATGTCAAAGTTGCACCTATTAAAATGGTAATACAGCCCTGTAGATGTTAATTATAGTTAGAGCTAGAAGAGAGGAGATTCTTTATTTTAATAGTTGAATTCATCTCCGTGACCCCTGTGCTAGGTAATGCTTAACAACAACAGAGCTTTTGTTGCCCAATAACAGACCGTAACAGTCTTTATCAGAGATGCAGTTCTTGGAAAGGAATGACTCTAGACATAGTGTCTTTCTTAAACGTTGTGTTTGTTCAATACTTGGTATTCGAGCCTTTGATTTTTTTTTTTTTTATTTCTTTTATTTTTTTAAACTCTCTCTCTCTCTCAGTGGAGATATTTGAGGAATGATCTTTCAGTGCAAACTGTTAATGGTGGTAAAAAGTAGAAAGTTTCTCATTTCAGCTTTTAGTATTTTAGTGCTCCCAGTTGTAAAATTAAAAAAAAGGGAAAACAGAAGGTGTATAATCCAGTAAGGTCCTTGGAGTAATGGTTAAAGGCATAATATTATGCACATAGGAGTCCCATGTATACATGATATCATAATTAGTTTGAAATATACATTGAAAAAAATTTAACTGTATAACCAGGTTTCTTGTTCCCTGCTGCTTGCTCCCTCAGCACAGTGGGTAGCTTCCCAGAGGTTTGAGAAATGTTTCTAATTAGTCTTGCCCTGTCCAATCCAATACCTTTCCCATCATTATAAAGAAGTGGTTGTAATATTCCCTTTCACTGTGACTTTTAAAAAGTTTTTGCAAGTTTAGGTCTTTGATTTAATGAAGCCAACGAGGATGTAGTGTCAAGAACTGTATTTTTGCCCTTGCTAACACCACCATCCTAATAGGTCTTTAAATGGAGTAGCCTGACTATTACCCCAGGTCACACTCTAGATTTTTAAGGTGTATTGAAAACTTGAATAACATCTGTTTATAATGCTTGATCCCTTAACCAATATTAAAATGGGTTGCATTGTAAATGTGTGTGGATAAGCTTGTTACATACTTCCATTACATTTCTTAATGTGTGAATATCTTCTTTTCTCACACCCCTTGTGGCTGACTGATATTTGGATTACTTATCTATATCAGCTCCTCTGATCACTGAACTTTGAAGTAATCATCCGTGCTACAGCATGGATTGAATTACAGGGAATGTTTTATCTGTGTGGCTGATGCGGAAGCATAGTATTATTTGGCACAGTATTTCCCTCTGTAGCAGTGTGTTTGCAAACTATTAAGTGTTGCTGCACAATTTTAATAGGTATATTTAAGCTTTTATCCACTAGCATTTCCTTTATTAATACATATAAAGCAGTATTCCGGGTTACTGTTGGGATGTTCTGTGCTTTGGCATATTAAAGTATTATGTGATCTGAAAATGTAGAAAGCCTGTAATTTTGTAGTCTGAAGCATACATATAGGTTTCTACTACTGTTCTCATTAATGAGGACTGTCATGCTCCCTGAAGCCTGGAAATGTCACCTTTCTAGGGAGTTGGGGTTAAAGAGCCTTTCCAACATTTTGAGGTGGCCATTCACATGCACTTGGATATAGAAATATAGCACAAGAAGAGTCTGTAGAAGACATATTTTTAATCCATAGTGGTGAAAATCGCATGCTTTGCTATCTAACTTCTGTCTCGCAACACTGCAAGTATTATTTAGGACTGGTTTCTTAATGTTTTGGCTAGAAATGTACAAAACCAACCTTTTCTGGTGTTAAAGTGCCTCTTTCCAGCCGAAGGGAACTTTCCTCGTCAATGTTTATTTTATTTTATGGATGTTATGGTAAAACACGCTTTGAGGAGTTAATACTTTCTAGAGAACATAATACACTTCATCTTCATTAATCCCTTAGTCTTTGGAGCCAAGGAGCAACATAGAGTCTTGGTTCATATGGGGTTCAGTGTTGTGAGGAGCCATAGTGCAGTAACCCAAAATTTGATCATCACAGCTTTGTAATAAGTAGAATGAATGGAAATCATACACTTAAAAAAAAATATATTCCTACAACCTACTTGGGCACTTCTGTTCTGTGCTTGCTTCGTTCTTTAGTCGCATTCAGTGCATTAGTGGGGAAAACTAACTTTTAAGGCCTTCATCTTTTAAGTACTCCTTCAAAGCCAGTAACTTTTATGCAAGCCTGTATATGCAAGTTCCATATTTCATCTACATACATAAGAAATCTGTGTTTCAGGTTTCCTTTCTATGCTATTCCCAAAGTAACATGATTTATAGTCGTTCATATTTTCACAGACAGAAAATAGGCAAGTAAACTTGTAAATATTCTATAAAACTTTACTTGGATCTTATTATTTTCCCCCATCTCTGGCTTTCTTCCCTGTAGGAAGGATTAAGAAAATGACTCTTCTCTTCCAAACTCCCTTTACCTGTAAACCCATATGCATCAGTAAATCAAATGAAACAATTGTGTGTTATTGTTAGGGGGGCGGGGGGAAGGTTATCTCAAATTATGGATCTCAGGAAACCATAACTCAGGTGGGAATGTGAAATATTTAAAAAGCTACTGCAGTATTTTTCTTTTTTAAAATTTCTCTTTTCCTTTCTAAGCACATAAAGCATTTTAGGCAAACTGGCATTTTTAACCAGAATGCATAGACCTGTCCAGTTGCAAAATTTAGGTGTAAATATTTTCAGTTTTTTTAACAGAAAAAATATTTTAATCATTAAATTGATCTATGCTGAGACCAGTCAAGTATCTTTAACTTGTACTGGTGTTCCTTCTATTAGTAAAAGGAGATGCTGCTAAGGAATTTAGGAACATCACTTGAACAGCCTTTGAAAATTGCTGTAAATGCAAAGGGATGCATATTTACAAATCTAACTATTCTTTTGTTGAAATATTAAGGATAAAGAACGTGCTGGTTTTCGCTGAGCCGAAAGAAATGTGACAGTGCCCCCTTCAGGTTTTTTTTAGAAATTTAACAAATAACCAAACTTGTACTCATGGAGCTTATTTAAAGAGGGTGCTGTAATAACAAATTTAAAAAATATCCTCAACAGTAGTTGCCACAGATCTACGCTTAAGCAGACTATTATAAGGAAGTTAACATGTAAGCAGAAAGGAATGCAGCAGAGAGTTTGTAAGTATTTATGTCCACCCATTTATTTATTCTGTGGGCCTTTATTTTGGACATCATTCCTAAATACACTTCTCCTGTTTATTTAACATCTCTGTCCATGTCAAAAGATTCTGTAAACTGGCTCGTTATAAGATTCGCATTGTGTAGTCTTTAAATTAACAATTTGGTGTAAATCCAAAAGCAGCCTTTCAGATTATAAAGCGTGCTTTAAACAGAGTGCTAGGACACCTTCTACCAGTTTAACTATTGTATATCCAGTTGTTTGCAAAGCAGCCGATGTTCATGGCGTCCGGCACGATTCCCTGGAAGCCGCCCAGTATAAACTAATCAGCGAGCCCCCCCTGGTGTCTGAAAGTGTCCTCGGATATTAAATTTATATCAATCACAGGAAGTCTTGGCAATCAAACTAGTCACTTTTTCCCTTCACATCTGGATGTAAATTATTTTTTTGCTGCAAAGGTCACAGGAATCATGGGTAGGGCATGGAACGAGGGCCATAGAAAACATGGGAAAGGAAGAATAAAACTATATTTCCACCTTTTTAGAAATAGTTATTTTTAAATGACCTGGAACATGGCCAAACTATACAACTTTTTCAAGTTTACATTTGTTGCTGAATTAAATGCGGCTTAAAGATATTTTGTTTTGGAACGCTCTGTGCCATTAGATCTCGTCTTGGCATTTATGAGAGCTTTCTCCTGTTTGGTGAGAACAATGACTTTACTGCGGGATGGCTTCAGAAGTGGAGCATGTTTTCTTACTTAGTGGGGTTTAACTGCGCTTTTTTGCATTACTTAACTTCCCTCCATTTCCCCCGCACCCCACTTCCCCCATACTGTTTCAGCAGTGTAGTTTGAATTTCTGCTTGGTTGATGCTGGTATTTTTACTGTAAACTCGTGTTGCTTCCCCACCTTCCTTGTGATTTCCAATCTTAAACTTTTTACTTGAAGAAACATAGGAAATGCTCTATTTTATACTCCCCCTTCTCCATCCAGCTTTTCAAACAAGAGCTTAGGGAGGGGTTGTAAAAGCAAGCAGAATCTTTTCTAGTTGACCCGTGGCTTTTCTTAAATTGGGCAAGGAAACTAGTGTGCTGAAAGCTACACCACTTGTGAAGACTGTATTGTGGGGGGGGGAAGAAATCCATATTCATGGGAATTAAAAATAGTATTGGCTTACATCTGTTTCTGCCATTTTCTTTGCTGTAGGCAGAAGTTTGAGGTGTGCGTGCAGCAAGGGGGCTGAGTTGTTTTTAAGGCAAACTTAAGCAGTGAATTTGTACAACTCTCATTGCTGTTTGTACTTTATGCTGTGTTCGGATTATGTTTTTTCTAAAACAGCTCGGTCTACCAGCTCGCTGACTACTTATTGAGTTATGTGGGTTACGTTTTCTTGAGAAGCAAATGGATTAAATTGGATTGCAGAATCTGATTTCAAGAATTCTCACACTCCTGTGAGTTAAATTCTTGGGGTCTTTTTCTATGGGCATAAATGCATCTTCCTTTCTCTCTTTTTCCCCTCCTGTTTGTAATACTCCCTGTTCGAAGGTCTCTGCCTCCTAGCTAAAGACCGCTGGAAGAGTACTGCTTGAGCCAGTTCACACTGCTGTGTGAGCAGTCGGGGTGACTGCAAAACTGTTTGAATGACTAGATGGATGGACTGTCCTTTCAGGTTGAGAGAGAGTTACTAAGCATTGAATCCACTCCTGGTTTGGCATCACGTTCCATGGACTCCCAAGCTGAACCAAATCATGTTACAGGAACTTCTTGCAGAATCGAACCAGTTATGATTATGTATTTAACAGTTAAACATTTCTTTCAAACTTACACTACAAAGGAAGTAAACACACCAATAAGTCTTGCAGATCTATTTTAAATACATTAAAGAGGGCTCAGGAAGCAGGAAGAATGTGCTTAATGGGTGTATCTTTTAATTGTGGCTTTTTTTATGATGCAAATCTATGTGAATGAGGATTACATTTTCCCACTAGCAGAGCTTCTGAAAAAAATTCTCTTCAATTATGGAGTACTTTTTCATAGAAATGGAGTTGTTAAGGATAAATGCATTCAGCCCCAACCAGTTAGGGCATAGCAACTCACCCCTGGGGTATATTAGGACTCTCTTCTTGGCGTTAAGAAAAAAAAAACTAGGCTTGTAACTAAATATTAACATTTTCTGAGAGCTATTCAAGAAGGAGTATTCTTTGACTATCTTACTATTGATGATAGTAAAACGTCTTATTACTTTTTCCTTTGTTGCATTTCTTTGCATGAACTCCTGTAGAGGGTCCTTGAACCCTTGATATTGTTTTCATTGCCTTAATCGGCATACAGAGCCCTGTAGCTTTTCTCCCTTAATTAAAATTGCTCAAGCTAAGAAACACACTTCTTTGTGAATATCTCATCTCCTTTCAAACTTCTCCTATGTGTAATTTTGCTAACACCTGCTGTGGCTCTTGCATTCTTTGATTTTTGAACTATGTGTATAGTAACAAGAAAATACACATCCACTTCTACTGATTGCATTATACAACTTGCAAATAATTGTGCAACGTGTAAGCCTGCAAGTGAACGAGGTCTAGTCAGGGAAGCACCGACATAGACTCTAGTGGTTCGGTTTCAGTTTTAATTTGACCGAAAGCCATTTTTACTGGACTTAAACCCAGCTGTAAAGCAATCCCTAGTCTCTCATCTGTAT
This sequence comes from Caiman crocodilus, assembly GCA_030014935.1. Taxonomy (NCBI): domain Eukaryota; kingdom Metazoa; phylum Chordata; order Crocodylia; family Alligatoridae; genus Caiman; species Caiman crocodilus. The sequence continues at coordinate 35,205,773 of JAGPOW010003447.1, read as the reverse complement.
TCTTGAAGGCTAATGGAATAGTAAAACCTTCTTAAAGATAACTTAAATGTGTTGTATAGTGTCCTCAGGGTAGCTTCTGCACTAAAGATGTTTTCTTTCCCACCCTGTAGAGGTATCTCATTAAGGTACCCACTAGTGTCATTATTAAGTTTTCATGTGTTTCTCAGTTTTGATGCTAATCTTCGTGTGTGTTAATTTTTTTTCTCCTTTGCAGCACCAATGTGGTTATGAATTATTCAGAAATCGAGTCTAAGGTTCGAGAAGCAACCAATGATGATCCGTGGGGACCTTCAGGGCAGCTCATGGGAGAGATTGCCAAGTAAGTGATAATTTGACTCAGCGGTGAAGAAAAGAAAGGTGCATTTTTATACAGAAATGTAAAATTTGCTGCCAAATCAACTTTGCAGAGTGCAGGTTGACAGAGGGAGAGCTGAGAAATTATTGTAAATCAAGTCTCTCTCTTTTTTTTCTTTGTTTAAGGATATAATCTTAGACTCACTTAATCAAAAGCATGTCAAGTCAAGTACATTCACTATGGGTTCCTTTTTTCAAAATTCATGTTTCTAATGTATCTGATTTTTTTTTTGTGTAAAGTTTGGAGCATATGAAGGGATCTTATTCAGGTACTCTTATTTGCATATGTTGTTTTAAACGGTATGATAAACCCAGTTTTTCCTCAGTATTTTTCTTAGAGGAGTTTGGATATTGCATGCTGGAGTAATAGTCATTTTGCAGACATTTAAGCAATTGATTTGATAAAAATAGATTTTCTTCTAGATTTATAGAATTACTCAGCTCTGGTTTTCAAATGTTCAGCTATAAAATACCTCTGGATAAGAAAATTTGGTTGCTCTTGGAGGTTGCTGGAACTGCACTGAGTTTAGATCAAGTCTGCCATCTACTGTCATCATTAAATTGTAGCAAACTGTTATCAAAAACTGTTTAAAAAATAATTGCTTTGCTCCTTTTGTTTAATTATTTTAGGGCTACGTTTATGTATGAGCAGTTTCCGGAACTTATGAATATGCTGTGGACTCGAATGTTGAAAGATAATAAAAAGAACTGGAGGAGAGTTTATAAGGTGTGTGTGTGTGTGAATTAAAAAAGGGTGTTTTTCTCCCCCTAATTTATTAGTGCACTGAAGAACAAGCACTTCAGAGTTACTTTAATTTTAATATGACAACTTGATGCCGTTTTATGCATATAGTAATATAACTTAAGCATTTCCTTTTATAGTAGCAATTATCTATAATAAACCTGTTCTTTGTCAGACTTTTTTTTCCTGTCTCCTGTTTTTCTTGCAGAGCTAATGCTAACTTCTGCCTTGCTGTGCAATAAAGAGCTTTCTAAATTTTTTTTAAATGTTTTTATAATGGGATTCAGTGAGCACAACAGTTTCCTCTTACTGGTGCGCAAGCCTCAAACAGAATAGCATCTATATTTGTATTTAAAATAATCACTTATCTGTATGTTTGTGAGAACACCAATCTTTAATAAATTTAATATTCTCTTTAAGTACTACTTGAAGATTTTGTTCTAAATAAAATGAAATAATTTGGAAACTATTTCTCAACTGCTTAAATTCCCTGTGAATGAGGTTGCTGTCCCAACATGGCCCAGATATTTCTTCTAATTGAGGGAATTATCTTTGTGTTACTAATTGGAGGGAAAAAATTAAAAAAAATTTGAATTTTCCCATAATATTGTTTTGCTGTACTTCAAGTAATATAAGGAATATTATATTGATTTTATATTGAGAATACAATCCTTAATGTTGTATAAATTTTGCTTTAATGTTCAGATTGTAACAAGACAGAATTAATTCTGAGGCAGGCTCTGTATTTTTCTTGGGTGCTCAATGCTTTGTTTTCATAGTATTTGTTTCCCCTGAAGTACAATGTAAATTAATATTTAATGTTATCATACATACTGCTTAATGTTCTAAAGACTTCTTTGAATTAACTACCAGGTTTGAAAGTATGCCATTGAATTCTAACCTCTTTGGTGGTAATAGACTCTGTTTCATATAGGGTGTATATTTTTTTTTCTAGGTAGAAATTATTGAAGTCCAAGAAAATTCACAATTAGGAGGGAAAAACCATTAAAAAATGTTTGTGCTTTTAAGCTTACTCAAATTTACCCCAAAATACTGTTGTGTACATCAGTGCATTCCTGTAGAATGCTGCTTATAGGAAGTTGCCATAAAATAGCTTTTACATTTAAAAAAAATAAATAAATTCAGGAAATGCAAAATAAAGAAAAAACAAAGGACAGTTGTGCTGTTTTACAGGGATAGAGTTTCTTAATTGCTGAAATCATCTTTCTGGTAAACCAATAATTGTTTAAGCTAATGATATATGATCTAATATTACCAATCCATTTTGGTGTTGCTGAACAAATGCAATTTAAATTTGACATCTGCGGGGGGGAGGACAAAAGAACTTACTTCTAGGAGAATCAGTCTAATAGTTGCACTTACATGCCATTGTTTACTAATTTTTAGATTTTAGGTTTGTTTTTTCTGTTGCACTTAAATACTGATAGAGCTTTTGTTCATGCAATCATAAGGTGCTTTGTATTTTTATAGTCTTTGCTGCTCCTAGCTTACCTCATAAGGAATGGATCAGAGCGTGTTGTTACAAGTGCCAGAGAACACATTTATGATTTGCGATCCCTGGAAAATTACCACTTTGTAGGTGAGCATTAGAAAAATCTTATAAGCAAATTAAAACAGTAGTTGGAGTTGTCAGTCACCTGAACCAGCTTAGAAGCTTCCCCGCTCTAATTAGAATGTGACTGTTGCCGGTTGTGTGAAGAGTGCAGAATCCAAGACGTGGGACCCTAGAGTATTAATTAGTGAAGACAAGAACTTGCAGAAAAGACTGGCTAATAACAACAGAACCAACACAACATGAGTGTTCGGGTTTATATTAAAATATGCACTAGAGACTGGTCCCCTGTGGTGTCTGTAAAGGAATATCTTTAATCATATGGGAAGAAAAGGTTAGAGTTCCAAAACACACACATCTGTTTGAAGCTGGGTTTTTTCCTCCCACCAAATAATATTTACAGTGCAAAGGCAGCAGGGCCAGTGTGTGTTTTGAATGTGAAAGAGGCTGGAGAGAGAAGCAAATTTTAGTTTGTAGTGCACCCCAGCTGAAAGCACTTTAAAATTCAGTTTTGCAATAAGACAGTATTCTAGCAGTTAGTGTTTCAAAACCTGCACTAAAAAAAAGCTAAGAAACAAGCTTCCTTTTTTTCTGAAATGGTCAAAACTTAGAATAAATTATTTGAGTGGAAAAAATAGTTTAAAATCTGGGAAGGTGTTATTTCTGCTAATCGTTTCAAGAGATCATCAGCAGTTAGACCTTTTTAAAAATAAAAACAGCAATGCATGAAAATTAATTTAGCTGATGACAGTTTCAGTTGAAATAAAACTGAACTAATATTGTATTCAGTGCGTAGGTTTTTGACAGGTGCAGTGGACCTCAATCTAAGAGGCTTTTCTCAGTTGTTCACTTTGCAATTTTAAATGTTCCCTCATCTAATGCTTGGTAGTAACTTGCTGCTTCTGACTTTTCCCCTTCTCTTTCTCCTTCCCTTTGTATACAGATGAGAATGGCAAAGACCAAGGTATTAATATACGTCAAAAAGTGAAAGAAATGGTAGAGTTTGCCCAGGATGATGACAGGCTGCGTGAAGAAAGGAAGAAAGCAAAGAAAAACAAAGACAAATACATTGGAGTTTCTTCAGACAGTGTTGGAGGATTCCGATACAGTGAGTACAGTTGAGTATTTAGTCAAGGACATGGAAGGCAACCAGCATCCAGTAATTTTCTTTGCTTTTTTTTTCTAACCTCATGGCTATACAGCAAAAGGTAAATAAATGCCAATGGATTTTACTACTTACTAAGAAAATCCTTCCTGGATGCTTTGGGGCCTGATCCAAAAGGAAACTTGGGCGCACAGAGTGTAGAGGGCATCCACTTTTATCCTTCCGTGAAAAATGAAGTTGGATATTGTTAATCCTAGAGGTCCCATTTCTGCCCACACTTGCACATATGGATAATTCTAAGCATGGGAGTAATTTCACTGAATACAGTCTGACCATAGCTGTGCTTAGCTTGCTACATTGAGTTCTTTGGAAAGTTCTTGTGTGTGCTGTGTTCAGGATCACAGCTTTTGTGATCAGTGGCACATGACCTTTCTTCTATTTGGATGTAAAGTAGGACACCATTCTCTCTCTGGCTTGCAGTATATCTTTTTGAACCTTGAGTAGATTGGTTATGAGGAGGATAAGGCAAATTCCTTTCCTTGAGGCTAATCAAGCTGCTCCCTTCATGCTCCTAGTCCCTGTTCCAATAAAGCTAAGGATCTGAGCTTGAAGCCTGTTGGCACCTTTGGAGCAGTCCAGCATGATGCCTTTGAACAATCAGTGGTCCCTCAAAAAGTCTGCCTTCCCCTCCATATTCCCTTTGATACCGCTAGAGATTAAGATTATTTTTTGTTGAGTAGTAAATTGGGTTCCCACAGAGAGGGCTCTGGTGATCCTTTTGTCTTGAGAATATTCAAGATGCAAATGCAGTGGCCAGTTTCACTAGGTGTGTCCTACATTTGAGAGCTTGCTCATTCTCTGTGTTAAATTCTGACCTTCTGTGGTGATCAGTGGAAGGATTATTTTTGTATGCTCTATATTCTCAAATTCCAGTGTCATCTCTTGTAAAATATACCAGAAGGGCATTAATTAGCATCACTTTGTTCACCAGCATTCCTATCAACTTGCTATGCCAATGAAAATGCAGTTTCAGCCTGAAATGAGTCTTTGCACTCAAGGCTTTAAATTAGAGATGAACAGTCACCTTAAATGGTAAAAGGAATATGGCATCTCGTAGCATATTTAGAGAAAATGGTTTTAATATTGTTTTTGTGTTTTGTTTCCTCTCCCCTCCACAGTTTCCAAAAATACATGATGAGAATTCTTTTTTATCAGTAAAATATTGTGCTGTCAGGTAACGTGCCAAATAAGTTCTGAAATGTGGACAGAATTCATGTTGGAACTTCTTTTTTTAAAAAAAAGATGATGTGTGGGTTTTTTCTGTTTTTTTTTCATTGCTTCAGACCACAGTTGGATCTATTAGGCAAGGTTTTCAAACTGCTGTCAGAATTTTTAAAGTGTTTATGGCATAGAAGGAAACCCACCAAATACAATCTATATTTAAACAACTACCAGTGTTTGACGGAAGCCAAAAACGTCCTTTAAATTCTCCCACAAAAATGAGTTACTCTGACGTGCTTCCTAGCACTTTTTCTGCTTTCTCTGATGGAGAGCTCATTGTTACTCGATTACTTCACTTCTGGTAGATGCCTAGGCTATTTTTAAAGAACGGTTCTCCATGTTGTATGCATCTAAAAAGATTGGGCAGCTGGGCCAAGGTGTTTAGCCATTTGATCATATTTTTTGAACTGAGGTTGTCTGTTTTCCAGGTTCTGATCGTTCAGACAGGTTGCTGTACTAGTTTTTTTTAAAAGATTTTAAATGAGCCCACACCTCAGGGGGTTTTTTAGCTGCCTGATAACATTTCTGTCCAAGTTTCTAAATATTTAGTGTTTTGAGACAAAAAGCAAAATAATTTTAAGAAGCTAATTTGCCATTCTTGCTGGTTGCTTTCTTGCTCCTTTTTACTGAGGTTGGGTAGTAAAACTGGATATCGGCCAGCTGCTTATCTTTAATTTTTGTGTATTACTTTAAGTCATAACTATGACGATCACAATTTTCAAACGTAGGTACCTAAATTCAGGCACATTAATGAATATTTAAGCACCTAAAGATTTTTCAGGGCTGCCAAATATCAGGCCATTGAAAATCAAGTAATTTTAGAGCTTGAGTTTGTGTTCAAGCCCTTTACTTAAGGGCACAAATTTAGAAAGATTAGAAAATAAGGATTCAGTTTTAGGATTCCAGCAATGTAAGGAGGAAGCTTTAGTTCAAATACATGTTGATGGTAGGGCACGATTTGGTGGTGAGGGGATTGGGTTTTTTGTTTTTACCTTTTTTAGTGTACAACTCAAATTTTGGATGTAATCTATACCTTGGGTGGCGAGCGTATGCAAAATATTTGTGGGTAGTTTCAAGCAAACCTCATCACTCCTTGTAAAATAACTGGCAGCCAGGGGGAATTCTACATGCTGGATATTCAAAAGCAAATTTATTTTTGCTAAAAACTTCTTGATGCTACTGTTCTGTAAAGTAATTAAAGAATGCAGACTAGCTGCTGAAAAGGTAAGTTCCTTCACATAGTAGTTTCTAAATCTTGCTTTTGAGGTACAGTAATGGATGCTACAGGGGTTTTTCACCAATAATGGATGCTAGGAATATTACCATATGTTTTTTACATTTGTTTCTGTTTGGTATCATGCTCTTATTCATGAGGTTTTAAAATGTACAACATCTTTGATTTACCTCTTAGCATGGCAGCTGGGCTGGGAATGGAGTTTTGTGCATTAAGTGACCATTACAGAAGTGGCACATTCCATTCTGAGACGTTGCTTATACAGCCAGAGTTGTTTCCCTCTCTTACGCTCCTTCTCCAGCAGGGTCGAGCAGTATCCTGATGTGCTGTGCTGTGCACTGCATTAAGGTGGTGTGGTTGTCATAAACAAAAGCTTTTGAATCTGCATTCCTGCCACTTAATGATTGGCATTACATGCTGTGCCGTGCTGTAATAGTGTTGATTCAGCACTGTGGGAGCTTTCAGTTTGCTTTGAAAACTTGTAGCCGTCCTTCTGCGAGAGAGAAACTCTAGAAATGCTGCAGGCGTTTTTGCGGTCATCTTTAGCGTTTCTTGTTTTAATGCATTATATAGGTGAAAGGTATGATTCTGAGCCCAAGTCGAAATGGGATGAAGAATGGGATAAAAAGAGTCCTTTTCCATTCAGTGACAAACTGGGCGAACTGAGCGACAAAATTGGAAGCACAATCGATGACACAATCAGCAAGTTCCGGAGGAAAGATAGAGAAGATTCTCCAGAAAGATGCAGGTATTCGCTGCTGATTTACCAGACTGAATCTGTTCTGTGTAATTGCTCTTCATCATTCCTTATTAGCTGTCTGTTGTTTTTTGCCACACACCTCCTCCTTGATGGGAACCATGTTTGAGCTAGCAAATCCTGACTCCTTTTATGTTAGTTTGTTGGCCTAAAGGGGCTATGTAGCTGGCAGACCCTGCCCAAGAAAACAAGGGGGCTCTTTGGGCAGCATAAAGTCCATATAACTGCTTCAAGCAGCCCTTTATGTGGGGGGGGGCCTTGGGCAAGGTAGGCAGCATGGCCAAAACGCTACCCTGTCAGCTAGTGTGATGGACTTGCGACATCATTGCAGCAGCCTTGAGGCACTGTTCTCTTGTCCGAGGTACTAAGAGAGCTCCCGACTGCTTCGGAATTAGAAATAAACTGCCTGAAGCCACCTGTGCTCCCACAGTTCCCTTCCTCCCTGTCTCCTCCCACAGTATGTACTGCGATTCTGTACTGAGCAGCCCTTAGGAAGAACAGAATGTAGCCCACTTGTTTTGATACTTGAAACAAATACATTCATTGTCAGCTAAGCCTTCTGTAGAATGACATCCACTTGTTCATCTGGCCATTAAATCCTCTGCAGTAAAGAAATAAAACTTAGATGTCTTGCCTGCAGTAAGAAGTCTAAATGCAGCACACTTCAACAGGTGCATTGAATTTTTATTATCTGGAGATCAAACCCATACTTAACAGAATCTGAAATTGCTACAGAGAAAGTGCTTAACTATATTGAAATAATTCCCTTTTGGGAAGCAGCTTAAAATTTATAGGAACTCTAATACAGAGTGCACTGACATTTTGTTAGCGTTTTTTCCATAACAGCATGTCCAAAAAAGAAAGGTAGAAACACAAAGCAATTTAGCAGGGAAACTAAAGTAATACAAATGGCGGCACTTCTCAGAACAGGGCAGTATGGCCTTCTCACTAAGATATTAATAAATCATAGAAGTGGTTGTCTGTGCACACATCAGGATTCTCTCTCAGAACTTATTATCAATAGACCACAAAGAGACAAGATCAGAAGAAATATAAACAAGTGCAAAGTTAACAAGGTACCTTGATTTGAGCTTTTGTGCTTATCTTTCCAAAGCAACTAAACATAAAACCATCCATAAAGTTCCCCGGTTGTAGTGCAAATGGAGAACAAACAATAAATAGGTATTTACCTTGATATTCCCTTTGTCATCTCTGCCATTGTGCATCTTTCTCATGCTCCTGCCTGCGCCTAGAAGGACCTTTATCTCAGATGATCTCCTCTCTCTGCTTTCTAATCTCTTGCTAAAACTCGTGAGTTTCTTAGCTTTTCATTGCAGGCTTTTCCACCAGTGTTTAATTTCTTCTCTTGCGCGTTAACCAGTCCTCAAATATAATAATATCTGATCTGTCGTGTCTCTCTTGTTACACCCTTTGTCGCTTTTTCCCCTCTGACTCCAGTAAGATGACAGCGTTTCATTCTATAAAGAACATAAGAGCTCATGTTAAGCAGTAACCTCAGAAGTTCTGAACAACAGGTAAAAGGAGAACTTTCTGCAAAAAACCTTTTTCTAGGAAGCAAAAGTGAATGCTAGGATGGGAAGTAACCCAGACTTCACCAATATGCCATATTTAATGTAGTCCAAAACGTACTCCAGAGACACCCTTCTGCCTCAGTAGCATGTATGCTACTTCTGTCTGCCAAAGGAGTGAAATCTATGGACCTGATCTCAAATTGTCTATAGGATTCACAAGAGATAAGATTTGTAATGCATATTAATTATATAATATCTAATTATTTACTCCCCTAGCTATTGCAGAGCCATTTTTTCTCATTGCTTATTTTATTATATGCTAATTGAATACTGCGGAGAAAAAGTTCTATATAAATACTATTCAAGGTTTAAGTGGCAAGTGGCAGAGATTGGATTTTAGTAATCATGCATGACTTATAACCCACGTGCCTGTACATTAAATATGAAGTCCAAATCCTTCTACCATTTCAGATTCTTGGAAATAACCTAAATGAATTCACTTAAACATCCTCCACACTCTATTTGCAGTCTGTCATGGTGCGGTAGTGTTGTATTAATGCACTCTTTGGCTGTGAATGCAAAGTGACTATGTAAGTGGCATTACCTCGCATTACCTCACCTCACAGATCTGCTTGGATTTTGAGCCATTTAAAAGGAGCTGTTTTTTTTTATTTTTGTTCACATGCTTCAAGAATCATTGGAGCATGAGAACAGAATTGGTTCATGTTTAGGAAGGTGAACGGAATGAAAATAACTGAATCTTATTGATTACATGGACCAGAAGATCCCAGCTTGGCTCTTAGGTTCCAGGTCCAGCTTGTGGAGTTGGCAGTTACAATTTCTGTTTCCCTGTTAGCATCCATTGATATGCAGTTGATGCATTGCATATGCAATCTCACTGTGTCGTTTTAGAGCCTGTTCTTAGAGTGGCATGACACTGAAGCCCATTATAGCTGTGGACAAGCTAGGGTGTCCAAACAAACTTTTGCAAGGTAAAGGGCAGGGACTTGTAATGTGCCACCTGCTCTGTGTTAGCTGCTTGTGTGCATCCAACTGCAAACTCAGGCTGTGGGCGCACAAACAGGTTAACAGGAGATAAAGGAGGACAGGGCTTTCTTTACAGCATGTCATGGCCCATTGGAACTGGAATGCTAAAAGAGAAGGCGGCAATCCAGAAACGGGGGACTGGGGTATAAATGCCTTTAATCTCTTTTTATATCCCTTGGAATTTCCCCCTCCCTTGTCTTAAGTCAATGATCCTAGCCTTGTACTGTTAGTATTCTGGTCCCAGTCTTGGGTGCTGAAGCAGTAATTTACCAATTCATTGCAGATCTATCAGTGCTTCGGTGAAATGCATCTTACTCTTAATATCAATTGGAAATTTTGGAAGTCTGGCCAGTCTTACTTTTTTTTCAAATGTCCTAGAAGCCAATGAGAACTGGCAGCAAAATATAGCATTTTGGTGTCTTAAAGACCATGCCATCCTTGTGAAAGATGACCATGGTTAAAGGAGTGTGGTAAGCCCTTCTTGCAGGCTGGCTGTGTTTAGGCATTGTGCCTCAAACAGCCTTCTCTAGAAGCAAAAGGCCTATTTTACCGCTTTAGAGAGAGGTTAGGTTTGAAAGCAGTGAGAGAGACCGGAGGGCCAGAACTCCTACCCTGGTTGTTGTACGTACATACTTCCCTCGTAAGACTCTGTTAATGATCTAGTACATTACTAGCTAAACTTCTCGGCATTTACTTGGCAATTCTCACATGAAGCAATGTTGTTAGGGATTTATTCCTTACATCATAAACGCAATGAAATGGACCGTTAACAATGAAACATTATAGTCACATTTATCTATTAGAGAAAAATCCAAACAGATCTGAGACGTTAGGTTTGAAGTAGTACAGGTTGTCATAGAAAACTGGGTGCTGTAATGTTTGATGTCCTACATTTGAACTTACCTGTTTCAGTTCTCTTCAAAGCTTTCAAATACGATACATGCATCCATTTATAAGCAACTTCTCCAGTATCAAGGACTTTCACAAGCAGTTGACCACTCGAGCCCCATTTTGTTTTATAGACCTTGAATTTTGGAGAAGTGCAGTAGCAAAGGTGCTGTGTAGGTTGCTGAAGGGTTGTCTGCAAAGCATGCACATTGGCTGCCCCGATGCGGCTAACAGTAATTGTATTGTGATAGTGCTTGGCTCTTCTAAGTAGTTTACACACACTCGGTGAGAACCTGTCTTTGGCCAAAAGACTTGTAGTCTAAGGCCATGTACATTTATTATACTTGTACTGGTATAAGTGATCAGAAACTGGTCTGTACCAGTAACAGAGCAGCACCACTCCATATGTGCTCTAAAAATGGCAGAACCTGGGAGAAAATTTGCCTCCCTCCATCCCCCCATCTCCTCCTTTCATCCCACCGCAAGGACAAACGTCTTCTGTTTGCTACCAATCTAAACTATGCTGCTTACAGAAATCCACGCAACTTAGATCAATTCTGCCTCAGGCTTTTTGAATGTCTGTACCTAGCCTGAGTAGAGGGAAGCAGTAGCTACCTGATTTGCTGTACTAATGTGCTAGGTTCTGAACTGGTTGAGGCCATGGTAAGCAGTCCACAGATTAAACTGGGGCTCTGCCTCTTCCAGTAGCCTTTTAGTAAAGGTGCTTGGGATTTTTTTGAGAAGTATTAAGGCCTGGGAATAAGCTATCAGCCCCAAACTCTTGAGGACCACTAAATAAGCCAGTAATCTCTGGAGATTTAGACACTGAAATTAAGTCTCATTCTATTAACTCATTCCTACACAGTGCTCTTTCCAGTCTGTATTTACAGGGCCAGAGTTGGAATATCTGACCCTTGCTTCATGTCAGGGTTCAGGTTCACTGGCCAAGGTACCTGAGAATATTTCACTCTGCTTTCCTAAGTTTTGTCTAGCTAATGATATGTATGAGTCTCCAGATTGGGCTTCATTCATCACTAAACTTCTTTTGGAGAAGCAAGTGAAATGTTGGGCACTTGTACTAACTGATATGAATTGAGCCACCCCCTCCCCACCCCCCCCAGTGCTGCATATATTACACACACATGCAGGAAATGGGAAAGGTGCCAAGTATTCTTCCCAAACTCGCCCTGGTTATCGGAGAATAAAAGTAAACCAGGATCTGGGGGGAACACCTGTTCACCAGAGCGCCCCAAGGGATGACGAGGTCAAACAGTCACAAACTCCTCCAAGACTGTTTTAGGTTGGACATAAGGAAAAACGTCTTTACTGTCCGAGCTCCCAGGGCCTGCAACAGACTGCTTCCGAGGTGGTGCAAGCACCTACTGTGGACTCCTTTCAGAGACATTTGGACACTTATCTTACTGGGATCCTGTGACCCCAGCTGACTTCCTGCCCCTGGGGCAGGGGGCTGGACTCAATGATCCTCTGAGGTCCTTTCCAGCCCTAATGTCTGTGAAACCTCCAGGGTGTATTGCAGTTACGGTCACAGTACCACTGACAAAGGGACAGTCTCCTCTTAAATTGGGTGTTTTAGTACTCTCCTGCATTATTAAAATATAAAGACTTTCGCCTTTAACTGTGTACCCAAAAGAGAATTGCTATTTCAAAATACTTTTCAATATACTTAAACTTTCCCTACAGCGGTTTTCATTGTCATGTACAAATCTTATCCTGGTGATCAAATGCAACACGTCTGTTCCAAAAATTAATTACTACTTGTTTGTGAGAAGAAAAAAAGCTTAAGATATAAGAAAAGAGAATTTAATGGTCAGAGATTTAAACAAATTATTACACTGCAATGAACAAAAAGTTTTTTTTCCAACTAAAATTGACACTTACGCGCTTTTAGTTATAAGAATAAATTTGTCTTCTGTGCTGGGAAATGAATAACAGCTTTGCATAATACTGTGAAACTACTTTATTAAAGCTGGGTAACAGATTTTTCCACAAACACTTTGAAGAAAATAATAGAGGCCCATTTATCTTGGTGGGGAATGGGTTAGGAGTAGAACTGGTGTGCTTAAAATCTTAAGGCTAATGCCCTTCTTTTATTGATCTCTTCATGTATATGCAGCATCAGTGTTTGAAGTTTCCCTGCTTAACTCTTTCTCAGTATCCTTATAATTGCAGGCTGTGTGCCTGTTGTGTACACACACCCTGCACACAGTCTCTGAACTATCGTTGACTGTGATTGTGGTAACCGTTGTGCAGTGGCTGTAGGAGCCACAAAATCCATGGGCCGCCGCCTTTATCCCTGCCACTCACTTCCCGCGTGACCTTTTGACAAAATGACTTGCTCTCTATTACCTTATTTCTGTAATGACAGTAATGCTACATAATGCTTTCTAGCGTGCTGTATAAGGGTGCAGTACCAATTTCCTCAACTGCAAAAGCTGTATTCCTCTTGTAATTACAACTCTTGGTCTGATCCCACTGTTGGTTGAAGTAAATAGAAACATCCCCATTGATTTGTAGGCTTTGGCTCTTGGAAAATAGAATAATATATATGGTTATTATTATTAATATTATTTTGCTCTATCCTTTTTTGTAGTGACAGCGATGAGGAAAAATCAAGAAGAGGTAAAACTCCCAAAGGTGAATTCAAAGATGAAGAGGAGACTGTGACAACCAAACATATTCATATTACACAGGCTACAGAGACCACCACCACCAGACACAAGCGCACAGCAAATCCGTCCAAAACCATTGACCTAGGAGCAGCAGCACATTATACTGGGGACAAGGCAAGTCCAGATCAGAATGCCGCAGCTCATGCCCCACAGACTACAGGAAAGGTGAGACAGCAGCACGGGGAACAGCCGAGCCTTGGAACCTGCTTCCTCCCCAGCTCTGAAACCAGGATTGTTACTTTTTAGAACAGGAAAGTTCTGTACTTGGCTAAGTTACAGAGCAACTCCCAGGAGCTTTCCTAGAAATCTAATGGGGGGGATTTTCAAGAATACTGAAATGTCTTATCAGGTAGCACAGTGCCTTCTCTACACCCACTCTGGGTGGGCAGTTTCTGTTTTTATGCAAGAAAGTTGCACTTTTTTATCTTTCTCCAAAAATTTTTCTCCTGCAGTTCTTTATGGAATCAAAAGATGCCTGTGTTTTTAATTCCCAGGTGTGTGCATTATAGCTTTCAAACATTGGTTTGCTATACAGTACTACTTAGCAATTTTGTTTAAAATGTTCAGCTACAAGTAATTTAACCAGCACTCTTAAAATACATAAGCCTGATTTGACTTAACACATGGCTGAATTAAAGATGTCCAAACAACTTGGAAATTAAGAAGAGAAAATGCTAATAGTAGCTTGTTTTTGTTTTTGCTTTTGCTTTTTCCTTTCCTTGCTCCTGCCTAGTAACCATATTGTGTGTTTGCAACAATGAGCTGGCTCATTACAACCTCTCTGTACAGGTTTTGCTACTAGCTACTAGCGATCTCTGTCCAGGGTCACTGCTCAGTTACAGGCCTGTGTCCACTACAGGAATAACTGTTAGAATGTATATGTGGTTCACCTGCATGGCTTCTGTTTCAGAGGGGGGGACCTTTTTTCCGTCCATACACAAGGGAAACCATGGCTCAGCTAAAAAGCATGCTTCACAACAGTGTATGAACGTAATTGTCCATGTAGAGTGGAGGAAGTCTGTAACCATCCTAGATTCCCTGGGTCTTATCCTAACCTGTTTTTTTTTTTCTTTAAATGTCTCCTCTGTTCTCGTCATGACTTTTCTTTCCTCTTAATTATGGGCCTGCTAGACTCTTTCAATCCACTGCCCGTGGTCAGTTCACACTCTTTGAACCTTAAGATTCATTTTACACACAGCACAAAGCGTTGAAAATTTAGAGAAGCTCCTGCCATCTCTTGGAAAATGGGAAACATCTCTCGAACACATTGAGAGGGGCAAGGATTTTTGTTGGTGACTTTGTGTTGGACCAGCTGCACGGTTGGGGTAGACTTAGACAAGTTTTCTCATGCAGCACATTCTTCCACTTGGACCATCATGGCTACATCCCTCCAACACTGACAGCACATTATCAGTAGCAAGGAATAGACTTGGGCAAGCTTTTGCATTCAGTGCATGCGAAAGTTTGTCTAAGTCCATCCCAGTCATGCAGCTGGTCCAATGACAGATATCACCCAGAAAAATCCTTTCCTTTTGCATATGTCCTAAGCTATCACAGCTATGACACATCTCCAACACTACCAACACAACATCAGTTTTGATTTGCCAATGGTTTGCAAAGTAGAACTATTCTGCATCGTGAACTTGGTCTGCACTCTTCTTTTATATGAAGCATTTATGCACAGATAAGAAGAGGACATTCTAGTATCCATTTAGGTCTGGCATATCAAAGACTCCTTGAACGCAGTTTGACCAGCTGAGCCTTTGCGCTGTCCAGTCATCGGACAAGAGACTGAGCCCCCAGGGTTTCAATATCGTACCTGGAAATTCAGTCATCCTCAATTAGTGCTGTTTTGGTACTAATCAAAATTGTTCAACTGCTGTAGGTATGGAAGCTCTCTTCTAGGCATGCCCCTTCTGTAGACGGTTGTTGCAATCACATAGCCAAAAAATGATGTATGCTCCTTTTAGCGCGTAGGTGGTCTCCAAGGTGCTGCTCCTTAAAATGACAGCAGGTAGCAGGTGCACGTTTCCTTTATTGTTTGCCCAGATCTTCCATCTGGAATTCCTTTTTTCCTAGATTCAGAAGGATTGCTGCTGAACGTAATATCAAAAGAGATTTCTTCTAGTTCATATTAGCTTATGCCGCCTCATCCCGAAAGCGATACCTTTCAAGCTCTGTCTATTTCTGGCTCAGAGTCAGTGGTTGGAACTAATGTATGGAAGTGCGATGACTCGGAGAAAGAACCGGTGACATTCCTGCTCGGAAGCTTGTTTATGGAAATCTGAGTCTGTCTGTCACTAGGTCATCGATTTTAAAAGGGTTTTTCAAGGTTTTTTTTTTTTTCTTTTTGGGAGATGTGTTGGAACAGACCCTTTTGCCACAAACCATTTTGGCCAATTGGCATTTTCCAGCCCCAAGTTATATTTTGCAGTTTCCAGCTGCCTCTAGTATTAGTTGACTTAGAAAAGGAATTGTTTTTCAAGAGAAGAATTGCTTAACAACAGGACTCATTGTGAGAAGCATGTATTTCCTGATGCATTTAGCTGCCATGCTATAAGGCTGGCCTCCATATCCTCCTTTTGCCATCTCCTTTGCCTGCCAAGGCAGGGTTCCTTAGGGCTTTTCAGCACTACTTCAGTGCTTGCTCTGCTGCTGAAAAACACTCCCTAAACACTTACTGGTAGCCGGCATATGCTAAAGTCCAAATGGTTTGGTATAGTGACTCCAGCACTACTCTGCCTTGAGTGCACCCCTTGGTAGGAGGCTCTAAGCTAGCTACATTAGCTGAGCTGAAACCTTTACATGTTGGGGGGGTGCCATCCCTAGCAGTGGTCCCAGGCTTGACCTGGAGGCAGCAATGATCTGGCCTTAGTCGCGTCAGAGTTATAGTTGCCAATACAAGTTGTAGTTTATGGACACACGTTCACTTCTAAAGTGAATAGGTAGGCTCAGCACCATGGAAGAGCTGATGTACAGTCACTGTTCGTGTTCCTGTAGTAACCTCACGGTAGCTGAAAGCTGAACTAGGGCACCTTAGCTTTCTTTCATTCAGGGGCAAGTTGCCCCAGTTCAGCTATCACTTACCACTGGATAATAGTGAGCACATGAATAGTTGCCTCAGAACAGCTGATACATCCTAAGTCCCCATCTCTCATAATTAATGTGACCACTTGTCTGTACACAGCCTTTTCTGAGAAGCTTCACAAAACAATTCATCTCTCAGCTCCTGAAACAACTTTTTCCCATTACCTGGTGGCTTGTTCTGGTATAACACTATCAGGATAATTATTTCATTCCAGTTATAAATCACCATGGAGGTGCTTTGTTCCAGACTTTTTCAAAGCAGAATCATTATTCTGACAAACAGGTTTTTTTCTTTTAATCCCAGGATAAGTATCTACATAAAGACTTCCACTCTGTGTATGGTAATCAGACAAATCTTAAACTAACTTTTGTAAGCTCAGTTGGCATCTGCTTTTCTGTAGCATCCAGATGGTTTCTTCAGCCTGTCTTTAAGTTGACATTCTCTGAAACTGATTCTACTAAAGCAGAGCAGACTGGCTGTCTTCATCTGTATCTGTTCAGGTGTTTTATACCATGGTCGGGACATCAGAAAACTACCAGTCACTCCTGGACTTTGCCGCAATTCTCATGTCTTCTCTCACTCTTGTTCAGCATAGACAGCTGCCCAGCAGCAGCAAAGGGGCTGACCCTTTTCCTGGTCCAAGCCAAGACAAAGGAAGTTATATGAATGCCAAGTGGTGTTTCACCAGTGATCTTCCTTTCCCAAAGGGACCGTTCTCTTATCCTCAAACAAATGCCATTTCCTTTCAGTTTGGGCTTCCTTTTTACAAACTTCTTGCGTTTGTTCCTTGCGTCCTGACTGCAGGGGACTCTTCAGTGGTGGTTTTTAAAAAGAAGCTGATAAATTGTTTTGTTTTTTAGGCTTCTGTACCCTCCGGCAGCAAGTCATCTAATGACCTAGTAGATCTGCTGTTTGATGGTGCCAGCCAGCCAGTCTCAGCGGGTAAGCTGCCTTTTTGTTTTCTTTCACTGGCTCATACAATATGTGTGATGACTGTGGACAAGTGTGTGGTTTAATAATGTAGGAAATAAAGGAGAAGAGATAGAAAATGAGAATCTAAGAAATGTGGCAGGTACCCTAAAAATGTAGCGCTACATATGGTTTTATATAACGGGACGCAAAATACCATGTTATAGAACTAATAACCTTTGCATTTCAAAGGTTAACCACTAAATCAGTCTGTCAGGAACTGCAGGGGCTATAATGCAGAGTTATTTATAATTAATTCTAAAAGCAAGAACAATCCAGTCAGCTTTAAACATTTCTCGTGTTACAAGTTAGGGGAACAGGCAGCTATAGAAACGGATGACTTCCATTCACAAGCCACATGTACTGTATATGGCAAAAGCAAGCTCGCTGCTTTTATCTTGTGTTACCCTGACCCTTGGATAACCCCAAGCTTAATACTGAAAAGCAGATATTGCTCTGATGTTTAATTTCTGTTCAAAAAATGATGGCCCTTTACTCTTTAAATATGAACTGAAATCTAAATCCACGGTGCTTGTATTAGTGTTTTTACTGTTGTTAAACAGTCAGACGACAGTTATTCTTTCAGGCAACGCTTAATTTCAGTGCCTGGGAAATACAGATACACTTTGGAGCTGATTTAAAAGAAAAATACCAGCGTCATTCCACAGACTTACTACCATGCTTACTGATCTTTGATATCAAGTATTGCAGTTGGGGCCAGCATACCATATTAAAGGGACTCTTTCATGCATGTTTGGCATTTTTACTGGCGCAACTGGAGAAACATTAACTGGAGAAGTATCTCGATGTAACTTTTCCCCTCGCCGGTATCAAGATCGCTTGGAGCAAAAAGAAGTGTTAAGCACCAGTGTGCCCCTTCTTAGTTGTCAAGGAGCCCTTGTCAGACACTTACTTTCTCTATTTGCAGCCAAATTTTGTTTTAGTTGAACAGAAACAGTGCTAGGTTGTTATCTGCATAACTGGTTGGGAGAGGGAGGAGGGTTAATATTTTAGTGGCCTGGGAAGACCACTGGTTCAAATCCAACTAGTGGAGACCAAAGATAGTGTTAGGCTTACTCTGGGAAAGAAGTCTTCATCTCTTAAAGCGTACTTTCCTAGCAGATGTGGGCCCTACCTGGCCTTTTGTCTGTGAATCTTAGAGGATCAGTGCCTAGCTAGTATCGCAGGTGAAGGGGCCTCCTCGGTGTACACTAGAAACTTGGTAAGACCTTCGGGATAGTTGGTGGTTCAGCTGCACATGCAACAGCCACAAAGGTCCAGGCCTGCCTGGGGCTGTGAGCATGGCTGTAGTGTAAATATTAAGCAAATACAGCAAATAAACTTCTGTTTAACATTAAAAGTCTTTCTCTTGCCAGTTGTTTGTTCCTTTGGACAAAGTTGAACGATAAACAGGCATCTGTCTTGATTGCTGGTTCCACGTCCATGACACTAATGATTTCGTACAGTTTGTATTATGGGAAAGATAGGTCAAATAAGCTTTTTAAGCATGCTCCTCTGAGGATGTTTAGATCCATAGTCATTCTGATGTTTCAGAAGCAAAATCCACTTGTCTTTTCATTCATGGTATATCGTTTCTCCAGTTTCACTGAAAAGCCTATTTTGCTGGGTTTTTTCCTTTTAAATCTAGTTTCAAATGTGTTGCATGTCTTGGAGACACCAGGATTCCTTGGGGTTTTAATCTCCTGCAAGAAAATGCTGAAACAGACATTTTAGGTTTCAGTCATACCCGTGGTTTATGTTGTCTTGAAAACTCTGGCCATCCGTACTTTGCAACGTGGCCACTTCCATCGGGGCAAAGAAACTGGGTAGGCTTTTAAAGCCTTTCTAGTTACTGAAAAAATAAACTAAGCAGAATGTCTCCTTTTAAGCTAGACAAGGTGCTTTGGGTAAATGCTGTCTTTTATTAGACCAGTTAAATAGTTGGAAAATGTGTTCTTTGCAAGCTTCCCAGCACAAACACCCTTCTTCGGGCTTAGGGAGAGTCTGTTGGTGTTCGTGTGCTCTCCTGGGTGGAGGAGAAGCCAGCCTTTCTTGCATTTCAAACAAATGGAGCTCTTGTATTCTTCCCCATTTCCACGTCTCTGAGCTTCTCATTTTCTTTCTGTGCTGGATAAAGCTATTTCCCACCCTCCCTTTTTTCACAGCAGCATTTTGGAACAGTGCTAAGAGGTGCATTAACTGCTAGTCATTGTAAATAACCTCTGTGCTGACCTGAGAAGACAGATGGAAAGAGTTCATTTATAGCAACAGATCTCACATGGGAATCCTTGAGACTAGCTCATACTGTGAGGATTAGCACTGTCCTTCACATGCAGGTCACTTCTGATGACCAGTATGCTCCTTGCAGCACAGGGTGTGGAGACAGTCCCTCTGTCAAGCAAGGTACAGCGAAGGGGTTGCAATGAGGCTTTGATTTTCCAGTGAAGAAACTGGCAGAAAAATACCATGAGTTCAAGGATCTGTAGAGAGATTTACTCATCTGCATGTGGTGTTGCAGCATAGTAGATGCTGCAAATGCTTAATTTTTGAAACGTGGGAAGATGCGGCAAAACTTGCTCAAGCGCGAAGCAGTGCTGAGGTTCAAGACTTACAAATAGCTAAACCTGTACAAGTTGCAGCTTGGCTGGAAAGGCAGATTTGCTTAGAGAAGTGATGCCAGCAGAAAGGTGCTGTATCCATGTGGCACCTAGCCAGCCTTACTTCTGTTTAGGATGACTGGAGACTAAGTCTTTTACCTCTAGCCTAGTGATTTCCCCCTCTGGGGACTGCTCTTATTGCTGTGAGCACAGGTTTTGTTTCTTTCCTCTTGAGTGAAATGTTCAATTTGAAAATGAAACAGAGCGAGCACAAGCTGCCAAGGCTGAGAAATAACACAAACATGGAGAATAATCAGCACCTCTCCCAAAAACCCCCAAAACCTCTTTAGATTTGAGGTTAGGTGCAAGTTTAACATCAGTCTCCTGGACCTTCAGCCCCGTTAACATCTTGTATAACAACCTTTGTGGCTGTGAGATTTCACTGTAGGCCTGGAAGAGAAGTATTTCTGTTGGGGACGTGGTTTGGCGTAACAGGGAGCAGGGAACCCCTGTTGTCTATTTTGTGTGCAGGAAAAGGCAGATAAATCAGTAATTCACCCCTTTTTTAACAGGGACCAAATGAGATTCCCATAAAAATATTTACTTTGCTGTAGACTCAGCTGGTAAATTCGACCATTTGAGTTTCCAGCTTTTGCTATTTAGCTACCTCCCATCCACCTTTTTGCTACTATCCAGCATGACATTTCTTTACATTTGTATACAGCCGGTTTAAAAAGTACCTTGCATGAACATGGTCAGTGCAAAGTGTGCCATAATTGTTGAGGTTTGCATCATCCTATCACTGAAATATCTTAACTCCTTAAAAAAAGGGCAGCACAGGAATGGCAATGGAACGACCCTTTCCCGGGAATTCAGAAGTGCTGTTCTTGCTTTCTGTTTGCTGCTTTTTATTAAATCATACACAATCTGCAGAGAGAGGCCATTTCTTTTTTGAAAACCAGTCATGCCTCCCTGATATTGTCTACAATAAAATAACATTAAAAGAAATACAGGTACACATGCATTTGAAACTGAATTGTTCCTTTTATTACTGCTAGCCATTTATTAAAAAGGAGATGGTTCTAGTTTAATTAACCCAGTTGAGAGTAGCAGATGGGGCAGAATGTCTTGCAGCGATAAGACAATTCAGAAATGGCACCAGATGTTGGAAGCTGTCCCTGGTGGTGTTTGAGTGCAGCACAGATGTTCCAGTCCCACCTGGCTAGTTTCTAAGCACTGCAGGCTAAGCAGCTGTGATGTAACCTGTATAATGTATGTATAACACTAAAAGCACAATAATTGAACTGCTGCTGCTACTCCGAAGGGTGCGAGTGTTCAGAGGTGAAATCTTTAAGGACAAACAAAATAAGGTCAGTTCTTTGGTATTCTCAGGTCACTAGAATGGCCGGTTAAAAACTATAGGGGGAAAGGGATAAGAAGACTAGACTGGAAAGCAAACTGGCATTTGGCAAGGAAACCATCCTTCTATCTCATCTGTTGTCCCATCCATAGCTTTTAAAGTGCCTTCCTTTTTGTAGCGTGGTTTAATATGCTTTAATGAAAAACAGTTACAGGACTGTATTCGAGACTTAATAATTTATTTGGTAGCTTGCAAATGTGTGGTTTGGACTTCTGTCGTGCTTGCTTTAGAAAGGAAGCAAACTTATAAAAAAATGAACACCAGTGCAAGCTCTGCCCTTGAAATCTTGAATCCAGGATCATCACCGAATCATTCATGCTTTAAGTAACACAAAAACTAAATATAAGAAGACTGAATTTTTCATGGTCAGCAGCATAATACGTGGAATCTTCTAGAAACTGGTTCTTGTTTTTACATATTTCTGCCTCTGAAGTTTTAATAAGTTCTTATTAATGTTTCTGCTGAACTAGAACAATGCTACATCATTTCATATCTTTCAATCACTGCACATTCATTTAGGAAGAACTAAGGAAGTAAGTTGTGTTCATTGATGACTCCCCAGAGAACCAGAGAAAATTCAGGCTGGAAGGACCTCAGGAGCTCACATCCAATCCAGCCCTCTGCTCAAAGCAGGACCAGCCCCAACTGCGCCATCCCAGCCAAAGTTTTTTCTGCCTGGGTCTTATAAATCTCAGAGTCTTTCCTAATATCCAGCCTAAACTTGGATATTTAGGAGATGTATATATGGCACAACCAAAATATATGCTAGATCATAGAATCAGAGAAAATAAGGGTTGGAAGGGATCTCAGGAGGTCACATCTAGTCCAAGTAGATCTTCAGTATATGTGGAAATAATTAAATTTGTCATCCCAGGCTCACAGTAATGCTAATAAAGCCAGAAAGATGGCACAGACCTATCTGTTGTATTGATATATCATGACTAACGCAGAGGTTTCGAAGTACAGCTAGATCCCTTATGGAGTGGCTGGGTGGACACTCTTCCAAGATCCCGTAACGGCACTCTGATTTTTCTCTCCCATCCAGGTGGATCGACTGACCCATTTGGGGGATTTGCCGACTTCAGCTCTGCTGCTGCCTCAGCAAGCTTCCCCTCGTCACAAGGTAGGAGACGACTGCTGACAAGAAGGTGCTGTGGGCACTTCTGGCGTAGCTTTCATTGTAGTGAAATTACAGTTTCAATTAAACAGATTCAAAATCTGGACTTCTGTTCTGTTTTAAGCCATCTCAAGAAAGGGTGGGGGTCTTTTAGGGTGGAAGTTGAAGTTGGTAAAACTTACTCAAAGTACTCAACAGATCGGGTTAGCCTGTTGGGTGAAAAAACATTTACAAAACAGAAGGAAAACCTACACGCTATAAAAGCACTTTGCATTTTTATGATATTTGGAAATGGGAATGAGAAGTTGTTTTAATAGGAGGCTTAATGGTATGATGAGTGCTCCAGGCTTGACAGTATTTGCGTTTCCTAAGTGACTGGAGATGCTTTGGCTGTTGCTAATAGAACTATTCCGATTATTATTGTTCATAATAATGTTTCTGCTGTTCAAGGTTATTTGACAACCTCTTCTTCCTCAGAAAAGGCAGCCAGCCCCCTCCTAATCAGTCCAGCCAACAGTTTACAAGCTTCTTCTCTGATAGATGCAAACATTAAAAAAAATAATTGCTTTCGTGGAACAGCAATATTTCAATAAAACACTTGATGATAGCCCAGCTCCAAGAAAGAGTACATTAGCTTAGCTATAATCACAGGCTAAAACATGGCTTGAAGGACCTTCCTCGCGGCATGAGGACAAACAGCAGACTTGTGGCAGGGACTCGTTCTAGGTTTTGCACGTCTTAGGGGCTTTGGAACAGGAAAGAGAACTGCATTGGGAGGCTCTTTGAATATTCATGAGGATTTGGGGTTGTTGGGAGTCCTGATAGAAAGTAGAATATTAGATCTCACCAAAATCTCAACCTAAGCAGTGGCTCTGGTACGAGCAGGTTGGAACTCAACCTTGGGAGGACTTCCCACCCCCGGAAAGTAGGATCACGTGCAGTGAGGAATAGCAGCCCACCTGTGCCAGACAAATGACAGTCCCTAAAGAGATCCCCAAATCCCGCCTGTCTCCGTAGATTAACAAAACCTTTGAAATGGTTTGAACAGAGAGACAAGGGCATTGCATTCTTGGCGGATGTGTGTTGGGGAATACTTTCCGAAGCTTCAGGGTGCAGTGGGGGTTATGCATCCATTTTATGCCCTTCCTGTTTTGGGACCACCCCAATGAGTTCAGCCCAGAGATGAGAACATACAGCTTTTACTGAAGCCGAGCAGTGTCCTTGTATAGCTTGGCAGTTGTTTACAAGGTTCAGAAAGAGAGTCATGCCAAGAAGGAAAAGGAGCTGTTGAGAAGGGTACTGGAGTACAGAAGGAGGAAGGAACAGCTTTCTTCAAACTCTTAAAGATGTCTCAACAAAGAGTAGTGGGTGGGGGCCCGGTCTTCCAACAGAAATAGCACCTGTGCTGTATGATGCCGAATACTTAAAGGCAAAGCTAATCGAGCTAGGTCAGATAGCTGTGTATTTTTATTGTGCCTCTTTGCATCCTCTTCTCATGGCTGTCGGCCAGTGGAAGGTGAGTGCTTTGTTTCCAGCAACCAACTGATACCACATGCTTTTAGGTGGCCAAAAAAAAATACAGGGCAACAAGGAAATCTTACTTAAGTGAAATGCAATTGAGGAGATGAGGAATTCTGCACTAGTAATATTTAAATCTGACAGTTTGATAACTAATAAAAGCAGTTCTGTGGCTGATCATCAACCAGCCTGCCTGTACATCATAGCATCATAGAAAAGGAGGGGTGAAGGGAGCTCAGGAGGTCACATCTAGTCCAACCCCTGCTCCAAGCAGCACCAGCCCCAACTGCATCATCCTAGCCAAGGCTTTGCCTACCTGGGTCTTCAAAACCTCTAAGGATGGAGAATACAGCACCTCTCTGGGTAACTTGTGCCAGTGCTTCACCACACTCCTCATGAGAGAGATTTTTCCTAATATCCAAACTCAACTTCCCTTGCTGCACCTGGAGCCCATTGCTCCTTGTCCTGCCGTCTACCCCCACTGAGATCAGTCCAGCTCCATCCTCATTGCAACCTTCCTGCGGGGAGTTGGTGACCTCCTCTGTCTTCTCTTCTCCAGACTAAATCAGTCCAGTTCCCTCAGCCTCTCCTCACCAGTCCTGTCCCCCAGCCCCCCAAACCATTTCTACTGCCCTCCACTGGACTCTCCAATGTGTGCACATCCTTTCTGTAGAGGGGGCCTGCAGCTGGACACAGCACTCCGGATGTGGCCTCCCCAGTGCTGAATAGAGGGGACGGATCACTGCCCTCCATCTGCTGCAATGTTTCTACCAGTGCAGCCCAGGATCCTGTTAGCTTTCTGTCAACAAGGGCACGCCATTCATGCAACCCACAGGTCCTCTTCTGCAGAGCCGCTGCCCGCCAGTCAGCCCCCAGCCTGCACTGGTGCAGGGGATTGTTCCCTCCGAAGTGCAGGACTTTGCACTTCTTGTTGAACCTCAGGAGGTTTCTTTTCCTTCAATCCTCCAGTTTGTCTAGGTCAGCATTAGCATCTGCAAACTTTCTGCAGTGTGTGCTATGTTAGGAAATGGCAGAGCACCTTTTAGTTAACATAGATTTTTTGTGTTTCAGTTGACAGTTTAGAATAGCACTGCCCTACTTTGTGGGCTTCCTTACAGTGATACTCGCTCAGAACAAAGTTCTTCGGCAAAATAAAGCCGCCTACTATGCAAATAATTTGTGTATTAGTACAGCCTAAAATGATACAATCCTTTATCTGCATTAACATGATTAATCTTTTCTGATCATCGTTATGCAAAGGACCAGGCATCTTGTGAAATGATTAATCATTCTTGAACAGTGTAAGCCCCTCTAGAAATCCCTTTCTCCTTGATTAATCATCTTTTATGAAGTTCTACAGAAAGGGGCAAAACCTTCTTCCTCTTACCCCCACTTCCATTATTGTGTGTTCAGACCTGTGCATTGAGTACACAGAGAATCAGCACATTCAGCATTTACTTATCCATCAGGAATACGGAAAGTGGGTTTAAATTTTTAATACACGGTACTAATTGAAATACTCCAATACAGCCCCTTTTGTAAGGGAGATCAAAGCAGATGTTTTAGTAAGGCCCTGAGCTAATGAGTATTAGCCCGCTTCTTGCAGTAAAATTGCTGGTAGTGCTGGGGTTTTGTAAACCAACGTACTGCTTTCCTCCTGCCCCTGTTTTCCACTGTTTAAATTTTAATATGCTAGTAGAGGTAAAGATAATTAAAACAAGGCTTGAACGCACAGGTGTTCTTAGAAAGTATTTATGTGGAGTGTAAAATATTACTGCAGTTGCCTTTGACTAGACAAAATACAGCTCTAGGAAATTGCCAGGTGCGTGGATTATAGTAACTATAGCCAGGTGTACAGGTCAGGTAACTTTGTATCGGCTTCATCCGCCGAGGCTTTATGCAGGTTAAGCCTTTTCCTTTGCTTACGTGGAGAACAGGCTGGAGAGCGGATGTGATTTATGCGTTCATTCGTGTTCTGAGCTCTTCCCCTGCTGCAGGAATGCTGTTTGTCGCTAGAAGCTGCGGGACAGCATCACGGTGAGATGCAAGCTGCAGCACATGACAGCTCTCGTTTGGCAGAAATGTTCCTTTTAAGCCAGACATTCATGTAGGCAGCAAAGCCATTGTCTGCATTTCATGTGCCAGAAATTAGGACCTGCAAAATATCTGTCCCACAACCAGAAAGCTGACCGTGGCCTGGCCGCTGAGACCCTGGGAGCCAAGACACCCAGCAACTAAGAGCACTTCCCAGATTCCTTGCAAAGAGTTGTCCCCATGAACTGTTACCCAGCAGTATTTCTTGTAAGCTGCACTTTTCCTTTAAGTGGTGCGGGAAGTGCATTCGCGTAAGTGGTTTTGACTGCTTCCATTTGGCTCCAGGGGCCTGTTCCAATCTGGACTTAATTTAGGTATTAGGACCTGATCCAAGAATTGGGTACCTTTTTATAGCTCTATGTTAGCAGGCACGGCAGAGAAAGATAAGGGTAGAGCTGGTCACGAGTTGTATGGCTGTACGTCTTTGACAAGGTGTGATGGCACTGAGACCTATCCGTCGTTGACAGCTTTCACCAGCAAGTCATTTCTTGGGTCCAGGATGAAAGTTCTGCTCAAAACCTGCGTCCCAGGTGAATGCCCACACTGCCGAGCACGGGCTGCTCGGTCTCCGCTGTTTTCGTATAATGAACATTTGAACGGTCTCAGTCCTTTCTTGTGGTGGAGAGGGAAATTTTCACGGAGAGGTTAAAAAGTTTCCTGTCTGGTTCCCAGCAAGGCTCTGTTGATAACCTGTTCCAAAGCCCTTGGTTTTATTGGGGTGTTACTCAGTGTCCCTGTACTCTGCAAAGAGCGAATTTTTACACAGTCAAATAGTTGTGAACCAGCAGCTGCTTTCAGTGAAGTTTGCCTGGTACGAAATGACAGCTGTATAATATCCATTAGCCGGGATCATAGCTGGTTATAGGAGCGAGACGTTGTGTGGAGGTCCTGGCTCTGTCTTGACCAGAGCCTCCGGTCCGTGCCACCGTCGTGTACCTGGAAGCAAAGGAAACCCGTGTCTGGCTTGTTGTAGAGCCACAAGTGGCACAGTATCAGATGCCAGTTTTTGTCTGTGCGTGGGTGTTTCATATTTCCTGTGCTACCTTGTTAAAACGGTTGGAATATTCATGAGAAGGAATGATGTCCAGATGGAGAGTCTACCTTCAGATGTTAATCTGGACGGACACAGATCAGCTTGCATTTGTTTCAGTTCACAGACTTTGGTGTTTGTTGCTTGCCTTTCACAAGGTCTTTTACCTTCCTTCCTTCCTGTCTGCCCCCGCAGGTACAGCGACAAGTGGGAACGGAGAATTCGGCGACTGGAGTGCCTTCAACCAAGGCTCTCCGTGTCCCAGTGCTTCAGCTGGAGACCTCTTCAGCGGCACTGCACAGCCGGCCGTGGAGCTCTTCAGCGGCTCGCAGCCAGCTGTTGGGCAGCCTCCAGCCGCTTCCAGTCCTACCGATCTTTTTGATTTGATGGGACCCTCCCAGGCAACCATGACCTCCTCGCAAAGCATGAATTTCTCAATGATGAGCTCTAGTGCTGTGGGCATCAGTCTACCCTTGTCAAGGTCACAGGTACGCTGCTGCTGTACAGTCCTCGAATGGCTAGGTCCTGCATGAAGAAAATGTGCCAGAAATGCTTTTTTGGCAAGCCCCAGTAATAGAGAGTCTTGGCACTGGACTGTCTTGCCGGTCAGTGTCTGACATGCTCTGTTGTAGTGGTCTTTTTTGATCAGGGGAGAAGAAGGGAAAAGTTTGAACCTGAACCACTGGCCTTGAAATGTTTGAAACCTGTTGAGTTGCCCAGTCTCAAAGGACTATCCTTGCCTTCATCAGCTTGCTAGCCAGAAGCCGGGGAAGGTACTCCGGTGGAAAGCAGTTCGTTTTTAAAACCAAAGTATTTGGATTAGATATAAGAATCTTTAATTATGTTTCAAAAAGCTCTGGACCGAATGGACAGGACTTGCTGCAGGCAGCTCTGATCTTGTGGCGGTTTGTAAGTACTGTCCTAACCAGTGCCTGTTACCAGCTAATGGGGAGAGAGTACTTGGAAAGAGAAGGGCGCTTTGTAATTAGAGACTTTCTTTGACTTTTAACCTCTTTCGGGCCAAAGCAGGCATCCTTTGATTTTATTTTACTGAGACAGGATCAAACTATCTGTTTTCCTTTCAAGGCATTAAATGCAACTGACTGAGCATCATTTTTAAAACCTCTTTTTTTTCTTCTGTTCCAGCCTTTGCAAAATGTTAATGCTGTGATGCAGAAGACTAACGTTCTTTATAATCCAAGCACAGAGATGGTCCAGAAAAATGCCAGCAAAACTCTGCCATCCACATGGTCAGACCCCAGTGTAAATATCAGTTTGGACAATTTAGTACCGGGTATGCAGCCTTCAAAACCCCAGCAGCCATCACTTAACACAATGATTCAGCAGCAGAGTAAGTGAGCACTGTTTTTATGGACACCTTCCTCCAGAACAGGTTATGTTGGTGGCGAGATGTCCTGAAGAAAGAACACTGCTAGGTTGTATGTTTTTCTGATTCAAACTGGGTGTTAATTGTAATCCTGTTGCATCTGCCATGCTTCCTCTCGCCATTGGTAATACCGGTACCTTTAAACTGTGCAGAAGATGAAGACACAGACTTTTTTTAATCCTGTGATGCCTCAAATGTAGTGACAGGGTTTTAATTCTAGATCATCTACGCAGTGTCATCAACTGGCAGTACTGATGGGGGTAACGTGCTACTTAAAACAACCTATGTTTCCTGGCCTTTCACTTGAGAAGGAAGAGGGGTAGAAATTAGTTGCATTTTCTTTATAGGTTAATTGGCTAGCACACACAGGGGTGGGTTTTTTTTATGTATCCATTTCCTGCGGATTAGCAATAAATGCAGCTGCACCGCTCCTAGAAGGAGGCTGGAATTTAGTAAGTTGAACTGTGAGATTGTAATTCTAGGCCGTTTTAATCTCCTCTTCCTGCAGATATGCAACAACCGATGAATGTGATGACTCAAAACTTCGCAGCCGTGAGCCTCAACGCCCAGCCCAACATGATGCCTGTTCGACCTCCAACAAGCCCGCTCGTGGGAGGGCCCGTTTCCGTGGGATTGGGGATGCCCGGCATGATGACGGGTACAATGGGTATGACCTCCGTGGGAAGCACCCCGATGATGAACCAGGGGATTATGGGGATGAATGTCAGCATGGGGATGCCAGCAGCAGGAATGGGTTTGACTGGCCCAATGGGTCTGGGGGTACCCAATATAGCTATGACCGCTGCTATGGCTCCTGGAACTGTGCAACCCAAGCAAGATGCCTTTGCAAATTTTGCCAATTTTAGCAAATAAAGATTGTAAAAAAACAAAACAACCCACAACAAAACTCAGTCGAATCGAATGAAGGATTTTTAGCTGTACAAGCATAGCCCAGGGAGGGGTGGCTGGCAAACACTGATCAATACCTTAATTTTTTTTCCTCTTCCTTGTATTGATTAATTAAAATCGAAGCTACAGAAAAGAACCAAAAGGCTATTTTGTAAATGTTGAAACAGCTAGTGGTCAGACTGCACAGAGACGAAGCGTTCTTCCGAGTCAGTCGGATGGCTTCGCAGTTAATAGACCGTGGTTTTGTAATAACAGCATCCAACACCTTCCTTGAGGAAAGAACCGGTTTTAACACTGACTCCCGTTCACAGGTGAGAAACGGGTGTTGCGTCAGTCTGTGTGAATCGAATTTGATACTTTTCTGCCCCTTGGAAGAGCTTGATTTTTCTCTCCTCCCACCCCCACCCCCTAAATTGCTTTGTCATAAGTGGATCCATTCCTTTTACTACCACCGAGTCCATATTTGAAGTCTCATTCAAGTACTATGATCAGTTTTTTATAAGAATATATATTTTTGTCCAAAATGGCTTACATATGTGATTATGGCTAATTCAAAGGGACCTGGAATGTATATATACTTTTGCTAATGTTCCGGCAACACTGCTATATTA
Source organism: Caiman crocodilus (assembly GCA_030014935.1). NCBI lineage: Eukaryota > Metazoa > Chordata > Crocodylia > Alligatoridae > Caiman > Caiman crocodilus. The sequence continues at coordinate 35,175,830 of JAGPOW010003447.1, read as the reverse complement.
TCCAAATTTTTATTGTAAAAACCTCTTTCAGCAATTTGGTGATGGATAGATTTTGGGGCTTTTCACACCTCTATTGCTATAATTAGTATCAAGTGCAGAGCTAGGGGGAACTTCATCAAGAGCTGCTGTCTGGTTTCCTTTCCAAAACTCCAGCGTACGTACACTTTCCCAGCTCGATCTCAGTGGCAACTAACATGCTTCGTACCACCCGCGTCTCTCCGGAGCCACTGGTTTACAATGTCAGCAGCATTCAAAAGACAGAAGCGTTTATTTTTTGCATCTTTTACAAAGAGAGTAACACGGTAACGACATCGTCTTCTTAAGTTAATGTAAATCTCTAAATCCTTAATCCAACGGTGTTGGATTTTAGATTTTATACAACCTTCGGTGATTCTTTTGTGTAAATAAGGCAGTAGCAGCTCTGTGAAATCCAATAGAGAGGAGTTTAAAAATACATTATATATATATACATATATATATAAAAATATATATATTATCAAAAGGAAACCTGTAGCAGTCAAAGATTTTATTGATTTAACGAAAATAAAGGCAATGAAACTAAAGGAAATGAACTCAAGATTTTGTTTTCCTGCTGTAATTCTGCATTTAAGTTCTCACATGAATCATGATTCTCGGATCTGGAATGCAAAGACATTGTTACACTCAAGCTGGGAATATTATTGAGAATAAGCACTATGCTCTGGTATGAAATTTATTGCCTCCCCTTTCTTACATTGGCTTTCGGTTTTTTTATTATTAAATTGATAAAACTTTGTTTCCATTGTATTCATAATGTTCTGTTATACATAACAGTAAAATGTTCATTAAAATCAATGTTGGGCTGATTTTTCCTTTCATTCCATTTGACGTTTATGAGAGCGTTTGGGAAAAAAATAATTATAATTTGGGCAAAGTAATTTTTATAAATAATTTAAAATTGTTTAATGACTTCTTATCTCCAGCCTTGCCTATCTGGCTCTACTGTTAGGAATTAAAAATGAAGCAGGCAAGATATCCTGACCCGCTCCAGCCTTGCTAATGCTCCATCTACAACATTTCTAATTAGGCAGAAATTCATGTACTTCAGCTAAGTGGTAATGAAAAGTGATTCATTTGCTGAATAAGAGATGAGAGTGAGTGTAATTAGCTGACTGCGGTTTTTAATCTTTCAACAATTCAGTGTGTTTAAATTAGTTTCAAAGAATAGGAGCTTTCAAGTGTTGTTACATCAAAGTAATCAAGGCAGGCTTTAACGGCTGAGTAGGAGAGAGCTCCTTTTCTCCGGCTCCCCATTTTGAGACCTTTAAACTTTGCTGGAACGACCTTCTTTGGGACCCGGTGTTGTAACAGATGGCGAGGTCCCAACCGGCCTGGAGCGCGTAGGGAGCAGATTGGCTCCTGGAAGAACAGTGGCAGGAAACGCTAACCCCCTCGGACGAGCTCGTCGGTCTGTCGCAACCCGGAAGCGCGCGTCGGAGGCAGGTCGCGCAGCGGCTGTCACGGTGGGGCCTGGCCGGTTTCCCGTTCAGTATAAAGACGCCATTTTTAGGCTGCTGTTGAAGCTGGATCGCAAGGACCAGAGTAACTCCCCATTTCATGGCAAGTATCATCTCCATTTCCAAGGGACTGGAATGACTCCAGCAAAGCCGTATCTTGGTCAGGGTCTTCCAAAACAAGACCTGCTCTATGGACTCCGCAGACCTCATCCCTTCTGTGCTGGCTGCTGCCCCTCTAAACGCCCAACTGCTTCGTAACGTTGATCGGCGCACTGTCGGGATGCTGTTCTTTAAGAAAACGGCAAGAAAGGTGAGGCAGGAAACCTAAAGGACCCTCCTTAATTCTGCAAGGGAGAAGGGAGTGACGCCACTATAGCCAAACTGAAAAATAAAGTGGTGTTCAGGCCGGGCAGTGAGTTCTCTGCTAGACTTTGGCCCAGATAATGGATGTGAAGAGGGAACCCCACAGGATGGCGGTTTAGCTCAGAGCATGCAAGCAAGACGCCGGGAGTTGAGTTTTGCCTTCGCTTAATGAAAAACAGTTCTGGGAACATTGCACTCCCAGGATTAATAAACAGTGTGGGCTGCCTTTGACCTGCATCTTGGTAGCTAGTGGGAAGGTGTGTTTAATATTACTTTATTAAAAAAAAAGAGAGAGAAAAAACAAGTCCCCATCCCTGCTGTGCATCTGTTGCGATTCCTTTATTTCCTTTAAGACTAGCAAGAGTGGTCTGTGGCCACTCGATCAAGAAAACTGATCTGCTTAGACAGATTGAAACATTAGGGCGACACATCCAAGCTGACGGATGGAACCGGCCTTCTCCCAAAAGCCTCTTAATGAGAGCGCTGCCTCCTCGGCTACGACGCTGGTATTCCTCAATCTCTCCTCCAGGCAGCCCCACCCCTGGGAGCATTTTAGCCACCATCTCATTTAGAGTTGCAGGCCTGGATAATAATGGTAAAATAGGGTGGGCAGACTCCACTAGCGCTTCCACGGGAGAGCAAGAAAAATGCTTTAACGCTTTCGCCTCCAGCGTGACTGGGCGAGCGAAGCCCGGCACGATCGCTGCGCTGGCACGGGCTGCCTGCCGCTGGGGGGACGACAGGGCGCTGAAGCAGCAGCGTTTAGCTCTGCACAAATCCCTCGACTACGACGGAGGCCTGATCGACGCACGCAACCGCAGTCCCTTACGTCAGCCAAAGTCCGTTCAAGCCATTTTAAGGCTGTCCCGTCAGGCGTCGAGTTCAAAGCCCTCTGAAACCAAAGGGTGCACGCTGTGGGATCAGACCCATCTCTAATGCTTGAGGAGTCTCAGAGCTTTGTCACTCGTGGCCATATTTAACCCTAGAAAGAGGGGGGAGAGGATGAGGATTCTCGTTGTGATAAAAGCTCAAATGGTATTTTATTTTGGCATCTTCCAAGGTAGGAAGAGGCTGAGTTTTGGGGTACAATGCATCAAAAATGAGCAAAACTCATCATGGCTAGTAGCTTACGTCCTGATTAAACCGTCCTTGCTGGGCATCCCGTCTCCTACACAGAACAGAAACTACTGCGGATAACGTGTAGGAGCGTCATGGAGGTTACAGCAGGTTTTGCTCTGGTCCGGAGCAAAGATCACTGAAAAATGGAAGGGCCAGGCCCACAGGCCTGTATCTGCAAGCTTTAAAACGGTATTGATCCTTAATCCAGGAGGAAGCTCACAAAGCCTGGCGGCGTTTGCTGCGAGCAAGGGCGGCAGAGGTCCCCGTCTCTTCCGGCTGCGCGTACAAAGGGCTCGCTGGAAGGCACCAGAAACCGCTCCGTGCACAGCAGTGCGCTCCAGCACCGGTGCAGGTTCCCAGATAACCGGAGCCCTCGGTCTGTCCTACAGGAGACGCGTTGCATGCAAACTGGCTCAACAAGGGTATTTATAGCAGCATCTGCTTCGACTGCATGCCAGTGAAGAAGAGTCTGACACGGCTTGTTAAGGGAGATGGGGGAGGGATTTATCAGCCAAGTGTTTACATAATGCAGGCAGGCACCCTGTGCTCAAGGTGATGCCAACAACAGCAGGAGAACAAATACCCAAAGACGTTTTAATTCTCCGAGGTCTTTGCTCCGGGAGTCGCTTGCTCCAAGAACTCCTTTCTCCCCTGCAGCTTCTCCACGCCTGCATGCACGTGTGCGATTACCAGCACTTCTGTACGTGTGCGGGCGCTCCGAGCCGCACGCCTGGCTCTGATTTAATACCTCCAATGTACTTGCGTGGCCAGGGGCAGGGAGCTGCTGTCTGCGGGAGAGCAAGGGTTTTTAAGGGGATGTTCCACTTGAATTCGAGCAAACTTCATGGCCGCGTCCCCATGGTTCCCCTGCCCCCGCAACGCAATTTCCCCCATCGCACCTCGTCCCGCTCCCGGGGAACACCCGCGCTCTGCTTGCTTTCAGCGTGGGTTTTTATGAGCTCCCCCCCGCGCTGCGAGGTAGCAGTGCGGGGAACGCCTGCGTGTGCAGCGTGCGATGAGTCTGCCGCGCCACAAACCCCACTTCCACACTTAGCGGGACGCAGACTATTTGATGAGACCACGTTTTGCCAAAAGACCCATTTTACAGTTTGCACTGTTTCAAAAAAACATTTCCTGTGCAACCTTTTGTGAAATTTGTCTTCTGAAGTCCTCAATTCGAGGTTTGCAGCTGTGCAAATCTAGGAGTGCAGTGACCTGTCGTGAAACCCACGTGACTTGCTGCAGACAAGTGCAACAGAAGTTGTTCTTGTGTCTAAAACTTTGCATTAGGAATTAGAGAGAAGTTTATCCAACACGAGCAGTTTCACGGTTTTTGATTCCTTACAAATCTAGTTTGCGGGGGTAGGAAGACGTGACCAGATGCGAGTCCCTGTGGCTGGATTTGTACTGCTGCCTTGAACGAAGGATCGGGGCTTGAGTTGGTTTGGGGTTGTTTTTTACACAAAGCTGCTTGTCCGGTAAAAGGCAGATCTCGGCAGCGCTGCGAGCAGTTCTTTCAACTAAAACTTTTTAACCAAACGTTTCAGATGTGTAAATTCCTCCCTGCTTTGCCAGGTTTTTATTCCTTGAAGCCAACAAAAATGACAAGTCAAAACCCTTTTGAGACCAAACGTTTGGGGGTTTTTTTATTTACAAGTTTCCCCTTTAACCAGGATTTAAGACAGCAAACCTAAACTGCCATTTCAGAACCAAATCATCTTGTTTTGTGTCCAACAGAGTCCTTCATCTGAGCAGAAATGGTGGAAACTAGTATTTTTTAGTGTGGAAGTCGGCTACTTGTACAGCTCTAGAGCTTGCTGCTCTGGTGCTGCTTAGCAAGAGGAGTAAAAGCGCAAAAAAGTCCTTGTATTTCTCTGAAGCCTACTGCAGAGCTTTCACAGCGGTCTGGTTAAACCTGAGGCTTGCAAACAGGCATCAGAAGTTAAGGACCACCCTGTCCTTCCCGTCTGGGTCACGGCTAACGTGGAAGAGGCTAAGGACCACTGTTGGCCCTTCCCTGGGGTCTGTGGCATGGTACGACAGACTGCTGGCTGCAAATCGCCATCCTTTTGGCCCACAAAAGCCAGAATATTGGGGCAAAGGGTTTACCCCTTAACACTACTAAAGATCTGGAGCTGCCCTCACGCTCTGAGCGAGCCAGGGTATCGAGGAAGACTTCCCCCCCCTAATACTGTATAAAAGATCTGGAGCTGGCCCAGTTCTTTGAAAGCAAATGTCTTGGGAAGAGCGTGTGTGTTGGAGTGGGCCTTTTATTTTAACAACAGCGCGCGGTCTTCAGACACGGGGGCCTTTCAAGCTTGAGACGCTTGAAAAGGCTTAAGCAGGAAAAGGAGGAAGAATCCCATTTTATGAGACAGTTGCTCAAGGTCAGCTGAGGTATTTGGGACCGCGTGCAGGAGAGCGGCTTGCTCCCCCGGGCGCTCCTAGGCTATTCGGTGAACACCTGGGCTGCGGCGCGCCGGGCGCTGCTCCTCTTCCAGCGTCATTTTAAGCTTCAAGAGAGGAGAGAGAAAATCCCTCCTTTGGCTTTCAAGCTGTTCCCGCGCCCTAAGAAAAGCAAGGAACAATGGTAGGCACCGAACCAAGAGGTTTACAGAGCGAGGAAATGGTCCTTAATGAATGTAAATAGGTGAGCAAGAAGTGTGTACAGACACCCGGACTGTTGGCTCATTACAGGGAGGGGTGTGCGTGTGTTATGCACATACAGAGATGCACACGTACACAGATGTAGCTGTGTGAGAGAGAGGTACACACCTGTACATGCATCCGTGTGTGACACGCACACGCAGCATAGACAGGTCCTGGGTGGATGTGTTTTTAAAAAATAAAAATTTTTGGTTTAAACCCCAAGCGTTCTCAGATTCAAATTATATTTTTTTTTTAAAAATCCGCTTGTGCCATAAGGTACCGACTGAGTAATTAACTGGTTCTTTAATAGGGCTTCAATTACTTTGTTTCATGATAAGGAAAAAAAAAAAATTCCAAGACAGCGCTACATTCGACATCTGGGAACCGCCTAACAGCTGGCTATCTAATGAATATGCATCTGCTTAAGAGGCTGTAGTCCATTAATAAACCAATAGATATAAAGCAGAAACAATCTTTGTCAGCTTCAAATGAGATTGGATGCAATGTGCTGTGAAGTGTCACCGTCACATTGAATCGAGCGGGGGAGGTTAACAATCGACTCTTCGGGCCCGGTGCCTGTGCACAGGCCTCCCGCCCCCTCCCCGCGAAGGGGGAAATGGGGCAGAAGCGTCGGTTCCTGTTGCCCTTTGCCTCGTTCCTCCTGGCGCCGGCGGCGCGGTGGGCACCGGTGACCTTTTCCTTGAAACGCCGCGCTGGGCATTGCGTGACTAATAGATCTCTCCTCCGACAAAGCTGGGGCCTGTTTTCCTGCACAAATGAATCGAGACCCAAGGAACCTGTCGTCCTGCGAATACAGGACGGGGCAGGAATTGCAGGACCGGTGATAAGACATCCTCCCGACAGAGCAGCCGCGGGTTTCTAGCTGGAGGGATGGGACGCCGCGAGCGGTCTCTTCCTCTGCAAGGAGGCTGCTAGAGCTGGAAGGCCGAGCGGGTGTAGTGTTAACATCCCTGGTGCCTGGGGCAGGCAGCTCAGCTTGTTCCAGCGTGCGCAGCATCGTGCGCCGCACGTGTTCGCAGCAGGGGAGGGGTCAGTGCCTCAATGTCGTGCCATAGGTTTGCATCCTTTGATGCTCGAGGACGGGTGGGACGTCACGTGCTTAGGCCAGGGCAGTCTAGCGTCTAGGACAACGGGGCTGGTGCCCTTTGAGACGCAGCGATGAGGCCGGGCTTGCAGGCAGCGCGCGGGGCTACAGGCAGTCGGGTTCCCCCGAGCACTGAGCTCATAATACACATTACCACTCCCCTACGAGTGCAAATAATCCTGGAAAATGAGGGCTGAAGGGACCTCGGGGGTCACCTCCAGTCCAAGCCCTGCTCCGAGCAGGACCAGCCCCGACTCCATCACCCCAGCCAAGGTTTGTCTAGCCGGGTCTCAAACACCTCCAAGGATGGGGACTGCACCGCCTCTCTGGGCAACCTGTTCCAGGGCTTCACCTCCCTCCTAAAGAGGAAGTCCTTCCTAATATCTAACCTCAACTTCCCTTGCTGCAACTCCAAGAGCCAGGCCTGCACCATTCGCTGCCCTTTGCTGCTGGAGACGCGGAGGCAAAGAGCCTGCAGCGGAGCTGGGACGAGCACCCGCGTTCCTGGCTCCCGGGAACGGGCAGTCGGCGGGTGAGAAACTCTTCCAGGCACGTTTCCATCACGCCTCCATCGCAGACGGCCGCTCTCGCTGCCCCAGCGACGGCAAGACAAAGCGGCGGCGGGGGGGAGGCCACCCTCTTCCGGCACCTCCGCTGTTCCCGGGGGCGATGGGTGCTCACAGGCGCCGTCCCACCATTCCAGTTGGAAGTGGTGGCGAGAGCGAGACCAGCTCCAGGCCTTGAAGGATTGCTTTTCTTTCCCCCCTGCCCTTGCTATGGTGTGAAATAAATGGAGGCCGAAACCCGTGCTGGTGTTTGTCTGCAGCGCTGCTACGGGAGGTGCGGACAAGCGAGCGCCGGGTCCGTGCCCCCGCAGTGAAAGCTGCCTCCTCCTCGTCCTTTCGGGGCTCATCTTTCCACTCCCTATCGGATCTGTGCCGTCGGGCCTCAGGCCTGATCGTGCGCGCGCTAAACGTACCGGCGAGTGCAAAATGGAGGAGCTAAGTCGTGCTCAGCCGGTGCTTGTAGCCATTCCCATCCCACCCCACGTGTGTCAGGTCAGGGTTTCCCCGCGTCTAGCCAGGTTGTGAAGCCTGGACAAATGCCACGGAGCTTGCCCCTAGGTGAGAGCAGCTCTCTTATTACCAAAGGCTCGTTTGAACGAGGGCCAATTTCCCCTTCATCCATCTTCTGCTTCGCACGTCGAAGCGGGGATGAAATCCGTGCACGGTACCGGAGAGCGAGCCCCTTCTCCAACGTGGGGCTCGGATTCAACTTCGGAAACCCTGCCCGTCTCAGGGATTTGTCATCTGCGGTCCGGGGAGACGATGCGGAGCTAACGAGCACCCAAACAGCGCTGCCGGGACGTCCCGCTTCCTCTCCCAACTTCTCAAGGTTTCGGAGGCAGCCGCGGCAGCGCTCGTCAGCAGCGCTCTCATCCGTCCGAGCCACGTCCCCCCAAACACGCCATCTCTCTCCATCCGCATCCCTCCACGTAATGAACTGCGCGTATCTCGGAGCTTATTTCCTCAGCTGCATACGAATTGCCTCGGAAGGTGCTTCCGCCGCCGCCGCCTTCGCTTGGGTTTCGGCAGCTGCACGAACGTGCAGGAAGCAAAGCAGCCCATGGCCACGCTCGTTCTGGTTTGGCATCTATCAGTTTCTGGCCTTTTTCTCATAATTGATTTATTAATTATAGCATCTTAATGATCTGTTTAAAATAAATAAGCCATTTACACCATTTCAAAGGTATTTTGTGAGGCTCAGCTGATATTAAAATAGCACCAGCCTTATGTGCTTTTTCAGCAAGTGACCTAATTAGTTAATAAAGTAATTGAATATTAAAAAGGATGTTGCAAGTGATTAAAATTTAAGAGCCTTCAGAACATTATTAAAGCTATAAATCATACATCACTGTTTTAATTTGCATAGCTACAGAATTGCTAATGGTCCCACGTGCATACGTTACTTGGCAATTAGTCTTTTAACAAACTGTTGGTGATACTGGGGGGTTACCAAATTCTTCCACTGCTCCCGGACGCGCGCACACAGCCCAAGGCCGGAAGACGAACCAAAGCTGCTGTGGAGGCCTGGGTGCGAAGCCACCGTTCAGAGCCTTTTCTGGCCATTTGCAATCGCACCTGGACAAGAATTTGGGGGGCGGAAGTTTTACAGGGGTTTTGGCCTCCACGTCTGCAGTGTAAGCCGCGTGTTTATAAACTTCCTGAAGTCACACAAGCCTCTCGTGTCACCTTTGCTGTGCAGCCCCTGCCCCTATCCGAAAGGCCGCTAGCCTGGCCGTCCTTCACCAGCCCCGCATTTCCACCGAGAGCACCGACTTCCTTCTGGTCCTCTGCTCCTCTCCATGCCCGAGCTCCACCGGCAGCTGCGACCACGAGCGGAGCGGGTAACGAGCCACGCGAGTCTGAAGTCTAGCCAAAGACAGGGTCGACATGCACCTTTTAGACTAACTAAGATCCTATCTATTAGGGAGAGCATAAACGTGCATCAACTCGAGCTCAACTTTATCAGCTGCTTCCATGTCACAGATGACGACAATTGATGAGTTTTCTTTTGCACCTCCCAGGGCTCATAGATTTGCAAGGATCTGATGGGCTCAATGAGTTCATCTCATGCCGGGGGCTTTCCTGTATTCATCCCTCCTTCGGGGTCAGCCCTAGGGCTGGGGGTTGGCTCCTACTATCACAGCAGGATTCAGGCAGGATCGCTGTAGAGTTTCTTCATCAAAGTTTTACACCAGCTTCCGCCTGTTATAGCCAAGGCAGCCGGGCTGCAGAGGTGCAGCTGGAGACGTGCCCGGGACGGTGGGACCTCAGCACACAAAGGAGACGAGGCCGCTGGATCCCGACGACTACGACGTGGAGCAAACGCCGGTCTGTTTGCAAGCAGCGGCCACGTGTGACTGAGGCGATCGACATACGAAGGAGTTTTGGGGGGGACGAGCAAGCTCCAGGTCCTGAACGGACTGAAGCTGGTGCGACACCTCTCCCCAGGGGGAGTTAAGGAGTGTGCACAATACACACACTCGCAACATGCACTTCTACTCCCCCAGGATCCTCCTGCTTCTGCAGGGCCACGGCCACGGCGGGCGACGGTACCCAAGGTGGAGCCCCAACTTCGCAAACGCCGCGCGCCAACATCCCGAGAAGCCGTCGCGGCGCTGCCGTTCCCAGCAGCTCCCCGACGAGGATGCTAAGGTAGCGCCGCTGTTTTGTGTCACGGCCATCGTTTTAAAAGACGGTCTCCGCGGTGGGTCGCAGCAGGACATCCAACACCTACGCGTCTAAGGACGTAGTGGATACAGGTCGCGGGTTTCGAGGGATGAGCACCCCCCAAGCCAACGCCGCGGGGGTGACGGTTCCCAACAAGCCCCGTTTCTTTAGCAAAGGGGCGCCAAGGCCCAGTCTGCGTTCCCGCTTCTGCAGGTCCGCTCGCCCGGTGCGTCAGGGAGGAGGAGGTCGCCGGGCAGGGCTGGCCGTCGGCTGGAGCCGGTGGAGGGGACTCCGGCCGGGTAGGAGAAAGTCACCGCTACCCCAGGGCGTCAGATCCCAGCGCTGTCAGACGAGCGTGCACATCCCCTCCCGGCATCTCGCTCAGCCTGAAGGGCTCCGGGGCCCTCGCTCTGCTCGCACGCCGCCCTGCCCCAAGCGGTGCTGCCCTTCCCTTGGCCAGAGGCAGCCTCTCCTCCCTATTGTGGCGGCCGCATCTTGGGGGCCCGGCTCCCCAAAGCGAGCTGGAGCCCTGGTACCCCTCCCCAGCACCGCGGGAGAATGGATGCCCGTTAGCAGCAATAAGCCTGCTCCAGGGAGCCGGCGGGTTTGGCAAGGAGCCGCTCGTCCTCGTTTGGGACCAGAAGACAACAGCGGTCCTCGCGCCAAAGGTGTCGTTTGCACCTCGACGGGGTTTCGGCGCTCGCAGCAATGGATGCGCTTTATTAACAGAGACGTTCTTGCATGCACCAGAAAACTTTCCAGGAGCTTCCTCCGAGGCTCGTACTGAGGTCGGGGGGCAGCAGCCTCTCCGAGAGCCCCCGCGCTGGATGTGGTGACAAACGCCAGATCTTTGTTCATTACTTTACCAAGGGGAAGAGACACGGGGCCGGGGCAGAGGACAGCTCTCAGAGCAATTCACACTCCGCTGCACTAATATTTACCGAGCCTCAATGCTTCGAGACAGCTCAGTCCTCTTTTAAGGGGCTGGGTTTTTAATTAAAGAGCGACCGAAGGAAGGGTGACTTCAGAGCATTTTAACCCAACAAAGAATGACAGGCACGATGCTGCTTTTAAAATAAATTAATTAATACCCACTGTCTGCCTGCATAAACCTGTCATTGCAGCAGAAGCGCGGTAGCATCCGCCCAGCAGATCCCATGTCACACGAAGCAGAGGCTGCCAGGATACGAGTCGCGCACGGCCAGGTGCTCCCGGCAATCGCTCCAAGTTCCTACGTGCGTGTGCGCCTCCCGGCCGGCGTCTCAACCCGGCTCGACACAGCGTTGGCCTTTGCAACTCACGGGCTCCATCCGCTTTTACACGCCCAGAGCAGGCCTCGGTTTGCAGAGAAAAGGACGCCTGCCCCAAACTCCTGTCTCGGGGCTGGAAACACCTGGTCAGCATTCGCAGACAAAGCCAGGCCGCGGCAGGTTACGGAAGGGGAAGGGGCCGGTCTAGTCCGGCTGAGATTTCCAGCAGGGATGCAAGACCGCCGGGACAGGTTTGCAGGCGTGCACAATGCTGCAGAGCTGACACCGTCGGGGATCGTTGCACCGGGGCAAGTGGAGCATCTGCCCACGTGCAAACTGACCCGTCCACCCCAGTGCCTGGGTGTGCGGCGGCCGCCCACACAAAATGAGCGTGCGCAGGATGTCCCTAGCCGTGTTTGCACATTTGGAACGAGGTTGTTAGCCCTGAGGCTGCCGGGATGCACGGGTGCGTGGCAAACAGGGGCTTTCACCCACGGGGGACACATTAACCATTAGCGCTTCCTGGGGGATTTTTCCGCCCTTCCTCAACAAAGGCATGATACTACTTCACACCCGGCATCATAAATGCAATTCAAAAGTGTCTTAACTATATTAGAAAAACTTCACGTTACAACGGGGCTGAAACCTAAGCTTCGTAGACTGACTAGAGAGACCAATCAATCCCCGGATCCCTGTTCCGAAAATACTGCAGGCTCCAAAAGTGGGATTTTTTGAACCAAACGTGGCTGAGGCTGCAACCACTTCCCACCCTCTGTGGACAGAGCCTGGCAAACTTCCCCGCTTCATCCAGCTCCTTGTTGCTTTGCTCGACGTCTGGACCCTCCATAGTATCATAGTATCATAGTAGTTAGAGTCGGAAGGGACCTGGGCAGATCATCTAGTCCGACCCCCTGCCTTGGCAGGAAAGAGCACCGGGG
>JAGPOW010003447.1:35136913-35163577 GCA_030014935.1 Caiman crocodilus | reverse complement strand
GGCAGATCATCTAGTCCGACCCCCTGCCTTGGCAGGAAAGAGCACCGGGGTCAGATGACCCCGGCAAGGTGCTCATCTAACTTCCTCTTAAAAATCCTCCGGCCAACTACAAACAATTCCTTCCAAATAACCTCCTTCCATCACGGTGAAATCCCAGGGCCGGCACCTAAATCTCGCCTCCTTTTCCAGCGCACAACACGCTCAAAAGCCGTCGGTGCATCTCCCGTCCAAGATGCTCTCAGCCTGGCTCGAATGCATGCTCTCCAGTGCAAACACGCCCTGCCCGTGTCGCACGCTCCTGCACAGCGCGCACGCTCTCGCAGCCACCCGAGAGAGAAGCGGTGCCTGTTGTTTGACATTTTCCCCCTTTGCTAATGCAGCCCGGTATCCTGTTTGCCACCTTTCCTGTTGCCGCCGGTTATGCTCCTAAGCTGATGGGCTCAGTTTTTCCACGCAAACTCCCACATCCTTTTCCTGACCCGCACGCTGGATTGTTGTTTCACTTAACACATTGGATCTCAGGCATTTGCGATGGAAAAAGCCTGTTACCTCACCGAGTCTACCCCTTGCCAATGCTGGATTTAGTCTCCTGGCGGAGGAGATGTCAGAGGCCAGTTCCTTATTATTTTCTGTACAGGCAGTTTGCTTTCTTTCCTTTCGGTCCCACTGTCTAAAGGATCCAGATCTTCTGCTATCCTAGCGCGTGGTTCATCATTATTCACTCCACCCGTAGCCGCACAAACACCTGCAAGGCTCCGCGGGCTTAACGCCCTAATCTAGGTCTGAGACGCACACCGCGCAATACTTAATGCAGACGTCCAAGGGAACCCAATCACTAACTTCTTTCTAGCCTAAGAAGTATTCCCCGGTGACACCTGCTTCCAGGTGTGTCCTCGTACAACACCCACGACCGTTGCAGTGCATTGTCGTCGCCTGTCCTGCCCGCTCCCCGCCGGCAAGGCTCAAGGAGCGCTTCATTGCTAGGATTTCCAGTGCCAAGCGCGACGACGCTTTTCCTGCCCCTCCCACTTAATTTGGTAAGACATTTCAGATTGGTCCCAACCTGGACCGAACCCGACCTGGAAGTGTTCATGCTGCCCCTGCAACGCTCCCAAGCCGTCTAGGAGCAGGTCTTGGGTTGCAGCAAGGGCCGTTGAGAGTTTTCCCTAATATCCAACCTCACGAGGAGGGTGGTGAAGCACCGGGACAGGCTCCCCCGAGAGGCATCTCCATCCTCGGAGGTGTTTAAGGCCCGGCTAGACAAAGCCCTGGCTGGGATGACGGCGTTGGCTTTGAGCAGGGGGTTGGATTAGATGCGATTTCCATCCCACTCTCATTTTCTATGGGTCTGTGATCTCCCAGGGCCTGCGGCAAAAGGCAGTGCCGTGCTTCGCTGATGTCAGGCTACCTTAAATGCAAACGGAGCACGTTACTCAGGGCTCGCACCGAGTTTCCGATGAGATATAATAGCAGTTTCTCCCCAAAATGCCTCAGCAAGCTCCGTCCACGTACATTTTGTCCCCAGACTCAATTTTGCCACCTGCACGGGTACCGCGTTTACCGAAGAAACCGCCGTTCCCCCCGGCCGCGAGCCCAAGCTGCCTCCTCCACGGAGCTGGCTTCCCCGGGGCTGCCAATTGAATGCATTCAGTATCGATGGGACAGGTCAACGTCGTCGCTGGGGCTTGTTACATGGCCTATTGCTGGCTCTGGGGCCGCGAGGATGCAGCACTAACTCACTGCTGGGACTCGAACCGGGGAGGTTTCTCCAGCTACGACGGCACCGGGATTTCTCTTTCCGCCACTGCCACCTAGTGGGATAGGAGGAGGCTTCGTGTAATAAACCCCCCAGCAAAGGTTTCCAGTCCTCCTTCCCCAGGCGGAGACGGGAAAGGAAGCAAACAGACCGGGGTCTGCAATCGACTTCAAAGATGCAGTGCGGAGTACAGCCGGAGCGCGTCCTCTTGCAGTGAAAGAGGTAACCAGGCAAAGCATCCTTCAGCCTTCCCCCCACCCCTACAAAACAGCATCACAAATTGATTGAGGGCTCCCCATGCCCCAGGGCATGGCTCATGTAGCCCCCCGCGTTCGAGCCCGTGCGCGGTGCCCAGCAGAGGCAAGGCCATCCTGCTCGAGCTCTCGTCCCGTTCCTGCCGACGCAGGCATCGACCCTGGAGATCTTCAAGAGGAGACTTGCTGCGACCCCAGGACGCTTTCCTGCCCAGAGTAGGGGACTGGACCCAATGATCTGATGAGGTCCCTGCCGGCCCAAAACTCCTGTGAATTATGTGGGCAATAATATCTTAAGCCAAAAAAAAGAGTAATCCAAAAGCCTAAATTTTGCAGGGGGCTTTGTCTGAACAGTGCGGTTGCTAGTTAGAGGCATACCCTCCGTACAGGGAGACGCGGACGCAGGCCCGGGCCAGCCGCCGGCACGAACTTCCTACGAGGCGAGCGGCCCCGCTGCATTGCACGAAGCCGGTGACCTGGAGGAGACTCCTCTCGGTTGCTAATGACACAATAAAACAAGGGTGGGGAGGCAGCGGCTGTGCCAGAGTGATACAGAAGCAAGCAAATTAAATGTGATCCCAATCTATTATGCTCGAGAGCCGAAGCCCAGCAGAGACGACTAGCCCACCGAAGAGATTGGTGGTGATATTAAAACCATCTGTTTTTATATTTGCCAGGCACTGAACAAAGCACAAGGGAAGGTGACAGGAGCGCAAGGGACAGGCAAAGGTCACGGAGACAGCTCCTCGCTGCAGCCCTCCTCCGCGGCACCCAGCAGCTTGTAAAGAAAATCACCATCCTTTAATGAAACCTTAAGTTTCTGGCTTCGTTGCTAAGAAAGAGAAACTTTGTGAACATGACCCAGTGCGCCGCTGTCTCAATACATCTGAAAACGGGGAGGAGGTGGCCGCTCACTTGCAATCTGCCTAATTGGGCTGGATCTTCTGCCCAGATCAGGTGCTCCTGCTATTTGCTATCCAGTTCATATTTGCTTTTTTATTAGCTCTGAAACATGCCATTGAAAAAATGTGACCATTGTTGAACTATTTTGCTGCTCACTGCATTTAGCAGAATACCCCCCTTTGCACGCGCACACTCTCAGATTAAGAACAGGTGGTGAAGGCTACCTCTTTTTCCCCAATCTGACTCACGAACACAGAGTGGTAAAATTAATCTCTCATTTGCCATAGTTTGTTCAGTTCAAGAGGAGGGAAACTTCAGGGACTGAAAAACAAAGCAAATAATCCAAAGTTATATGTAGGCAGATAGGCAGGTAGCTCTGTCTTCTTGAATGCCTTATCTATTTGCAGACAAGGCTCCTTGGGTGAATTCAATATCTTTCATTAGACCAACCCTATTTGCAGCACTGTCACACTTGCCTTTACCTGCAATTGAAGACAGGACTATTGCAATTCAAGTCTGCTCTCCCTGCTTCAAGGCTGCAATTTGGGAAGGCGTTGGAGTGCTTAAGTTAAGCACATGCTAAAGTAATTTCCCTGAAGTCAATAGACACTGTCCACGTGTTTGAAGTGGAGGGTGCTGAACTGAAGCCTGAAAGAGCACCGTATCTGCAGAGAAAGCATCGGCTGCGTGGGTGCTGACAGCTGTAACTCGGCTCGCAGGGCTTGCAGAGGTGGAGCCAGACCTGCAAAATGAAGAGCCGACTCCCTGCATAAGATGGGGAGGTTCTGGGAGGCGATTACCTTGATTACCTGCAATGCTTTTTAATTTAAATGAAAGTCAGTGACCTGGAGCACTCGCTGTGAACCCAGCCAGACTCGCATCACTCTCCTATTGTAAATTATTGGCTTTTTTTCTGGAGTTTTGTTTCCCCCTCCCCTCCCAGCAGGCCCCAACTTTGCAATAATGAAATAAGGTTTTTAACAAATATGCAGCTATCTGAACTAAATGGCGTGAAAGGAGAGAGAGAGAGAGAGAGAGATCTAAAAACACCACAGTCCAGCGGCTCCTCAAAGGATCGACACGGTCAGTACAACAGACCCAGGGCTTTGTCAAGGAACTGAGGCCAACAGTAGTCTATGGATCGTGGTCTTAATTCTGCAAAACGCTTACACCCATAGGGTATGAGAGGTGCTTAGGTACCCAGCTCCATAAGGCCTTTTAGGAGTAAACAGCACAAGCTGGATGATGCTTAATAGTCTTGCTCACGGTCTGGAGCCTCAAAGCAGGTACCTGATGTAGGAAAGCCAGCAACAGAAAAAGAGAGAGAGACTCAGACTCTCTCTCTCACACACGCACGCACACACACACGCACGAAAACTGTGCATCCCCCCCAGTGGCCGTGCAGTTGGAGTGTGGACAAACAGACCTTTACACACTCCACCATTTTGCTCCATGTTTGCACAGCGGAGCCTCGGGCACTGCCTTGCAGGGAGTAGCTGAACTCGCATAACTAGCTTCTTTCATCCCAGGGTATCAGCGTGCTTCACAAACAGTATGTACCCACATCTCCATTTTACAGCTGGATAATGGATCAACCATAGAACAAGGAGGTTAGAAAGGCTTGCCTGAATCACACAAGTCAACTACCGAGCTGGGACACGATGGTCTCTACTGCCAGTCTTCTACTCAAACCACCGGGACAAGAAACACATGATTCTCTTTATGGCTCGTTACACAAATTAACAAAGCACCAAGAATAACTTTCAAACCACCTCTTACACCGAGATATTTATTGCATTGCAGTTTCAGCACTTTGTACACAAATATTTCTCTCTCAAAAGCATAGTAATGCAAATTCAGTTATATTCATAGAAGCAATTCCTTCCAAGAAACAACAAAAAGATCAGGAAGACAGAGATCAGTCGAAGCATGTTATACGCTCATCCATGACGGTTTTACCAGATCACGGTTCTTCAGGTGTCAAGTAGAAATCTGCAGCCAGCCCAGGTCTAGCCACGTAGAAACAAGTCATTTCAAGACTCGAGTGCATGAATACACCTGACACCTGCACATTTCTAGTGTGCTGAGACACAAGGCTAAAGGTTAAGTGCTGGAAGAGGGCCGACGCTCCGTGGAATCGATGCATTATGGTTTTGATGTTACTATGCAGCACCTGTGAAGTGCTAGTTCCTCACAACGCTCTTGTGAGATAGGCAAGTATCACCCTCGTCCTAGAGCTGTGGAAAGCGAGAGAGCACAGAAGCGACTTGCCAAAGCCATACAGAGGGTTTATGGCAGTTGTGGGATTACAACTTGTCAGCACCTGACTCTCACTCCTGCATTTGGCGGGTAGCGCATGCCATCTCCTTAGGTTTCAGTTATATAGCTATACACATTTGCAACCAGTTAATAAGTCCCGATCCATGCAGTTATGACAGATGCATGCAACCACCTGAACGGAGGTCAGGCCATCAACTTCCCAAATAATGCCCCTTTCGGTTTTTAAAGAAGTTGAACGTTTCTCTCCATTCCTAAAACTTAAAACGATCTATAGAGTGGAAGATACAATGATACAGCTGCACTTTGCTCTGAAGCAGCAAAAATCAGAAGCGATTGCAAAAGGAGCCAGAGCAGCTTTCATTTTTTTTTCCTGAGGGAGAGCACCGCTCTTTTGAGAGGAAAAAAGGATGGATATGTTTTTACACAAACTGATCAAACTCCTCTTCATTCTAAACGAATACAAGACAGACTGAAAGTCTCAGGTGTACTAATTTTCTTCAGCTAAGTCGTCCTACTGTATACTATGAAGCTAGAAGCTAATAAAATAGCTATCCAGGAACATCAGAAGCCATTTTTCCTTCCTTGACAGCCTTTCACTTCTGTCACCTAAGAGCAAGAACACTTACAGTGACATCTAAAGGGGCTTGTAAACATCAGGAGCCGAGCCATCTGATATTCCTCCACCCCCAGGAAACGAGTAAGATTCACTGAGACTCCAGCCTACCCCAGTGCAAAAGAGAGAGGTTGCTTACCTGGTTTTTCTTCTCCCAACAGGGTTTCCTCTGCAAATTTTGGAGGCTGAATCAAATATGCCAGTTAGCATGGGCAGGGCTTGGCTGTGCCCCCCTAGAATCACCTGTGCTGTAAAATATGCAGAGAGCTAACGTCATGGAAGTATCCGAGTTCATTTGCTCCCTTAGCTGTCCCTGCGCTGCCTAGCGTCAACCACCCAGCTTGGACCAGATTATGTTAAAGCTTGCAGGCAACAGCTGGGGAGTTCAATAACTGGTTTTCTTTGACTTGTATATCAGGTAAGGAAGCTGCTCTCCTCTCTAGTCATGGCTAGCTTTCTCATCTCCCAGTCCAGGACTGGGGCAGTCAAGAAATCCCAAGGCTAGAATAAGGGCAGATGGAGAGCTATCCAGGCAGGGAAGCCTGGGGGTGGGATACCTGCAGCAAACAACTGGACTTTGGGCATTTGTTCTCTCCTAGTGAACATCAACCCCTTTGCTTGCATCCAGCAGCTGCCACTTTTGTCTTGGGGTCTAGGCATCAAGTCAGAAGAAGGGAAGCATCATCTTATGCCTCCAAAAAAAGGTGTTTCCTTCAAGGATGACCCACACCTTGAGAGAATGGGACTCGCCGTATTAGCTGCCCAGGCTGAGCCCCTACTTTCAAAGTATGTAGCAGCCACCCGTCTTCCCTGCAGTGGTCAGACAAAGGGCCTGGGCAAGTTTTAAGGCACTGTAACTGAGTGAAGGTCCCATTCCTTTCTGATGGAAGTCCAAAGTTACCCTTGCCCCATGCCCCACGCCCCTCCTGGCATTTAACAGTTTTGGTAACAGGAAAAAAGCCCCAAAATAAAGGAGAACAAACCTCAGATTAAAGTCTCTCAAGCTTATGAGTTGAGAAGACATCACAGGGAACCCTTCAGTCTGCTTCTGCCTCCTCCCTGGCAGAGCACTCCAGACCCACCTGCATGGCCCTCAGCTAACGCAAATGAGACACACCTGCCCTGACTTGTGTGTGAAGATTTCCCCTTCAGGCAGGTATCAAGCAGCTGGTAGGACACTGAAAGGTAGAAGAGTCCTATGCCCTGCTATAGGCAGCTATGCAGCCGGGGAAGCCTCCATGTGTTTGCTTCTCTGAGCCCCTAAAAACACGCGTTTCCTTCAGAGCCTCTCGAGGTGAGCCGACATTGCTCCCATGCAGGAGACACCTTGCTTGCCCCGACACCCGTCTGGCATGAAGGCCCAGGTGGCTGCACACTGGATAACCCTGGGGAAAGCCCTCCAGCCCCATGTGCTCCCTCACACCTGCCCATAGGTGTGTACTGAACACGTGGGCTGGTTCCAGATTCCTCTAAAATAGCTGCTATCAAACCAGGAGACTGAAGAAAAACCTGTAGCCTCGAAAGAAGTATTTCCCCTTGGCAGGATGCTCCAAAACCTCTTTTCTATTGTCTGTAACAAAGGAAATGTGTCTCCAAGCCTTTAATAGTTTTCCTTCGTGATATCCCCAAAATGATCTGCCCACAAAGTTTGTGGTATGCTTAGATAGCCCTTTCTCAGGAATACACCTGCAACGGCAACTACTCAAGTGCATGCCATTAGATTTTGATGCAAATCTCAAGGAGTACGTGCACGACCTGAAGAGGATTTTGACTACGAAGGTCACCTAGCGTGCACTGACTTCACATCTCCAATTAGCTGATTTTTGGCCGTATCCCCTCCATGCTGCCATAGCCTTTAAAAGCCAGGTGGAACAGCTAAGTTTGCATACCGACTTATGATGCCTTGTAGTCTAAAAGCTTGCTCCACTCTGTGATCCCTGTGAGAGGGATATTTGTCTAGATCAGAACAAGACCTGATAGCATTTGAGGTAAGGAGGGAGCTATTCCTACCAACAGATCAGCACCTGCTTCCAAAATTTGTGGAGCCCAGGGAAAATCCATAATCAGAAACAGTGGCCCTGTCCTCGTGGGAGGATGAACAGATCAAGAAACAGTAAATGCACACCTGCATTTTCAGTGAGAGGGTGGCAGGAAGGGAGTAGCTCTCTCTGGTAATCAGTGAAAATCTTTAGGCAGCAACCTAGACAGAGGCTAGCCTACTTGGAGGAGGATGTGAAAACATTTGACACCTTGTACTGTAGTTGGCCACATTCCTTCAGAACAAGGAAGCTGAATGCTAGAGCCAGGTTTAAGAATGGTCTGGCATGCTGGAAGGTAACCATTACTTCCCTTTCCACAAAGGGAACCAAGACCACGGTACCCATAACATATTTAAACACAGAAGTTGCCAAGTAGGGTTATACTTACTCCTCTCTTTCCCCAGGCTAATGACATGATCCTGATTTCAAACTATCCTTCCCAACCTAGATAACAAATCTGCTTATTGACTCCCCTGTCTCTGCACAAGTGCAACTATAGCAAATGCAGTTCCTATTCCAGGTGATACAAGGCTTTAATTTAGAGACCAGTTGTGCTTGAAAAGACATTGTGGGTTGGCGTCCTGTTTTGTTCTAGAAGTAGGTAGTGTTGGCAATAAATAAATAAGGGATTACAGCATATTCGACATTACTGTAACATTGCACGTCAATTCCAGTACCTTTCATCACCATTACAGCTGATAGAAAAAAAAATCCGTGTTTTCTTTGTATTTTAGGACCATTTCTAATAATTGCCAAGCTTTCCATGACACTTTTCTTAAGGCAGGGTGTTTCACACACCGTGTATCGCTACTATCCGATCAGACAGACTGTTCACAGGAGCTAGACAGAGTGCAATTGCTACGCTCCTCCATCTCAGCGAACTGTTGATAATCTAACCCCCAACTTTCTACTGTCACATTCTTGGTTTCCTAAGAGCCCCAGCAGCTCCTGCTGTTTATTTATTATCTGAAGTTATCGCACTGCCTGCTCAGCATCGCTGTAAATGAGACTATGGGAAAGAAACAGTTTGCATGTAGGAAACAAAGAACTTAAATTGTGTGTCAAAACATCCTGGGAAGTGAAGAATACAGGAAAGAAACATCTAAAAACAATGAAACAGAAGGAAAAAAACCCCCAAACTATTACCTTTTCAGAGATTTAGATGAGGTAGAGGAATTCATTCCAGGATTTTGCATTAGACTGCATTTACATAGAAACTTTTACTGGAAGTGCTAAAAACACATACTAAAGAAACACACAGGACCATTGCTGACTAAGAATCTTGCTCAGTGACAACCAAATTATTATTATGAACCAAGAGACAAGGTTCATAATAATTGGCTTGAAAGATGGATTTTAAAATAAAAAAAAAGAAAGAAAAGGTAGTGGAAAGGAAGGAAATTCCAAATACTTGGTGCTACAGCAGAGAAGAAAAAAAGACAATTTTTAGAAACAGCAAGGAGATAGGAAAGTGAGGGAAAACAAGTAGAGGATACAGCAGTTCAGGCATTGAAACAAGAGCATAAGAGAAGTTTAACAGACAATATGAATGATAGGAATCCCATGAAGTGAAAAAAGGAACAACACAAATGGTTAGGGGGAAAAATGTGAACTAGTTGCTTGGTACTTAATCATCTAGGATGTCCAAAGTGAAAATATGGAAAGAGTAAATCAACAGCAATGCAGAAATTAAGGCACAAACAAGCAGCTCGAGGTGAGATTTACTAAAGGATAAGTAATAATCCTGCGAGTGTTTAGCAGGTGTGATATCTCTGGTTAAATCTTGTAGATAAGAGCAGATAAAGTTGCTGGACTGAAGTTCTTTCCAACATCTAGACATCAGAGAGGAAACAACGGCAGTTGAGCTGAAGGAAGAACATTCATCTTAGTCGTATTGAATTTAAGGCAACTGACTCTCATCCAAGCGGAAACAGAATTGAGGCAGGTAGAAAAAGAATTACGGGTAGAAGGAAAAGAAGAAACACCACTGAATGTCACCACATAATTAGTCTAACACGATGTGATTTATCTCTGTTAAGGGCCATGGTAAAAACAGAACTGGGGGTAAAACAGGACTCTCCTGGAGAAACACTCAGTATTAGAGAGGAAAAAGCAAAGGGATGATGAGCTCAGGCTACCCTAACAAATCAACCAGGTAAGAAAGAAGTCTCTGGAGCACAGCATCAGGAAAGCATATGATCAGAAGCAATGCAGTGTATTGCAGTGACGAACTCTCATCTGAGGTTAGGGACAGAAATGAAGCCTTTAGTTCCAGTTTAACTAGAAATGTCTGTAGTCAGCCAAGTGACCAGAGAGAAATTTGAACTGGCAAGGTGCAGAAAGAGCATGCTGAGCAAATTACATGCAAATAAGAGAACAAACTTTTGCTCCAACATTTTAGAAAGCGATGCAGGATGGTATATGGGAGAGAAGAGAGGGGAGAAGCAACAGAAGGCTTCTTAAGAATAGCAAAAACAATAACCTAAAAGGAGGGGGAACTGTGCCTGAAAAGAGATAAGCATTTTCAGTGGCCAAAGTCTTGGTTCAGGCAGTAGAAGGCAGTTTTAGTCGCAAGGCTACACTCACTTATACGAAGTTATAGCACTTTCTTTTTCTACTTGAATTTGCAGAATCTTGCTGAATTGGGTTGGTTCCCGAATAATCTCCAGTGCCTGTGATTAGATTCCATTTCACTCAATTGCTGCCATCCCTGGATGAATCTGAACTAGAGACCCACAGGCTTACTGATTAGCCATTAAGCCCCTAATTATCTGCAATGCCTGCATAAAAATTTTGAACTATCCCACTTAAAAACACATGGTTCGTGTGTCCAGAAGCTCTTGTTAAATCACTTTCATAATTTACAAAAGTGTCAGGTACGTTCCTAACTAAAAGCAATGTGATTACGTAGTACTCAGAGACAGGAGGATTATGCAGAAGTATGACACTATAACCACTAAGTTTTGTGACTTTGTCATGCATAATGTATTACAAGATATATTATAATGCACTAAGGTTTCCTTTCCCCTCCCCCTTAACTCATGAATAGCATTCCTGACACATCCAATACTTGTTGTAAGGAAGGGAGCTGCTCTATAGTATGAGATAATTGGAATTAATTACATGAGTAAATGGGTGAAAATAAATTAGAGGTCCCACTGGGTAATCTAGCAGTTTCTGTTTCCAGGAGTCAAGAACAAGCAGCTCTGGCTGCTCTTCAATGGTTTAGGTATGAAGAAAGGTATCAAAATAAGCTACTCATTTGCTACAGTTTGGATTTAATTTTTATACTTCATTAATTCTAAGCACATCTCTGAAGCTCAGTTCAGATGGAATTCAAAGCAGCATCATTTGTAGAGATAGGAAAGCATCACGAAGACTTGGATCCCATCAGACCTGCTGGTGAGGTGGTGCCTCTAGTTTCAATAGAGGGAACCTCGGAGGTGCTCAGTTACAGTACGGCTGCACTTAGCACAAAAGCTTATTTTAAAAATCTGACAAGAAAAGTACATCACCGTGTATAACACTACAACAAGAAATAGAAAAGACTGGTTTCCCAGGTGCTTCTTCCCATTATAACACCTGCAGAGGAACTCCAGGGAAGAAAGCTCCTGGACTGACACTGCTAAGTGCTTGCTGATAGTGTGGGAAGACAGCATGACAACAGGTAAAAGCACAAGCTTTGCCCTTAGAAGCAAGCACAAATCCTGTCTCAGTTCCCTGATATAAAGAGGAATTTTAGGTGGTGATCACTGAGATGCCTCAGACCATATCACAATTCAGTCCTCATTAGCAACAGTCTTGAACAAAGGGACTGGGGTGCATGGGCAAAGCTAGGCCTGGTAAAAGGGGAAACTCTGGATTCTTCATTTACTTGCATTTAAAAACTATTGACTTTGTCAGTGAAAACTGCTTTTGCAACAACTTAGAGGAAGTAGAACATTTAGGACTGGGCACTCATTTTAGACTGTGTAGAATTACATGTTCTTGAAGCAGAACAACATTTTTGTTCCAAATGAAGCACCCTAATTTCACTTCCCAACCCACTTCCAGAAGCCCTTTAAAGGGACCAGGGTCCCTGCCAGATCCTGCCTGTTTCCGCTCACGTCACAGAACCAAAGTGTCTTGCTGAACTTGTTCCAAGCCCCTTGACAGAGGTGTAAGACCAGCTGCTCTGGTAGCTACTGCTTCAAGATGTCCTGGCAAGACAGACATAGCAATTTCCCCTATCCTGTTACAATTAAAGAAAGGGAATCTAGTTATAATACCATACTGCTTCACAACGATGCTTAGCCAGAGCTGTAGCTGTGATTCATGCTATTGATTAAATATACTGACTCAGCTCTGCCAAGTCAATGCGCTAAGTGGACAAGCAAAACATTCTCTCCCCGGATAAATATCTGGTTTATGTGGCGTGTGAACACCTGCTGATAATCCACCTTGGGCCTCTTTTTTTTCCGGGGCTGGCTTCTTCCAGTGGTAGCTTCTGCACCAGTGCCCTCTGTCTGGGCAGTCCTGCCTGGCAAGTCAGCCTCATTTCTGACTGCCAGAGGCAAGCTGTCGCCTGCCATCTTTTTTTCTCCACCTCTGCCCACGTGTTTCTGCGTCTCGCGCTCCTCTTCGGCTCTCCCCCATCCTGACCCAACTTTCCGCCCGAGCGGCTGGGGTTCGCTTGTTGTGGCTGTCTCCTCTGGCTCAGTCTTTGTATCAGCTCCCTTCTTTTCAGAAGACTCCTGTAGTTTGAGCCTGTCAAACAGCTGTAAAGGAATACTCAGTTAAGTGGCCACATTCAAAGAAACAGGCTTCTCATTCTCCACGCTTGAGTCAAATTTTGAGCATGTGACCAACAATCAGCATATGTAATAATGTATGACTGCTGAACAGCTCTTTTTACCACTGCAGTCACGATTTTGGCATATCATGACTAGAGAAAGCAACTATTTTTGTCTTTTGACAATGTCTTTTATTAGACCAAATGCATGAAATAGACTTAGGCAAGCTTAGAAATGAATCTGACAGTGCAACAGCACTGAAACGGGAAGAGAAACTCCATTTTATGTCAGTACTTTGGGATTTGTGCAACACTGATGCATTAAACAGACAGCAGACTGGCATGTCAATCCCAGATAGATGGAAAACCTATCCTAGTATGGACTCGACTCCTTAGTTTGTTTTGTCCCTGTTGATAAACATCCTCTCATGAAGTTTGGGAAAACCACGAGCATGCAGGCTCCTACACCGGAGCAATGCACAGGAGTGATGGTTTTGTGACATTGCAGGAGACAGGAAGTCAATACCTAACATCAGTTAGGCTGTTTTTAAAAGTGCCATCAACAGCCCAAACTGAACTTGTAAAATATAGCAAAAAAACATTTTTGCTTCTCTGAGTTTTTCCAGTTCCAATAAAATCTGGAGTAGGTACATTTCAGACATAACCAGAACTTTCAGGTTGATGCTACATATTTCACCACAATGAAAAGTAAAGTATACAAGGCCAGTTAACATGCAGGCAGAAGGCTACTTACCCTGGTAAGCGTGAGCTGGGGCTCATTGTAGAATGCCTTCCCCAGTACAGGCTTTCTGTACGTTTCATCTACATCTGTTAGGGCCTGAAAGATAAAAAAGGAAAGTTAAAAAAGGAAAGATAAAAGAGGAAAACAGCTTTACAAACCATAATACAAAGCTCTCTCATCTCATGGACGATCTATTCGAAGGACACGCCATGTTCTGGAGTAGATTTCCAAATATCCAAAACACACTGCTATACTGAGGTACACAAACAGAGGTGCCACAGAGCCTAATGGGCATTTCTACTCTACTGCCTAAATCTTCCTCTTCTCTTTAGGCATAAACCTTTTTTTAATACCACAAGATGACATTGAGTATTCCCACCCTGTTTCTAACCTTCTCTCTCACTTAGGGATCACAGTCCTGTAACACCTCACTCCATTCAGTCTCTTGTTTTTGGAAATTTGGGAGGAGCTTCTCTTACCCTGTTCTGGTTTTGTAGCTGATACCAGAGAGAGGAAACTGAGGGGAAGAAGGATTAATAGAGCTTGAACGTCACCAGTGATTTACTTCTCCCCAAGACTGTACGCAACATCCAGCAATCTCAAACCACACTGCGGCCTCTGCACTTCTCGCTCTCTCTCAGCATCTCCCAGTGTGTACCTAGGCTACAGCGCAGTGTAACAAACAACACTTTATCTCGTATCTCATGACTAATAGCAAGATGCTAAATGATTAAATGGCAGAACTTTTTGTAAATGCTATCAAGTGAGGAGCTCCCTTCTTGACAGTTTAGTCAGGAAAAATGAGACTCAAAACTGAAAACCAGTGATCAGACTGTGTCCTTGTTGTTTTAATACCAGGAAATGGGATTCTCTTTTTAAAGAATCCTCCAAAGTACCAACTTGCCAGTCCACTCCCTGTCTGGCAATGATGTTTCCAATGCAGTAGCTGTAAATCAAAGAGCAGCACAATAGTTACCATATTCCAGAATTTGTCGAATGCGACCAGAAACCCTGTGCAGACACCACGCAGTCCTTTGAAAGTGCGAATATGGACGTTGATTTTCACGCCATCTCGGACACAGCGATGAAGCTCCCCAAGTGGGCTGCCTTCATGAACTAGAACAGATATCAAAAACCGTTGGTCAGCATAGTGAACTTCATACAGAAAAAAAATAGAGGGCCTGGTTTGTTTTAGATACATAGCAAACCCTACCCCCATGCTGTTCTATAACACAATAAAACAGGCATTCCACCATGTTACCATGTATTACACCCACCCATCTGTCATTCCCAATACAGAGAACCTCCATTTATAGTTGGATAACACAAATCATGATATAGGAAAGCCCCTTCTTAACATAGCTGAGAACTAAATGAGCCTTATCTACTAAAGACAGGAACTGTTCTGCTACATCTCAAAAACATCCACTTAATCCTAATGCCAAAACATAAGGGAAGAAGGAACAGGCTCCTAAAAGGGCCAGCAAAGCCATAACTGCCTACTGCAGTCAGGGCACACATTCTCTGAAATGAAGGTCACTGTTAAACTAAAAAATTAGCCAAATTGTGCCAGCAAATATTGGCACCTGATCCATTTACAGATGTGTTAATTCCCTTTATAAAGAGTCTAAAACAACAGATCACTAGACATTCTTTCATCCAATATCCTTGGTCAATCTAATATAATGAGAAATTCTTGTTTCAGCAGCTGACCACTGCAGTTCCCCTTGCCAGAGTGCCTTTCACATGGGACAAGCTGCCTGGATTAGCTGCACAGTATTTACCCTCAGGCTCTCCATCCCGTGACAAAGCAGCAAAAGGGATGATCACCCAGCATGGAGGAGATTTGCAGTTTTAACTCTTTGACCCACGGTGGACAGATGCTACAAACTCAGGGGAAAATCATACCTTCCCTGCCACCGCGCGAGCCTAGGCTGCAAGCACCAAGTTAAAAAGTGAATCACCTGCTGCACAGCTCCCTGACAACACAGTGGTAAAGGCACCTAGGCGATGCCTCAACTACAATTTCACCCTCTGTTACTATTAGTGAAGCCATTTCAATGACAACTACAGGTGGCAAGACAGCCCGAAAACCTTTTATTTCAGATGCCTGAGGAAGGGTCCCACAATACCCAAAAGCTTGCCTACATCTATACCAACCATACAACTGGTCCAATACAAGGTGATCATCACCCACAACTCAGGATTTTTACATCTCGCATATTTCCCGGACCATGCTGATGACATCAGCTCAACACTACCATGAGTTAGATGTGCAATTCCAACCTGCTCACATAAACTACACATTTAAAACCTCGCATAATTGGGAATATATTTTAAAAATACAATAAAAATGTACTCGATGGCATAGCTTCTTATAAAAACCAACCTGAATATCTTCCTCATTTCTACCACCCCTCTCACTTACCAGAACACTAGGCATTTCAGCACCAGCAAGAAACATTGTTTTGCATCACTTCTGCATCTATGGAAGACACATGCTGTTCCCACATCTTTAATTCTTGTCCTCAGTCTCCAACTTCATTTGATCGCAAGGGCAAAAAACACATTATTCACAACACACTTCCATAATCTGACATTCATTTCTCAGGAAACAAGCAGCAAGTCAGGTAATTCATCTCCGCAGAACATACCTGCCTTGCAAACATCAAAAAGCATTATACCCAGGCTCTGCATGCAACTATTTTTGCCCGTGGCTTTATCCACGGAGGTACCACTGTTGATCATCACTTTTTTCCATCAATGCAGAAGAAAGCTTCACCTACTTAGCGACATCCTCAAAATCCAGGCCCTATTTGTACAAAAGATAAACGTACATTTAATAGCTTTCTAGTAATCCCTTAGAAGGCAGGTATGGTGAGCTAGAGGGCAGCTACTCCAACCAAGAAAGATAAAATGAAGTCCCAAATTCTAGTGAAGTGTCTTTCCTTGGGGGTGGCTTTAGCACAAAGCACATTTAAAACCAAAAGCAAGGCAACAAAGAACACTTTGCAACTGCCACCAGGTGCCTTCCCTGCTTTCAGCAGGCTGGGAGAGAGAAGTCACTTGCCCTTGCTACCAGAAAGGCAACTTTACACCAGCTTCTCCTCCGCTTTTAGTCTCACCTTAGATAACTTATGGAACAGGCAGGAAACCTGGCTTCCCAGGTAGCCCTTTACATCACAGGGTGGGAAAGATGGGGTGACTTTACCCCTAGTCACAGCCAGCTATGAACACCACAGCGTGAACGTGTGGCACAGGAATATTTATCACAAGCCACACATCTACTAAAGTGCATCTCATCTGAATATCCACTTACTAACACAGACAGACCGGTCAGATACACACAGAGAGTGTCCAGGACCCGGTGACTAGGACTTCATGAACTCGTATCAAGGCCTCATCAAACTGCAGGGTCCCAGTATATCGTACATATACTATGTGTGTATATAAATAAATAAAATGTACATGGTATCCAAGTTGTAACTGTATTGGTCTAGAGGAAAAGGCAATCAGGATGCACAGGAGAGAGGGTATCTTTTATTAATTAAAGAATTAAAGCAAATTTTTTGCAAAAATCTTGTTGGTCTAATAAAAGATATCATCTCTATCACAAGTCCTGATTGCCTTATATATGTACATAGTACAGTACATAGAAAGCACAGAATTATGGCTATAAAATATTCTTAAAATACACCATTTCACAACTTCTCATACGTTAGTTAAAAGGCGAGTTGCATCACAATCATCTTCAAAACCCCACATTAAAGAGCGATTGAACAAACATTTACAGCACGTTTCCTTTCCAAGCCACTTGACTTCTTTACTGGAGACATGAGTGCTGCCCTGTCAGAGGACATGTCGTTCCTTGCACAGACTTGAAGTCTGGCCCAAGGTATCTCACATGAAGTCCTTCGACACACGTAGGCCCAGTCCTGCTAGGAATCCCATGCAAACGGGCCTGAAGCGTTTGTGCTGAGCCTCTGTTATTTCAGCGGGATTGCCGGCACCGGGTCTCGATGGGTTTCCAAGTACGCGTCAACTCTACCAGCCTCGGCATTTACGTTTAAGTGCCTAGATACGAACGTGTAGACGTGTTGGTCCGAGACAAAAAGACATGCAAAAAAACTAGAACTCGTGCTCCACAATGATACCTTTTCTTAGACCAACTGGAAAATGGCAAGAAAATTGTCCTTTTCTGCAAGGTTTTGGTAACCTGATGAAGGGACTTGGATTCCCGAAAGCTTGCAGAAAAGGACAAAGTCCCTTCGTCAGGCTCTGGGAAACGCGTAGCTGGTACACGATGGGGATTTTTCACCATCCCCAATCATCTACGTGTTTCCCCGAGCCTGATGAAGGGACTTGACACCATTGTGGAACCATGAGTTGTATGTCTTGGACACACAAACATGGGGTTTTAGTTGTTGCTGCGACATGGGCAGGCAAGGTTCACCGGGTAGATGCCATCTCTTTCATCAGACCCACGGAGTAGTTGGAAATTTGGGCTGACCCGATCTCTTTTATGACACCGAGTTGGTTTAATAAGAGATCACATCTACCCAAAGAACCTCGCCTGCCTAAACGCGAACCCCGCCGGCCAGCTCTCCTTCAGGCGATCACAACTCGCGCCTCATCGACCACATTACGACAGGGGAGCATGACGCCACCCCGCACCCGAAACTGAGGTCACGGCTACCAGCACCCCCAGCCCCAGCCCCTTACGCGGCATCCTGGTGATGACGTTCTTGGGCGCGCGCCGCCTCCTGGCGCCGCGCGCCGCTTCGTCCCCGTCGCGCCGGGGCGCCGCCACCATGAGGCTGCGGAGGCGCTGGAGGCGCTGCGGGTCGGGGCCGGGGTTGGGGCCGGGCCCGCGGCGGGCGGCGGCGGCGGGGCGGCGGCGGGCGCGCAGGCCGCGCTGGAAGGTCTCGTACTCGGCTAGGTTGTTGAAGCAGGGCGCGGCGGGGCACGGCAGCGGCGTGCGCGCCGAGTACAGCGCCAGCAGCGGGTCGAAGTGGGGCGACCGCACGTCCAGGCGGCCCGGGCTGGGCGACCGCGACCCCGACCGCTCTGCCGCCATCCCGCCCCGTGCCGCGCAGCGCAGCGCACCTCACCTCAGCGCAGCGCAGCGCCGCGCACGGCCGCCAGGGGGCGGGGGCGGGGCCACGAGCGCGGGAAACGCCGCGGGCCCGAGGCGGCGCGCTGCGGGCGGGGCGGAGCTAGCTCCCCGCCCCTCCCCTCGCGGCCGCCGTCCGTGCATTTATAGAAACAGATTTTTGCAAAACTAACAAAATAAGGTGGTTTCTCCGGGGGGGGCAATGTATGCACGGTGCCCGTCCGTCCGTCCGGCTCCTCCTGCCGCGGGCGCGGCCCGCGCGCGCCCCCCCCCCCCCCGCCGGGCGGGCGGGGGGGGGGGGGCCCCCCCCCCCGGCGGGAGTGCTGGTGCCCCCCGCCCCAATTGCCTTGCCTAAGTGCTAACATGGCACCCTTGAAAGGACCTCAGGGCAGCGCGGGTGCCCCAGTGCCTGGGATTGGGACTCACTGGGGTACAACATGCATCTTTGCTCTGCATTCCAGTTTTCTCTGCAGGAATACATTGCACCACCTCACCTTAGAGGACATGTCATTTCCTACAGGTCAAACATTTTATGGGTGGCACACAACCGAGAAGCCTCACACATTTCCTCTCCAAATCCTTAAGCAGGGCACCAAGTGAAACCTCAGAGCTCTCACGACAGCCTGAACACAACGCAAGGACGCAGGAACGCACAGCCTTCAATCCCCTTCACCTTTCACACGGGCCTGCTCATTCTGGACAACAATTTCCTTTATTTGGGGCCTGGTTTTTGAGGATGCTGGGCACTTTGCCACCCCCTTTTGCTCCCTCCATGTCAGTTTGTTTGAAGTTTCACAACACGTTTAACAGACATTAAAAGGCCACTTTCAAAAGTAGGTCCTATATTTTCCAGCCCTTTGTCAAATGGGCATGTTCACCGCTCATATACACTATCATGAGGATTAGGTAATGCATGTGAAGAGCTGGGAAGATATAAACCTCCTACAGAATACAGTGAAAAGCCCAAATTTCACTTTCTTTGGTTTGATCGTAATCTGATGAGAAACATCTTGATATCCCATGATTGACTTCTGGATGTTTGCCAGTCTGGTAGAGTTCACATAGCAAGGAGGGGAAGAAGAGATATGAAAGTTTAATGACAGTAGTGGGACTAATTAATTGCAGTCCAGTGATCAATTCAGAATGGAGAACAAGTGCTGCCCTCATCACTCAAATCTGTATTCTTCTATTTGTTTCTTCAGGATTGCATACAGTGAATTAAAAGAGTATTTACTACCTTATTATGTATTTAAACTGTTTATGATCCAAATGACTTAAAAGGGGCTTTTCCTTCAGGCCTAACCCCACTGCCGTAGTAGGAAAGGTAGAAGATAGGGGATGTCCCATAGTAATAAGATACCATGGATCAGTAAGTATTTATTAACAGCCTTTCCAAACAGGCTGTGAATAAGTAACAGTAGCCAGTGCATCTACACATGCATTAATGCATGTTTG
Organism: Caiman crocodilus; assembly: GCA_030014935.1. Lineage (NCBI taxonomy): Eukaryota > Metazoa > Chordata > Crocodylia > Alligatoridae > Caiman > Caiman crocodilus. Next base: position 35,143,651 of record JAGPOW010003447.1, on the reverse strand, counting down.
GTAACACACATTAAATTTAGTACCTCCACTGTGAAATACTACAGCAAGGCACATCAGCCTATTTTAATGCACATTAGCAGAAGCACTCTGGTTTTTGTGATGCTTTAATGCGCATTAAAATAAGCTACTGCACATTAAAGCATGCATGTAGACACACCCAAGAAAAGTGTATTGCTGTAAATCAGAGACTTTCCAGTGGAAATAAGTGGCTGGAATGCTGATCAACCGAGTCACGTCCGCTCCATGCTTCCAGTCTCTAGGCCGAGTCCCAGAGCACAGAGCACAAACTAAATTCTCCCTTTCCAAGTCAGTTTTGTGATGCTTTAACTGTTGTTTTTTTAAGGGGATATCGTTAAAATACTGCAATGCCTTGGTGTGAATGCATTTATACTGATATAAAAAGGTACCTAAAGCCAATATAGTTGATTTCCCTAAATTTCCAAGAACATGGGCATAATTGATATACTTTTGTCCCGATCAAGGACTGTACTGATTCAACTCTTTTGGTAAACAGCCTGCCTGTGGCTGGTAGTTAAACTGACATAGCAACCAACGCCTTCAGACACTCACCACAGCAATCTCTCCCTACTGCTACAATCAGTCCTGGTCTCTTCCCTCCCTTCCTGTAATTGTCTGGAAGAGTCAACTACAAGGAGGAGATTCAGAACAATTCAAGCCCTCTTTCAAACTTCTTCACCACAGGTAACCAGTTTCTCTCCTAGCAGCACTAGCTTTCACTATCCTGAACAGCAAGAGTCAGGTGGTTTCCCAGGCAGCAGAAAATGAGCACGTGACCCACACACACCTCCTGCTAGTATGCAAGCCTATATAAGAATGTTATTACAGTTTGGCCATTTGAGACCTCTCCTAATTACTAAGAAAGTCACAGTGATGCTGAAATCAGCAATAAACATACTGAGGGGTAACGGGGCGGAGGGGGAATTACATGTCTCTATGTTTAAAAAAATTACAAAAGTAATTTACGTTTGAGAAGTACATTAAAAGTTGTCCTCATAAATTGTTCCATGTTATATATTCTGATGTAAGCCTGAGATATACAGTTCTTGAATATTTTGTTACTAAGCTCCACGGTCTTGGCATTTAATTTAAAAGCACTACCCTACATACTCCAATCTGCTTCATGGTTATAAGCAAATCTAAAGAAACAGGAAAACTGTTGTTTTACACTGTTCTAAAAAGTAAATAATTTTACTTTAACCAACTGTATAAAGCAGCCTGGGACTTTGATGTCCAGGATGCTACATAAATACATTATAATACTGTAATCAGTCTTGAGGCAAATGCAGCCTTACAAGGGTCAATCTGGTCATTAACAAAGGGTTCTTGCTGTTTTGAAAGGGACCTGATTCTAGCTTTTGCTGGAGGATCTATTTGCACTACAGACAAGGATACAGTGTTTTTAAAGATTTCAATACCTTTCACAATAAAGGTTACAAAGTGAAATTATTCCAGCCAACCTGCCATGCTCTTCAGTTCACAAAGGCCCCCATAGATTAAACTGTAAACTGTCCTTTACACCTAAATTCAAACTGGGAATATCAGCTGTCATCAGCCAGGATTTCAGGATACTCTTCCCAGAACTGGTCCCCAATAATGTCACAGTGCAGAGGGACAACTTTATTCCTGGTCCGCGTCACTTCAACTTCCTTCTCTTCAGTTTCCTTTGGAAATTGAATTCTTTTTGTAGTGACCTCATTAACCTGCAAATAAAGACACAGATTTGATCCTCTGTCTGCTTTATTTAAGTAATAGGATAGGATTGTTCAGTTCCTGGAACACAGAGTCTGATTGAACAAACGCTCCCAGTTCCTTCATTGTACTAATGCTAACGTTCCCATCCTACAATGAGGCTGGCACAGGCCCAAACATTCACTTTGGATTATATCACATCAGACTTGGAAAACCTGTCATTACAAATAATCACTGTAGAACTTGCTTGTTTAAGTTTTGTCATGCTTCATAGACATTTTTAAAAAAAGCAAATAAAGATGAAGCCTTAGGCAAGCACAACTTTACAAGATGGCATGCATGGTCAACACGACATGCACAAGACTATAATCAGGCTATGCAGAAATAGCCAAATGATTCACATTCTGGGCATTAAGACTTTCCTTTTATTTACATGGCCAGATATTTCTGTAACCACTTCAAAAAAATTACTCCTTTCCAACCATAACTGTTTGTATCTATATCTATATCTCTTTTTCAGCATCTGGAACGTGTCCTTTTATGGACAGCCACAGAAGCTGACAATTTAACACCAGAAACATTTAGTGGCTTCGTTGTAGTTTGTAAATTACTCAGCACTTTTTTTTAAATGTGAGCATGGACAAGCTGTTAAAATGCTTTTACCTTCTGCCATATTAGTACAGTTCCTTTCCTATACAGCAAGGGCTCATTGTTGTAGTTAATGTTGAATTCGGAAAACAAAATTTCATTCTTATCTCCAGCCAAAGTTCCCTGAGATTGAGAAAAAGAAAACAAACACACACCTTATAGCCTCAATTTGTTTATAACTTTCTAACAGCATGGAAAGAAAGACTAATTGTTAAAAATAATTACCTAGCAATAGCATTTAATAGTTTTTTCATCATCAAATGACTTTGCTAAACATTACTCAAACTTTGCAATACCCAAACTTATTAGGGACTCAGAATCAGTAGTTATGAAGTTAAAATGCTATACAAAGTTTAAATAAAATCTCTCTCTCAGTTATGCCCCTCTGCATTGCAAGAACAAGACAGAAAGACAGAACTCATTTCACCTCCAGACAAACACCATGTACACACAAGTCAGCTGACCTTGCTGAATGGACAAGACATGACTGTGCGCGCTTAAAACCATTGCAGAACTAGATTTTGCACATGTTGTCTGTCTAGCAAGAACAAAAATATTCTTTGCAGCTGATCATCTGAAAAAGAAAGTGATCTTGGAAGAGACTCTCACCTGTAATCTATTTTGTGCTTGTACTGGAGTCAAGCCACTTCGTTGCACAAGCATCCAAAATACCGTATTGTAGAGGTTATTAATGTGGCCTGTCAAAATAGGAGATTGTGTCAAAGGAGAGACAGACTATCTGCAAATCTAGTGAACTATTCAGGGAAGCCCTTCTTTTCATCCCCAAGAGAGAAAACATGCCCATCAGTTATCAGTGCCCACTCCATGGGTTTCCCTTCTTTTCTAAAGAAGCTTACAATCAGCTTGTCTCCAGCTGAGGTAGTCCTTTAAATTCTGGTTGCTGGGGTACAGCACAACTCTTCCATCAAATCCTGGCGGATACAGAAGTGGCTGGTCCTTAAAATAATCCTTCCAGTAGAAGACATAGCTGGAGGAAAACTGGGAAACTACGTGGGTCATGAACTTACTTGCAAAAACAGAAAAGAGAGAGATAGACAGAACAGATGTTAGCTGTTAATTAAAACACTCATACTTTTCTATCTGTAAGCATTTGGGGTAACAGCAGTAATGGCTGGTGGAAAGCTGTGCTGCTTAAATTTCTTACGATTTTATGGACCACCAATGATGCACGAGTTCTTGCTGAGCAATGAAAAATGCTAAGCACCGAGGATACAAACGGAAGTAGGCTACCAAAAACCTCTATTTTTGACAGATTTTTTTTAACCATGTTATTACATTGATCTTTCAAAAGTGGCATACACAAAAAGATAACCTCAAAACTTCACACCTAATTATATATACTGCACATACAAGTGTAACACATCAGTTTTACCTATACCATACAGACAGCATATGCAGACAGGCAGGGGCAAAGATAAAAAGAGGGGACAAATATCACTTCTCCCGCGAGGTATTAAGTCTGGGGGAAATTGCTAAATTCCAGAGAGGAAGTTACCTTGCTCTTCTTTTAAACCAGTTACTTTTCTTCTTGAAAACAAAGCTGTATTCATCACTCTGTCCATACGCAATGGTGATATCCTCCAGCTCTTCCATCACCGTCTTGGCACACTTGGTCATCAAATGTAGGGCACGGTCATCGTTGGGCTTTGTGAAGCCATGCTGCTCAGAAAACCTTCACGGAGAGCACACGGTCAGAAACATAACTTTGTGAAATCGACACAAGCAAGGCATACAGGCATGTTTTCATCCCGCAGACCTCCTACAGACGCTGATGTTTAAAAATCCCACCCACGTCGAAAAAGAATTCTCTCCAGGTATAGAGGGGAAATCTCTCCATTTCTAGCACCTGGAAACCTGTTCTTTTCTCCATCAATATTTATAGTAACTATTTAACCCTCAACCCAAATCAACCAGGTGCAGACAGGGGGACGGATACAGGCACTCTGCAGCCTCATTATGCTTTCAGACTAAATTTCTTGACTACCCAGGGCAGGCATTTTTTCCTATGCTTTCAGCCTTTAGCTAAAATGCTGAAGGGCTTTCAGACTTTAGCTGTACAAAGGCTCACATTGGCACATTGCCAGAGCCTGCGCGCTTTCCCGCAGGGGTGTCAGTCAGACTCATCTGGCCCCTGCAAGCTGGATCAGTTCGCGCTGCGTCCAGCGCGCAGGGCTGGTATAGCATGGCAACGTGTGCAGCACATGCCCTGTGCTAGTCCCCTGCGCTATGTGCAGCTGAACCCAACACTATAGGCGTTACCGGAGGTCGGTCCAGGGTACAGGCTGCATGTAGCGCCGTGCCAGCCCGGCCCTGTGCACTGGCTCTGGGCCTGGTCTGAACTGAACCCCAAGCCATCCGGAGCCAGCGCACAGGGCCGGTTCAGCGAGGTGCCGCATACAGCAGGCCCGCATGCCAGTGCCACGAGCCGCATGCAGAGGAAGCCCCGGACCGACCCCCTGCGCTGCATGCAGTGCCCGCAAGTCCAGCCCAGGTGCCGAACTGGCTCCACATGGGGCGAGCCCGAGACCCACAGGCCAGATCGCAAGGCTCTACGGGCCGATTGTGGCCCATGGTATTTTGCGACCCCTGCTTTACTGAATCCCTACGAAGCAACAGTGCTCCTGAGTCATTGGCTGAACGGTGCATCCGGGAGCAACCTCCCGGTCAATCTCCCCCTGGCTCCATCTACGAGACCACGAAGGAGGCTCTGGCTGGGAGGACGAGCGTCTTCCTGCCCCTCCCGTGCTCACATCTCCAGGCGGTCTCACTGGTCGGGGTCACAATTCCCTCCCCTCGTTCAGATTCCACTTCCCAGCAGCCTCCGCTTGCATCGCTGTGGCCGGTTTCCACGGAGACCCCAGGAGTGTGACCAGGGTTTCCATGGAGACCGACCCGAGGAGCGCTGGCGGGATCCTGCAGCGGTAGCAGCATGGCCCCAGACCGTGGTCATGGCCAGAAGAGCCTGGTCCCTGCCAGGGTGACAGGGGCCAGCTCCATGGAAACCCTGCCCCTCCCTGTCATGGCTCCTGGGGTCGCCACGGAAACCAGGCAGGGGCTGCTGGGAAACCAGATCCAGAGCAAGAGCGCCCAAATTCCCACGGCAACAACCCCGAACCCCATCCCCAGGGCCGCCATGGCAACGCAAGGCCCCTCCCCCGGCCCTGCCCATTTTCTCGCGCTCCTATTGGCCGAGGCATCGCCCCGGCAACCTCCCCGCTTCGAAGCGGCGCTGCCATTGGCTGGGCCCGCGGGCCTCCCGGAAGCGCGCGGAGTTCACCGGTGGAAGTTGCGGCCGTCCAGGCGCACCACGGCCCAGGTGTTGGGCAGGCAGGCGTCGTCCGCCTCGAAGGCCCGCACGTACTCGAACTTGCTCTTGGCCATGGCGGCCACACTGCCGCTCAGACTCGCCCACCCGCCGCTCGCTAGAGCCCACAGCCGCATGCCTTCACCCGGAAGCGGCTGTCTTCTTGGCTCCCCATTGGTTGGTCTCTCAGTCCCGCTCCCGGAAGTACCGTCCCGTTTCCATGATCCCTCAGCCCAGCTCCCGGAAGTTCCGGCCCGCCTTTCTCCCTGGGAGAAAGAAAGTTCCGGCCCTTCTGCCTCCCGACTCGCTGGTCTGTCCTCCCGCCTCCCTCCTGCCACGTGCCCGTCGCCATGGCGACCCCATTGTCCCGGGGTCGCCATGGCGACAGGCACGTGGCGGCAGCAGGGAGCGTTGGCGGCCCCGCGCGAAGCCGACGGCCGTTGCCTGCACTCACAGCCCCCCCCCGCGCCCAGCCCCCCCCCAGGCCCATGGAGGGGGGGGCCGGGCCCCCCTGCCCCACGCCCCCCGCCCCGCGCCCCCTCGGCGCCCCCCGCCTGCTGCTGCTGCCGCTGCCCCCCGCCCCGGGCGCCGCGCGCCGAGAGGTCGCGGTGGCGGTCGCAGGGGAGGCGGAGGCCGAGACGCAGCCGCGGGGCCGCGAGCCCCCCGCCGGCGCGCCCTCGCTGCCCCTCAAAATGCAGGCCCTGCTGGAGCCCTCGGTGAAGATCGACACCAAAGACGTGCCCCTCACGGTGCTGCCGGCCGACGCAGGTGGGCCCCGCGCCCGAGCCGGTGTCCGTCCGTCCGCCTGTCGGTCGCTCCCGAGGCACCGAATCCTGCAAAGCGTGGTTGCGCGAGGTGATAGGATGGCCGGCTTCAACGACGGGCCGAAAAACGGCGAAAAAGGGGAAACGTGGCTTTCCCGGCCCCCCCCCCCACACCCGGTGCCGGGTCAGGCCCCTCGCTCTGTCCAGCTTAAGATAAAATAGTCCACGAAAAGGGGTTTCCGTGACATTTTAAGACGAGCGATGGTCGTTTCTGCCATCGGGACTCGTAGT
>JAGPOW010003447.1:35121742-35136813 GCA_030014935.1 Caiman crocodilus | reverse complement strand
TAATACGACTGTTTGTGTTTTATGCAAAGGGTCTACTTATTTGGCGGATTTCATTTTTAAGCACGGACACCATTTATCCCCCCCCCCCCCCCCCCCCAAATTCTTTGCTCGCAAGCGTTCGGGCACGAATGCCCGTCATCAGGCATTGGAGATAGGATTGTGAAAGGTCCCCCGGGCAGAAATGAAAGTTCGTATTTGGTCGGATTTCGCGGAGGAGTCAATACGTAGGAAACCCCCCCCGGGCAGGCCGCTCGTTCTGCACAAGTCTATGAACTCGAGACCGTGCAGCCGTAGCGATGTGTGTGTTTCACAGCTTTCATAGACGGGAGGGACGGAAGGGACCCCATAAGATCATTGTTGTCATATTATAACAAAAGCGTCCAGTTTGGTTTGCTTATTTAGAGGCTCCCTCACGTTGCGAGGGCCCAAACTCTGAGTAGTTGAAGGCTAAATCCGGCACTGCCTTTCATGACTTCCGGGGGGGCCCCTTCATATCGTCTTGCGCGCCGCTTGAGGGACGCTGCCGTGAGCGTTTCCCAGCCTGTGGTTCGTGACTCACAAGTGAGGCGCAAGAGGCTACGAAAGGGTCGTGACGAAACTAAACGTGGATCGGTAAACTTTAAAAAATGGATTCTCCTTTGAAAAAACGTGGGAAACCGCGGCTTTCCCCTCGCTGGCTGGCAGAGCTCGGGGCCACTTGGGACCCCCCCACCCCACGCACTGGGGGAGCGAGGGGCACTGGGTCGGCACTGGCCGTCGGTGTTTGCAAGTGGGTCTTGGTGCACACAAGGCTGAGAACCACTGGCGTAAGGGTTGCAAGCATTGGTAGCGCAAGCTTCATGCACCTATAATTCCTGGTCGCAGCATTTATAAGCATGGTTGCGTGGCGGTCTGGTGCAGAAGTGGGAACCTTCCTCTCCTTCCAGTCACCAATTCCACTCCAGACTGGTAGTGACCCAAAGCAGATGCCATCCCACTTGGCGTTCAGCGTGCCCAGTCCTTCCAGCAAATAGGCGTTCGCACCACAAAACTTGCTAGCACCGTGCGGCAGCATCTGCTGGAAAGCCAGGAGCTGATGGGATGTGGGGTTGAGTGTCCAGGCTTGAACTGCGGTGCGTCCAAGGGCAGAGTTTTGATGCATTGCAGAGTCACTGTGGCTATGCCTACTCTGGTACAGCTTATACTGGATTTCCCTTATCAATACAAGCATTAAATAGCAAAATAATCTGGCCAAAAGGAAACCAAACCAGCACAACATATTGATATTATCAACCACTGCAGTATGAATTGTACTGAAAAAGAGAGAGGGAATATGCCACAATAGGAAATACTTTAATGTCAAATAGACCAGAGACATTCAGCTCCCGTATTCCAGCAGCTTCTAGGAGCAATTCCTCATATATGCACAGAGGCTCAAAATATTGGCCTCTTTTTTTGAGGTTTTTCTATATGACCCCTGATAAAATTGCATGTGTTGTCTGTCCAATGATCTTCTTCCCTGATTTTGCTGTGTAGGGATACCAGATACCCCGTTTAGCAAAGACAGAAACGGTCATGTAAAGCGGCCTATGAATGCGTTCATGGTGTGGGCAAGAATTCACCGGCCAGCGCTAGCCAAAGCTAACCCAGCTGCTAATAATGCCGAAATCAGTGTCCAGCTTGGATTAGAGTGGAACAAGCTCACCGAGGAGCAAAAGAAGCCCTATTATGATGAAGCTCAGAAGATTAAAAAAAAGCACAGGGAAGAATTTCCTGGTAAATATACCACCTCTTCATTGTGTGAGCACTAGGTGAAGTCTCATAGCCTGACACAGAATTCAGAAAATGTCCCCGGTTTAGGTCACTGCAACACTTTGCATAGATCGTTTGTAGATGGTTGCAGCAGGGGAAATGGCAGGCAGAGGGACACGTGTTAGGCAAATGTACCCAGTCCAATAGGAACCAAAAAGGGAGCGAAGGTCAGCTTATTAAATGTAATCCCTCAGCTTCCAATAATTGGCGGTTTTAGCGAGTTAGTTTCTGCTGTTGTGTCTTGTGCAGAAATCCAATACTGCAACACCAATGTTGCAAATCAGCAAATCCATGTAAAATGCTGAATTCAACTACAAGATCCATGTTTTCACTGGGGGGAAAGGGTTTATTAATAAGAGAAGTAGAAAAGCTTTCATGACTTGCTAGCTTAGAAGCATCAGGAATGCTAAGAGCCTCCTTTGCTATTGTGTTCAGCCTCCTTCTATTACACTCCCCTTACGGAGGTGTGAACCAAGGCTCCAGTCTGGGCTTCTCTATGCTGGGGATATCAAGTACAGGATGAAATGTTTCTCTACCTTTCAGTCAAAGGGGGCAAGGAGTTGAGTCTTTAACAAAGTATTTTTATCCCTCAAAGTTTGGTTTAATAGTACTCATAAAACCAACAAATTGAGGAGTTTTAAACACTCTGGGTACAGGCTATGAAAACATCAGGTATTTACTTGTCTGTGATGTCATAATCCTTCTAATTATTCAGGCAGTCAAAGAGTAGTCACAACCTGTTTTTCTTATGTCATAAGCAAACAGAAGACAAGGAACAACCCCATGTTCTACCAAACATTCAGACCCTCTTTATGCATGATAAAGAAGCAGAAAAACAGTGGTGCTTAAATGTTTGGGGCAAATGACCCACTATCATCCTTGTGGAACTGTTAGTTTTTGACTGACCGTGCTTATCGGTGGAGAAAGCCTGCAGCAAATGAGGCCTCCTGGCCTCACTGAGCCTTCACCATTGATACACATGAAATTTGCACAGGTGTGGCTGAGAATTAAGGAACCAGTAAACTTCCAGAGAAAGTTTCACATTTTTAACCTAGCTGCATATACATCTTTAGAAGAATCCAGGTTGCATTACCATTTTCTCCTATACATGCCTGTGGTGTCTTTCACACCTGTGGTTCCTGTGGTTATCAGGTTCTTTATTTCTATCACCAAGCAGGCAGCAGGTGCTTGTATGAAAATTCATGAAAGCTTTGTGTTCATCACTGCTTGAGTTGCCTCCAGTGTTCCCAAAAATAGTAGTTTTGCTGTTGACTTAAAAAGAGAAGCGGGACTTGCCCTGTCACACCGTCATAGTCTTCTCAAAATTGTTTTACATTCTAATAAAATAAGAAAGAAACCAGTTCCCAGATAGGCAGTTGGACTCATACTTACTCACTCACTCCCCCACAGGCTGGGTTTATCAACCACGACCAGGCAAAAGAAAACGCTTCCCACTGACCGTCTCCACCGTATTTTCTGGCACCTCTCAGAATATCATCACGACGAACCCAACCACCATTTACCCTTTCCGGACACCCACGTACTCTGTCGTTATCCCCGGGGTTCAGAGTAGTATCGGCCATCCCGTCTGTGAGTTTCTTTCATCAGCTTTCATTAACTGGGTGAAATTTTCAATATCAATTAGAAAACCCATTTCCTATACATTGTAAGCATGTGCTTGCATAGAAACGGTTAGCGCAACAACCCAGCAGTAAAGAAGCTGTTGTGAACAAAGTGGAATTTAGCAGGTGGAGTCTCTCAGGGAGTAAGCACAGGTTGGGCTACGATTTTTTGCAGAGGTCTCTAATACTGCAGTGTAGCTTTGCCCATGACATAGATGCACTGTGCTTTCATGGGCACACATTCCTGGTACAATCATTCAGACCTATGCAGAGAGCTAGGTTAGCTCTGACCAGCCGGCATGTGTTCATACAGGCCTCCTATACGTGTTACATTTGTGCCATGATGAATGTGTAAATCATGGCATAAATGGCAAGGGTGCTACATGTGTACCCAGTTCAAGGTGCCAGAAAATGGCAAACCAGTTATAACATTGTTCTACAGTGTTCTATAATGTAGAACATTTTTATGGCTGGTTTGTAGGGCACCTGAAATTAAAGATGTAGCAGGTCTCATCCCGGGGCCAACAGTAGGTGGCCAGGGACTGTACTGGGATCTCAAACTGGCCCCAGACCTGCAGGCACTTGGCTGTCAACTTACCAGTGCAGAGGTGGGGAGGCTGAGATCATGGCTCCCCCTGCACTTGCAAGTAGAAAGGGTGCAATTGGGATCTGATTCCTAGTGTCCACATTGTGCCTCCTGCCACTCATGTGCCAGGGGTCATGGTCTGAGCACAAAAATCCGTGTTTCTTTACGCACAAAACTAAGGTTATAGAAGAAGCATAGAAAATGGGGGTGCAGAATTGCACCCTCCTTATGAAAGCTGGCCAGTGGAAAAGGTGTATTCCACTACAACTCATGGCTCTGCAGCATAGCACCAATTTGATCAGCAATCCCTTATCTCATAATTAAAGCAGCTCTGGCAGTGCCTGGAGGGAGAACTTTATAAGAAGACCTCATACACATGAAGAAGTGGTGGTGGTGTGATTCCTTTGGACTCACTCCTGGTCCCAACATGAGCATTGAGTTGAAAGGGTTGCTATTGTTTTCCTGTTGCCTCTGAACAAAGGCCCTGCTCATTTCTGGTGGGTGGTAATACTCGGAAGGGTTTACGGCCTGACCGGGTACCACCTGGAAAAGCTTCATGTTACCTGCTGGACCTCCCCCACATTTTGGTTGGATAAGGCAGGTGATTCAGAATTACATAGCAGTGACCTAGTGCTGGGTATTGCGTACTTTCTTACAGTAACCGGAAGAACCAAGTATGGGGGCAAAGTAATGTAGTCACTTGGTCCTTCTTAGAACCACAGGGAAACTGGGTAAATTTATCTGCATGATGTTCTCTATTCATCGGCTGCATTTCCTCATTACTGTGGCCTGCAAATGGGAGTGGAAGGGAAGTGGTGTTGAGGAGGTGGCTTCTGTTTAACAAGTAGTCAGCTAAGCTATTTTTGTTTTTGAAAGGTGAGGCTTCTACCATCCAGCTCTCAGCTTCCATTCAGCACCCAGGCCCAATTACGCTTTTCCAGCCCAGTGTGGGAAGCACCACGTCCATGGCTGTCCCAGCTCCCAGTCTGCCCTTGCACCCAGTCATCCCCCCGCAGCACTTTACGGGACCTGCCCAGACAGAAGCTCACCACGTCACTTCCGGATCCAGTTGCTCTGTGAAGAGACCCACCCCGGTGTGCATTGAGAGTGCCAGCAGGAACCCTACTAGCACAAGCATCGCCCACACCAGATTCCCTGCCTCTACCAGCCAGCCCCCCAACGAGTACTCCAGTGTGGCTGCTTGTCCGCGGAGCGCCCAGCTCCCTCCAGCCACCGCCATTCCTCACGCACACCTCTACCAGCCTCCTCCCATTGGTCACCCGGCCACTCTTTTTGGAGCACCGCCTCGGTTTTCGTTCCACCACCCATACTTCCTGCCCGGACCTCACTACTTTCCCTCCAGGTAACAACACTGTCAATTTAAAGTGAGTGTATCTGTGCTAGAAATCCAAGAAACCTATCACTTTGAGAGCAAGCTGAAGGAACAGCCAACAGCTCAAGCTACTCTTGAGCAGTTCGACTGCCGTCTTTTCAGCCTGAGGCTGCTCTAAGTTGTGTCCACTTACTGGTGGCTCCAGCAGGCTTTAGCAACTCCTGGGCAGATAAAAGCACTTCCTTCCACTCTGCTCTCAACAAGGTCCCCTGCACCAACACAGTCCCTCAGGGTGGCAGGGTTAAGGCACACCATCTTCTGTAGGCAGTGATTCCCCAGGGAGCAGCGTAGGTCGCACCATGCTCAGCTGCCTTTCACTCCATGGCCTGAATGACCCAATGCCCAGTCTTACAGCTGGGTCATCTGGAGACGGCCTGTGAGCACAGGTCAAAAGTAAGGCTTTGCACTCATACTTTATTGAACCACGGCAGGACATCTGAGCCACCCTGTCACCATATCCCAGGCCACGTCCAACAAGACAACTGAATCCTGCAAAAAGTTACCGAGGTGAAATTACGCAAATGGAAGCTCAAATGGGGTTAAAACTAGGTGAGCATTTGAGCTGACTACACAGCACCACAAGCAGCATGCTGACAGCAGTTCTATGAATACAGTTATTGTTAGTATTGCATAGGTTTAACCCGATGGGAGAAGCCCTGGGGATCTACAGTAAGCAGGGTCTATTGTAGTCTTTACATTCTTGGGTTAGTCAGGTATAAAAGAGCCCCTTGAACCAGTGAATCATGGGTTGCATACCTCACCTATAGTACTTTGGTGTTGGTTAAACTGACTGGAAGCACCTTTGTAATGACTGGTTTTCCTATATTGTTTTACAGGGAATTCAGCATAACAAATTATTGTGATTATTGTACCCCTATGCTCCGAGTATATCTAGGACGGGTGTGGGGAGTTGTTTGGTGTTCTAATACAGCACCAGGCAACTTTTTCCAGCTGCAGACCAGAATGACCCCTCAGGGCAGTCTCCTAGCGTGGGCAGGCGCTCGGACCTGGCCATAACCAACACTTCCCCTTGCAGTGTTACAGGGATTGTGCCCGAGGTCAAAGCCTGCTGTCACTGAATGCTGCCAAAATCCCATGTCCACAGGTTGGATCCAATGGTCAGACCTAGCCCATGGGCCATAGGTTGCCAACCCCTGCTCTAATACAAGCTGTGCTTCTAAAAAATTACAGTCTGCATCAGCAGGCAGACCCCTCCAGCAGGCTCGTTTGCAAGTTCTTGTCTGAGGGCTACTGTTTGCATGTGAATGGGTGACATTTTTGTGTAGCACTAATTGTATAAATGGCGCTGTGTCCAGAATTGCTGAAGATTTATTTTTGTCCCACTTGCTTCTGGGCCCTGATCCATGTGCTCAGTTTACACATATGAATAGTCCCATTGAAGCTTCCATATGCATTGCATCAGTGCATGCCTGTAAAACATAACATCTTTGGACCAGGCTTTTATTACTTCTTTCACACACTGTACTGACTACACAGTGCTGTAAATGTCTGTGTCACTGTATAAATTGTAATACAGTTTGGCCTTCAAGATCCTAAATCAGAATAAAAGAGTCCAGCTTGGAAAGCAGTTGTTTTTCTGGCATGGTTTCTTATCGGCTTCTGTGGTCCTTTCTTGTGAAGTTTCTCACAGGAAACCCATTCCCACATTCCTCCTCACATACTCTCCTTGTCTACCAACAAGTTAGCAGATGTGAGACACCATTTAAAAAAGAAATCAGCGGAATATTTTGACCCTTTTTTTATCTCCGCCACAAACTGAGATGACACAGACCAGGTGATGATGCCTCAGCTTTCCCACATTCAAAATCATCACTACCTTGTTGTGTTGTTTAAATTAATCAAAGCTTTGTGCATGGATTCAGCATTTGGCTGGCCATGGAGGCAAGTGTCTCTGTCCTAGAATCTGCACATGCCTCTTATGGTATGTAACGTGGCTGGCGTCTTTCAGTATCTCTATGCCCTGTGGATTTGCTCATGTAGATTATTAAGGTAGCTCTACAGTCCTGGATACCTGTATAGCCAGTCTGTGATATTGTCCTTTCACAGACAGCTTAGTGCCATGGGAGAAGCTGTGACTCAATGTATTTTGGTCTCTTTGAAACAGCACCTGCCCGTACAGCCGCCCTCCGTTTGGCTATGGGAATTTCGCCAGCTCGGTGCCCGAATGCCTCGGCTTCTACGAAGACCAGTACCAAAAGCACGAAGCCATGTTCTCTGCTCTGAACAGAGACTATCCTTTCAGGGAGTACCCAGACGAACACACACATAGCGAAGACTCCCACAGCTGTGAGAGCCTTGAGGGGGTGTCTTATTACAACAGCCACAGCCACAGCGAGGAGGAATGTTTAAACCCCGTGCCACAGCTGGATATCGGAACCCTGGACAACGTGTTCACGGGAACGCCGTCAACACCCTCCAGCATCCAGCAAGTTAACGTGACTGACAGCGAGGAAGAGGAGGAGGAGGAGGAAGGGAAAGTGTTACGAGATTTGTAATTTTTAATGTGAATGGTGATAACTTACCAGAGAATTTTAAAACACAAAATAAACGTTTTAGCCCAATACCATCTTTTTAGTCGGTGTGTTGAAGGAGAAACCTGAATCCCCTCAATGGTTATCCATTTGCATTGCAAGGGGCCAGATGCAGGCCTGGGGCTGTCCCCAAAGCCTCTGGGGTTTCTCTGGCCCCCAGCAGGTCTGCATTTGGGCCCGGATTCAGGAAGGCACTCAAACACATCGGTAGCTTTAAGCAGGTGCTGAAGTTCTTTCCTGGCTAGAGATGGACTTAAGCACGTGCTTAAAATGCTGTCCTGAATCAGGACCTTGTCTCTCTTTATTCTTAGGCCACATTTTGATTTTGATGGGACTTGCATTTATTTAGGTACCTTAACTTGCGGCATTTTAGCAAGCAAAATAATTCTGTTTCATGACCAAAATGTAATTCTTGATGCACTAAAAGTAGAGGGGGAGAGCTGGGGAGTGGGGCCAGGAGTGACGTACACATTGCCTCTGTCTACAGTTGTTTATTTAAAAAAAAACCCTGATTTTGTTTGCTTTTCAGTAGACTCTCCATGTGCTGCAAAGTGTCGTTTAGCACACTGATAACAGAGGGCCCAGTTTTACCTCCCTTACCTTGCTCAGCATCTTCCTCTGCAAGTAGTATCACACATTTAAATGGGCTGTTTCGGAAGTAAGGTGGAAGGTAAGGCAGGAGTAAGGATAAGACAATCTTGGGCTATGAAATAACTTATGCAAGAGGACTATGATTTGATCCTTTAGTGCACTTAATGCTCATTTCTATAGAATATTTGAAATTTCATAGAGGGAAAAAAAGCATCTCTGAATTTTAAGAGTAGCTCAGATCCAGATTTTGTTGCCAAAGCTGGTAATTCATACTACTGAACTTAATTAATACTACTAAACTATTTTTTTCTTATTTATTCCTTTTTGAAGGGGATGGGGTCATTTCTTCCAATTCTGTTGTTCTGTTTTTGTTATATTTAAATAAAGTAACATGAACTGCATCTCATTAGTGCTGTATGTTGTGATGATGAGCTTCACGAAACCTTTTAAGCAGACCTTTCATATGAGAGCTTCAGCCTGTGGCATTCAGTCCCCAGGGATCAGAGCTCCAGTATTATAGCCATTTCCCATTTTTAGCCACAAGAAAAAATTGGACTTGATTATGCTCTGCTTGAACTCAGCAGGAGAGTTGCCACTGCTTTCAAAAAAAGAGTTTGAAAAGGACTATCCATAGCGCATTGCAGCTCATGGGCTGATTCTCTTCAACCCCGCCAAATCCTGCCCAGCTGGCACAGAGACCGACGGTCAGAGCTTCTGCAACAGAGATCCTGGCCATCAGGGCATGATTCTGGCCAGCGAGTTCAGGAGGTGCAGGGTGATCCAGCCTTTCTTATTACCTTGCGGTTTGCATGCTGTGGAGCTAGACTCCACCCATGCCATGCATTACATACCTCACTGGGCATGAACTGAGCATTTCTGGCTCTCCTAATGCTCTCAAACACAGTAAAGGAGCCTTAAGCTGCTTTTTGCATAGCTAAAAGTAGCATCATATGTGCTCTGCTCTCGCCCGAGCACTAATTCATGAAGTCTTGTCCTCAGAAATATAGAATATTGGTCATTTTTAGTGCAAGGTTTCAATGACAATGTCTAACTTCATGTAACAGCAGTGGAGATCCGCTGGGGATCCAGTTAAGTGATCCTTAATATATAACTATTCAAACTGCTCTTCCACAGGGAGCATTTTTTAAGGAGAGAAGATAAGACCGTATGTACCTATGCCATTGATATTTTCCATATACTGTACCTACAAGGGTGGCGGCATATCAATATAAATAGCGTAGATACACATGGAGTTTTCCATAGGCAATGTATTACAGGATTTAAAATGTCTAAAATGCAGTTAAATCCTGGTCTACATTCTCCGTTGCAACCATGCTGTAACCAAGCCCTTTCTGTGGTGAGGCTCAGGCCTTAAGGGGAAAGACCTATAAATAGCAGAAAAGTTTAGCTCCTAAACTGGCTTCTGACTGAAAACTGATATAGCCCTTGAGAAAGCATGTGGGCAAATGCACTGATTCCTGCACAAGTATGTCTCCAAAGTGTAAAGCAGCTGCTAGTGGGATTATTCCCAGAGAGTGACTTCCTTCTCTTCCCCGCTTTCCCGTCTACACTGTGGGGTAGGATAAGAGAGACCCATCACATGGACAGGACAACGTGCACAATGTACTTTCCCCTCACAGTCTGACACGGGGTGTCAAGCCCGAGGTGTCTGACAAAGATTCCTTTTGCCCCATAAGCTCTCTGTTACCTTTTTGCTGACCAAAGACCAGCTGCTGTACAGCACTGTCTTCAATCCCAATGGCATTTGAGGCTGGTACCTTGGCCAAGACTGACAAAGAGCCTCAGGATTTGGGTTCCTTTAATTATAATGAAAACTGGGCACCCAAATCCTTTGGGCAGCTTTAATTAGCTGTGATCTTTAGACTTCTGATACACCAGGTACACAGAGGCTGTGTATAGCATGGGATGCTTTTTACTGCACAATAGACTAATCTACTGTGCAGTAAAGCATTACCATCTACCCATGCAGGTGCCTACTGTGCAGTAAGCTAGTCTACTGTGCAGTAAATTTACTACTTGCATACGCAGGTAGTAAATTTACTGTGCAGTAAAGCCGAAGAGCATTAATTGCATGTGTAGATGCTCCGGAAGAGAGCTAACTCAAAAGGAGGAGGCAGCTGTGGAGTCCTACACATACTATGCTTTTGCAGGCAAGCGTCTCTAGTATTTAGGAAGACCTGGTCTTAGCCAGATATCTAGGCACAGAGAAAACTGCATTAAAAGCCAGTGCCCAATTCAGTCATGTGACTCATTTACCAACTACTTAATGAATCAGGGCTTGGACTTCACAAAGCCTTTTGTATCACTATCATCATATTGGTGAAAGGCGTGATTCTTTTTCTCTCCTGAAAGGAACAATTTCTGTACAACCCTTTGTACAGATACCTTGGCACCAACATCCAGCTCTGCTGTTAGAGCTGTTTTTCCCTTTCGGGACTCAACCAGGCAGGTATACGCGCATTGGCAGGGGGATAACTGCGTCCACGTGGGCAGAGCTGTACTATTGTGCTGCTTTACTTATGCAAGGGCAGCTTAGAAGGGTACAGCGTCCGTGTGTAGATGAGCCCCCGTGAACAGTACCATAGTCGAGGTCATTCAGCTGTAAAAAGCGGCGGTGGAGTCCATCATCTTCCATTTCAGTGTTGCTGCTCTTAAGAAAAAGACCTACAGCAATTTGACTTTTATTTCATTAAGAACAGACTGGGACCGAGCCCACATGTAGCATAATATCATCTTACGGCAGCCGCCCTACTCTGGCAGGACAGCTGTTCCCGAGCTCTGCAAATATAGCCTGCTATTATGAATGGAAGGGGGAAAACTGAAGTGAAAGCAGATGATTTGGGATTAGCTGAAGCCCTTCCAACCTGTCACAACCTGAAATAACAAAGTCGGCCATTAAAGTGTGGGGCTCTTCCCTTGGAGAGTTTCACGTCAATTGGGTGATAACACGTGGAAGGTTTCACGCTCGGTTCGAGTCAGCCGGGAACGTGCCCGGAGGTTCCCTACGTGGCTGCAAGCGCGTGGAACGCAGCACTTCTGACAGGCTGACAGCTAAATCGTTTTCTCTGCACTGTCTGGGTCTGTAATTTGGGATAATACTTTCTCCAGGGTCAGTCAGTCTTAGAGCAGAGAGTCATTTGGGAGCGTTTCTTCCTCCTGAATAGAGATCCACTGAAATATCCCCGAGGTTTTAGTCTGATGCGAACCTGAGCTATTCTCTGAACAGGTCAATGACTTTAGCAGGCTCTCACTCCTCTTCGTAAGCCTGTCTTTCTGTTTCCTTCTGTCCCAGGAACTCTTGCTTTTCAGCTATGACCTTCATCCTTTGCCGTGACACAGAGCCCTTCATCCAAGGCTATTGCTATTAAAGCAATTTCTTGTAAAATTCTTAACAAACTCACGCTGGCCTCGCAAGAGTCTTGTGATGGGAATCTCCTGCTCCACATTTCCGAGGTAGCAAAAGAGGCACGCAGCAATGAAAATTAACCATCTGATTCACCATTGCAGCCATGTGTCCTGGACCAGCAGGCTCAGCAGTGCTCCCTATGCATACCCATTTCTAAGCTTGCCAGGGCTGGCAGGAAGTCCCTGGCAGAGCTGGGGGCACAGCCCAGATTTCCTGATACTCACTGCTGTGAGCTTTAATCAGAAGATCAGGCCTGGTTCGGCTGAAGCAGACCTTGTGAATCCCGAGGAAATGAGATTCCAGCCTGCAAAGCTGCTCGATAATCTACTGTCTCTAATCTTCCAGCCATCAGTGAGGCACCTCTCCCACCATCGCCAACGAGCACTTTCTGAATAAGGGCGTCCAGGACAGGACTTCAAAAGCGATAGAAAGGATGTGACTAATTCTCCAGCCAGGGGCAGGTACCATTTCAGCCACTCCTGATCTCTCCCTGTGCAAGTGTCTGAACAATGTCAGGGATGTTGTATATATAGAATAAGCTATGCACAACTGGGCAGTCGATGGTTATATTTTTATAAAGGGGGTTTCTAGAGACTAGAAATCGGGAGGTCAATTCTCACATTACTTAAAATCCAATGATAAAAATACCGCTGCTTACCATGTGTGATTATCGCATGCGTTTCGTTTTTATAATACTCGGATATTAATAAAAACCCCAGATGCCTCCTGTGTGGCCTACACTTTACAATGCTTTTACGACATGGCCCCTTTCTTTTCATGCTGTTTGAGCTTGATTTGATCTACTGGCGGAAGAACATGCCTGGGACTTTGGAATAAATCAGACTGGTTACAGACTCGTGGTGGGAGCAGATGCACCCAGTCTCAAGGGAATCTCCTGGCTGCATTCCCTGAAGCACCAAGTCTGTCTTCTGCAGCCCCACAGGCTGCAGTATCATGGGCGAGGCTCAAACCCTGGAAGGAGAGTGTGCCCGTGGTTGGGAAGCGGCCTTGTTCCCAGTCATGACACCAGTTCCTGGGGTGCTCAGGAAAGCAGTCCATCAAAGCGTGGCCTTCTGAATGTGTGGGGTGGTTCGCTCCACGTCAGCTCAGTCTCACCGGTGTCACTGTCTTGGACTGGACGCTCTTTCTTCTTGGGGTCAGGGTCAGCCAGTCCTTATAGGTCAGGTGCTCCTTGCAGTTGAGAAGATGCTTCATAATAGCCGCTTCTTGGAGACTCTGGATGCTGACGGAAATGCCCAAGTCACGGAGGTCACCTCCGCACGTTGTCCCACATCGCTTCCTGTCAGGGCAACATCTGGCAGCACCAGCATGGAAGAGGGGATGTTACAACCCAGACTGGAGCTCACGATTGCATACAGAAGTGTCCTCTGTCGCAGCAGCTGCCCGGGTTTAAGTACATCTTTTACCAAGGGCTTTTACAACGAGGCTAGGAGCATTGGGAAAGCTCCCAGAGTCCCGGTAAGGCAGAAAATCATTACCACTCGCCAGTGACGCTTTCTTCCAAATGCAATCTTGATTTTCCATCATCCTGACGTATTGGTGCACTCAGGGAGATGCCGTTTGGGTGCACCACCTGCCACAGCTCCTTT
Source organism: Caiman crocodilus (assembly GCA_030014935.1). Classification (NCBI taxonomy): domain Eukaryota; kingdom Metazoa; phylum Chordata; order Crocodylia; family Alligatoridae; genus Caiman; species Caiman crocodilus. Next base: position 35,123,241 of record JAGPOW010003447.1, on the reverse strand, counting down.
TTTATTAAGCTGGTTTCCTACACATAATCCTTCTCAGTAGAGAGAGGAACACTGATAGTTTTATAGGCAATCCAGATCAATCCCTTTCCAAAGGGCTTGGATAGCAAGTCATGAATTTACCTGGCTCCAGAGCCCTCCCCCAGCACCAGATGCACTTTCCCAGCACCAGCCCTGACTGCCTTTCACCTCGGTCCGCCTAGACTTTCTGCCTCCGCTTCTCGTTTTGAACTTAGAGCTCTCTAAGCACTAATGGCATGCTTATGCCTTCCCGTCACAGTCTGTCATTGCCTTTATGACGGGCCCAGGAGAGAAACCCGCCTCGGCGTGAGTGTGGCAGAGGAAGGGCAAGCCGCCGCTGCTCTCCAGGGGAAATGCTGACGCTCAGCAAGGAGCTTCATGAAAAAGGAGCCTGAGCCGCTAATGGGAGATGCGTGTTCACTGGATCGATACGTATGGAAAGGTCACAGCATCTGGCAGCAGAAGAGGCCATTACGACAGAGAAGTCTGGCTTCATCGCAGACACAGGCACCCAGGGCTCCCCTTTCTCCTGGCGGAGGCGCAGGCAGTGAGGACAGCATTTCTTCCTGCCGCTGGGAGAGTCGTTCTCAACCGCGTTAGCCCCCTCCCTCGGAAGATGCCAGCTCTTAGCTTTCTCCCACTCCGGAAAAAACGCAGAAAGCGACGTTTCCCTTGCACGGCACTCAGCAAGGGCGTTTTTTTCACACGGTGGCTTCCTATGGAGATGTCCCTGGTGAAGTGTGCTGGCACACCCGGCTGTCCTCGCTGCACCCCTGAAGGGCTCTCCGGGCGCCCCGGGGCCTGGCTGAGAACAGCTGCCCTTGGCATGGGGTCAGGCGGGGCCTGTCTCCTGTGTCACACTGGAGGGGAGAGCAGGGTTTGTCCCCTGCTCCTCTTTCCCTTGCAGCCTCCAGCATTCGGGGTCTAGGAAGCAACCGGTGCCCCTTTCCCCCCGACAACGTGCCCAAGCCCTTGCTGGAGCGGCCCCGATTCCCTGCAGTTTCCAGGGGCACGGGGAAGAAGCTGGGCGCCATCGGGGGTGGGATCCTTCCCGGCTTGGAAGTCCCTTGGTTTTCCCCGGGGGCGGTGACCCTGCACCTGCAGCCGGGGGCGGGTCGGGGTGTAGGCTTGGAGCCTGGGGCGGGGCCTTCATTAGGGACCAGAGTGAACAGGGCGGCGCGGGGCGGGGCCGAGCATCCCGGCTGAGCAGCCGCCGCCGCCGCCGCCGCAGCCCCGCTCCACCATGCCCGCGCCCGCCCGCGCCGCGCCGCGCCTCCGCCTGCGGCTGCTCCGGAGCCTGCTCGCGCTGCTGCTGCTGCCGCTGGCGCCGGCGGCCCGGCCAGGTAAGCAGGGCGCGGCGGGGCGCAGGTGGGCGCTGCCCCCGGGCCGAGAGACACGGCTCCCAGCCGCCGCGCGCGGCTCCGGCTCCGGCTCCGGCTCCGGCTGCGCCCCGGGGCCGCCTGTCCGCCCGCGCGCGGGGC
>JAGPOW010003447.1:35039923-35121642 GCA_030014935.1 Caiman crocodilus | reverse complement strand
GACTGTGTCCATCCATGGGTCTACCTGTGTGGCTGTGTCTGTGCCCACATACCCATCTATGTGTCTGTGTATCCATCCACGTGTGTCCGTGTATCTGTGGGTGGCCGTGTGTCCACCCATGTGTGTTCGCGTGCCCGTTTATCCATCTGTGTGTGGCCATGTACCCATCTGCCCGTGTGTCTATGTATCCATGTGTCTGTGTGTATTTCTCTCTGTCCGTTTGTACGTGTCCATGTGTCTGCTCTCTGTTCACGTGTCTTGCCGTGGGTCTCTGCATCCATCTGTCTGCGTCCATGTATCCACCGGTGTGTGCCCCTGTATTTGCCTGCATGCGTGGAGGGGGCAGGCGGCATTCGGTTCACCTCCATCTTGGGCGTGAAAACCCCACTCTCTCCCCACTTGCACACGCGCTCGCGATCCCCACGGAGCCTGCTGTGAAGACTTGGCCCCAGGCTGCAGCCGGGTCAGATGCCGCAAAGCCACTCGTGCAGCCGTGCGGCGGGAGCGGGCGCGCTGTGCCTCTCGCACCACTGACAGCCTGGCTGGAGGAGCAAAGCAGCGCTGACACGGGCAACCCAGCCTGTTACCACTGTTGTTAGTGATAGTGTTATTCATCCCAGGACCCGGTGCACCAGGCACTGGCCTGCCACAGGGCACCCAGTTAGCCCTCGCTCCGTGGAGCTTAGTGTCAAGAAGCATGTATTTTGCTTTAAGCACTTTGATAGTCCAGGGTAGCTTGCATAGGATTTCTCCTCTGCTTAAAGATAAGCTTGCACTTCTTTGCTGGATCATTGTCAGAGTGGTCAGTGACTTACAGAATGAATCCCTCTGTGTCTGTGTCTGTGTCTTACACAACAAGGAGCAACGGGCTCAAGTTGTAGAAAGGGAAATTGAGGTTGCATGTTAGGAACAAATTTTCTTCCGAGGAGGGTGGGTGGTGAAACACAGGAACGGGTTACCCAGAGAGGTGGTGCAGTCTCCATCCGTGGAGGTGTTGAAGACCCGGGTAGACGAAGCCCTGGCTGGGATGATGGAGTTGGGGCTGGTCCTGCTCGGAGCAGGGGTCGGACTAGACGGGGCTGCCCGAGGTCTCTTCCGGCCGGCGCTCGTTATGATTCTAATAGAAACTCATTGTCCTGTGGGTTTAACCATGGCAAAACAAACCTAGCTGGACCCTCAAGAAAAGAAAACCTCAGTGTAAAAACAGCAACTCAAGGCAATTTTCTTAGGGACGTCATAGACTCCTTCACTGGAGATTTTCTCTATGAGATTGGACGAGAGTCTGCTTGGGACTTATTATAACCCCTCTGTCCCAGAGGGAAGGGCTTGGACTAGCTACTTCCAAGGTTTCTTGCAGCTCTTGGAAACGATGTGCAATTTTAAAGCTCATCTTTTCATCTGTTATCATTAACCAAGACATTTCCGAGCAATTAACAGTGACGTGTTTCCAGTGCTTCCAGCAGAGACTCCCTGTGCCTGAAGAAGGGTGACTGCACCCGAACCCTTTTTCCCCATGACTCCATTGGTCTCATATATTGCATCTACCCAAAGAACCTGGCCTGCCTTTTGGGTTTTGATGCATCTCAATATCTCCCCTGCAAAACTGCTGCAGACTTCAGTGGGGAGGCTGGGTGATTTGTTTTCGATTCTGAACAGCTGCTTGTGTTTCCCAGGAGAAACCAGTGCAGCTGGCCCCGGGTTTCCTCACGAAGTGGTCATTCCTCGGTGGAGAGCGTTGGGCAGCCTCAGCAGCACCAAGGTAGGCTTCATGCCCGTGTTGACAGGAGAGAGATCGGTAGCGTTGAGAATATTTTCAAAACAGCCAGGATGGATCTCTTGCTTGCAGTGCAGTCTTCACGTGCCGCTGACGTCTGAATTTTGGGATGTCAGAAACCTGGCAGCAGAGCAGGGAGGTGTCGGGGAGAGTCCGCTCTGCAGCCCCTTTGTGATGGGGGAGCGTCGCAGGGCGATCGCCCCTGCCTCCCGGCTGTAAGGCACTGCCCGCTGCATGAGCTAGCTGGACTCTGAGTAGATGCTTTACCCTCCTCCCAGAATATGGACCCCGGTCTTGCTGCAGGGGCAATGGGTGCGTGCTTTGCTTGGAGTGCGTTTTACAGGGAGACCCTTGGGGAGCGCAGCATGAAGAGCTCGTAACCGCCTGTGCCGCCTTTGCCTGGGCTGGGGAAGAATAGAGCCCTGCTCTTCTGAATCGTGGCGCCTTGCCACTAAATGACCCGCTTTCCTCCCAGCACATACATATGGGGTGCCAAGAGGAAAAGTTAATAGAGCCTGGGCATGTCTACATGTTCATTAATGTGCCGTGATTACGGTGCTTTAAGTTTAGTACCTGTAACTATAACTTAATGTGCCGCACTTGGGGCTACTGCGGAGTAGTGCTAGTGCGTGCTTTTTTTGTGCCACTAATGTGCAGTAGAGTAATTCTCTCGTGTGGTTTGCCCACTGTATTAATGCACGGGATAATTATTCCACTGCACCATTACACGCATGCCCTTGTAACCGAAATGAGAGAGGGAAGTGAAGTGTGACTTTCACACTACCATGTTGTTTGTAAAACCCAGACACTTTCATTAGCCGAATGGAGGGGAACTGAAATGGCTTTAGTTCCCCTCCAACTTGCCACGAGGCCTTTTAGCAGGTTCCTTTCTAGCCAGACATGGGGGCTGAGGGCTAAGAGATGTGGTGGCTCCTCAAGTCTGAGGACCAGGGCAACGTCTGAACTTCTTCCCATTGCACCACCTCACCCTCTGGGTGTATTTTGGGTGCATCAGGTGACTCTTTCATTCTCAGGTCTCTCCTCAAGGTGCAGAAATACACCTGAGCAAGGCCTGCCCTTCTGCAAATCTGCTCAGACGCTGATGGCTTTCCTTGCTTTTTACTCAGGCAAAGCCCCGTTGTTTTCAAGGAACCTTGGCACTGTTTTTTAGTTCCAATAACAGATCCCTGAAAGGAGGAGGATTATTGGTAAGGACAGAAGGAAAGGGTTGGGGTAAAATCAGTCCTAGTTGCATGCATGTTATGGAGCGCATCAGCCATGTAGGCACATGAAAAGTGCTGGATTGCAGGCGTTCCCAGAGCAGGTCACTAGCAGTACAATGCACCAGTCCTGAGAAGGGCCAAGAAGTGCCTGGAGCGGTCAGGGGATCCTGGGTTTGGCCTTTGAAATGCTTTGGTAAAGGTGCGCTCCTATTAGTCCGCTTTCACATCAGCTTTGCCGGCCCGACCCAAAGTCATGATGGAGGCCAACGGTGAGACTCGTGTAGTCTTCAAGCAGGCACTGGACTAACAGGAGACCGAACATCAGCACGGAGACCTGCCACATGGGCATGAAAAGGGAATTTGTAATAGGTCCCAGGGTTGGCATATGAGTGTCCCCAGCAATAAGCAAAAACAATAGCCATTTCCATGTTTCGCTCCACTTCTGTGGTGTGAAATACCTTTGAAAATTGAGCAAAACCGCTGAGGAAATAGCTTCCCCTTGTCATTTCTACACCAGCTTCACATTTTAGGATGCCATTACAACAGCGCCCGCAGACAAAGCTCTCCTGGTATCCCTGGCAGATATCCTCCTTCAAGAGAAGACCATGGCATAGCTCCTGGCTCTGAGTTAATTTATCCTCTTGCTTTATAAGACCACTTTCATCACCAGAAATTATGTTATCAGATTGTTGATGCAGCTGCATGAGTCATGAGTGCTGGGCACTAGGCAGTACTTCCATCATCTCTTAAATTAATTAAATTGTAAAAATAAAATACCAAGAAAAGATACGTCACTAGTAGCAGGTGTCCAGATTGCAGCCATATTGGTCCAGAAGCAAAAGTAATTGCATGTAGAAATGCACGCAAGTATTTTCTTTTTTTTTTGCAAAGATCTAATTTTTTTGGAAAATCTACATTTTGGATCTCTAATTTTTTTTGCAAACATCTCATTTTTGGCAAAAAGCTCATGCATGTAGAAAGTCAGGCAAGAATTTTATTTGCAAAAATCTAGTTGGTCTAATAAAGAGCTCACCCCCACCACAAGTCCCAATCACTAGTAGCAGATGCATTCTCGTAAGCAGGGGGCTTGAAATCATCAAATTCTTTCCCACATCCTCCCATTTTAATTGCAGATAATAATGCAGATAGTCTCAATGAATCAATTACTGGAGCACCTTCCAGAAAAGACATCCTCCCTAAGAGATGTCACACCAGTACAGACCAGTTTGTCTTGTCCCAGCTCATTCCCACCCCCATAGGCATGATGCATGCCAGTGAACACGTACAGGGCTGTTTCTATGCCCAGAAAACGCAGTAGTATCCGGTTATAAGGACTTGTTCATACTAACGTTTGAAGCTGTATTAGCACCTTCGAAGAGTGTTGTACCTGAGCCCAGCCACCCCGGGATGGCTAATAATAGGCTGGGAGAGCGGTCTGGCATTGACTCTAGAAAGCTGCTTTCTAGGTTTCAAACCAATACTAGGTCCATCGTGAGACCCTGTCCAGGTCAGGGCTGGGACTTCCAAAGGTCCCTTATACAGTTGGGTGCCAAAGTACCATTAGCACTCCCTGGAAAGAGAAAACCTAGCTCTGTGAGGATCTTTGGAAAGATGAGTCTTGATGCCTCAGGCAGGAGGTCAGCTCTATTTGATGCTGGGGTTATATTACTACATTGAGATAGAGGTGACCCTCTTTGGATGATGTGGAAGGCGTCCTCTGTTTGCTTAAGTGCAATAGCAGGTTTGCATCAAGCAGGGTTTTCATGGAGGCTTTCGTCTTCCTGTGGTGAAGCTGTCCATGAAATCCAAGGGTGTTCCCTACCCGTAGTGCAAAATCCCTATAAGCATAATACACATCATATTTCTTTTGGAGTCTGTTCCTGCCCTACTTGACCCAACAGGTGAAGGTAAGCTGCTCACCTCTAGAGGAAGGGCTGAGTTGTTCAAGGAGAGCTTTGTGCTTTCCGATAGAGCAGTTTGCCTTGTTGATGTAAATAGAAACATGTCCTGATCCTGCTTTTTGTTGCCTGTGTAACAGCCGGTTTCTCTGTTGCATGTAGCATCCGTTCAAAGCTGAAGTCAAGATCACAGCGGAGGGAAAGGACCTCATCCTGGACATTGAGAAGAATGAGTAAGTGCCCGTGTCAAGGTGTGCACTAGTCAAACCGTGTGCTTGCTAGAGCAAGGACTGGATGCAAAGCACAGTGAAGTTAACAGAGAAACCTCCACTGACTTCCCTAGACTTCGTTTCATGTGTGGGCATGCATGCTCCTCTTGCAAAGGATAAGAATAGATTATAAGAATGGAAGTTTTTAAGCGTAGGTCAGGCAGACACGGGGAGGGTTTAGTCAGGGACTTGGGCAGGGGGCTGGACTAGATGGCCCCCTGAGGCCCTTTCCAACCCCACTCCCCCACTCCTCTGTGATTTTTGGGTTGGAGTCTCAGCTGGTGTCAATTGGAAAAGCAGTGTTGACTTCAGTGGGGTTTCACCCCTGCCACACAGCAGGTAGCACTTGCATGAAATAGGAAGCAATTCCCTCTCTTAGCCAACTGGACTGCTCTCAAGGTGCTCAGTGCTTTATCCCTAACACACAGTTCATCCATCGTATTAGACTTCAAGGTGTCATAATATACACAGTGTCTTCCTGGAGGAATGGGTATACCCCCTTACATTTCTATACCTCCCTTTTGCCCTGCTGCACAAGAAATGCTTGTACTTTCAGTGACTGCTGAGATGCATCCACCTCGTAGGCAGAGCACAGCGGTCTGCATCAGTTTTAGGAGAAGGAGCAAAAAGCAATTCTGCATACAGTTGATGCCATAGGAGGACGGGGGTAGCCATAGCCAGGGTAATTCTGCCGCTGGCATTTGAATGCAGGGTGCTTTCCTGCTTTTTACTCTCCGTAGCAGATCTTTGGCCAGGCAAGTGGATTAGCTCCCCGCAGTGGGTGTGCCTGTGGTAGCACGTCCCTGCCAGCCTCTCCACCTGATCCCGCGGACCTCAGGGCTCTCTCTGATTAATATCAAAAGTCTGACCGTTGTCTCCTTGTGCCTGTGCCATGCTCCGAGCACATTGTATGGGCTTCTCTGACCAGGCAAAACCCTGGCATCGCTGTTCTCTTTCACTGCGAGCGAAACAAAACCCCTGAATACGAATCTCCGGCTGTAATTGGTATTTCTGCTGACCTACAAACCGAGCTGACGTGCGGGCTGGTGTGGAGGGCCGCCTACATTTTCTTGGCTCTTTCTGAGCCTGAAATCAGAGGAGAGATCAAAGGGAAGGTATATTTTAGGAGGCGTTTTCTTTCCAAGGAGGTATCACAAGCTGCTGGGAATTTCAGCTCTGCAGAAACCCAAGACACGGCAGGGTCCCCGTGCCCGTGCACCCGCACCAGGCGTTACAGATTGTCACATTTGGGCATTTTTTGACTTTGGAAGGATCAGCGTAGCACGGCGACATTGGGATTGCTAGCTAAGTCCTGTCTGCGCTGACACACGCTGTTCAGCAAGGACACGTGGGAAGCTGTTTGCCTGCTACTGCAGACGGGGTAAACCCCAGTGGCGTCTGGGTAGAGCCCTGGACTGTTAGCGCTTCGATAGTCTGCCCCGTTCCTGCGCTCCGCTGCAGAGGGGGTCACCGACGGTCTAACAGGAGCTGGCAAGAGTCCACTCCTGCTAGACTGGAAGTAGCAGATTAATTGAGTACGATGACATAATCTCCAGGTGCCTCGTGGGAAACTCTGTCTTGTTCTTTCCATCAGAAATCTGCCTTTTGGCATAAGTTTGTAAATGAATTAGGGACACACAGCATTGTGTTTACTTCCTGAGCTAAGACCTCCAGTCACCAAAATACACACACGAACACGCTCACGCACAGGGTGCAATTAGCACACAGCAATAAACTTAACGACTCGGCTGTACTTGTCCCGGACAGGACTATCCTGCAGCAGAGTGAATTCATTTATTGAGCCCTATTACAGGGGCATGTGTAAACAGTGACGCTTTACTGCAGAGCTAATTAGTCCGCTCCGCAGTAAAGCGCACTTGTAGATGCACCCACACACGCACTGTAGAGGCATTTTTTTTTAGGTCTTAATGCTTTTTGTGAAAATACAGTACTTATTTGTTATCTTCTGTAATAAATCATTCCTAGCACTGACTGCATTGGGAGTTTTGCCTGAGCAAGGGGTGAAGGCAAAGGTCTGTATTTAGAGAAACCTAAAAAAGACAAGAAATTGAGGTGAGCAGGCAACAAGGCCGGTGGCACGTTATTTCTCTATCAGCAGCTGAGGAAAGTATCTAGGGCAGTGGTTTTCAGCCTGTAGTCTTGAGACCCCCGAGGGTCCTCAGGCTTTGTCTAAGGGGTCTGCAAAAAGCTGACTGTAGGCAATCAAAAGTATGTGAATACCCACGCTTCCAAGCCAAAGGGGTCTGCACCTCCATTTGAAATGTCCAAAGGGATTCACGCCTCCATTCAAAAATGTTTTAGGGGTCCATAAGTGAAAAAAGGTTGAAAACCACTGCTGTAGAGAAACAGCCACCACTCTAATGTCCTTTTCAAAGACATGGAAATTAGTTATTTATAGGTCTGCAGAGCAAAAGGGGGAAGGGTAATGAAACTAGAAGGAAGAAGCTGGGGTCACTTTGTAGGAGCTTTGTGGGTGCTCTCAGACGACTTTGCCCTTCTAGATAACGGCCCCGCAGAGCATTGCAGAGTGAAGCCTCATCTGAGGTCCATAGCAAAGGCAGGGACAGGAGCGCTGCTCCCCTAATCACCCGTCTTGTGTTTTCTCTATCCTCCAAAAATGCCCCATATTACTATTAATGTATTTCCTGAGATATAAAACATGCCGGTGGATAAGATGTACACCCCCGCCCCCAGATTTACTTGTGGGAAGGAGTTTTTAACATAAATTTGATTGAATTTTGGTCACCATTTTTTTTTACGAAGACTTCGTTCCATAGCTTCCCTGTGTAAGACGCACCATTTTGCATTTTTCCCCTATTTTGGTCCGTATGAAAATGGTCGGTCTGTACGAATACAATTTTGATCCAGAAGTTAGCTGCCTGCGTACAACACCTCTGACTCATAGCAAAAGAATATCCCCAAATGCCCAATGCTGCTCAAATCTTTTTTAACGAGTCACCGAGGCACTCAAGTCCTGCAGCTGCAGGACTGGAAAGCCCAAGGCTTCGCAGATAGCAGATTATATGGAGGGACGCCTGTAAAACAGCTTGAGATTTGGCTGCGATTGAGGAACGGAAGAAGCTGAATTCTAACTTGGACGAAAGCTGGCTTTTCTCAGGCATTTGCACGTGTTAATAGGACCCAGCTCGGAGCTGGAGACGGCGGGGTGCTGGGGACGCTACGCAGGAGCCCTCGGTGTGTGGCAGGTCGACGCGGGGCGACTGTCCCCTCGAGCAGGGCCAGGCTCTCGGAGCAGACACCCCTACTCGTGCAACGCAGCTGCAGACTTTTCTGGGGGGGCAAAGAGGTTTGGTGACCTCTTTGCAGCACAGCCAGGGCTCCCGCTGGCTTTGCCAGGATCGGGGCCGCCACGGGCGTTTCTCAGCAAGCTCGAGGGATGATTGCCAAGCGGTAACGTAGCCGGCAGAGAACGGGTGGCCTTCTAGGGCAGAGAAGGAGCAGTCCGGGGCCTCTGGCCCAGTTCAGTCTGAGGCTGCTGTGCCTCGCAGGCAAAACTAGGGCACTTCCAGATGCATCCCTCCCCACCCGTGTGTCTGGAGCACAAGCACTGGAGAGAGGTCTGGGGTCATCCTTTCCGGCCTCATCCACTGCCCGGTGCTCGGGAGAGGGGTTGCTGTCCACCTCCCAGCTGGAGGATGCTCTGGATTTTGTGTGCGTTATCGGTCGCTAGCGGTTTTCTGCTCGCAGGAGGGGCGGTCGCAGGGACAGCTGGCAGGATGCATCTCACCAGCTCTGCCGGTCTTGCGGAAGTTTTTTGGACCCCCCAAGTCAGGGCAGAATCGGCATCTGGAGAGTTCAGCTGCCGTCCTCTTCCTTCTCTCTGCCCTGGGTGGGGGCAGAGGGGGCACGGAAGCAAACTGCCCTATCTTATGGACCCCCCAAATCCTGCAGCCGTCTGTCAAGGAAGTGCGTTTCCTGCCCTCTTCCCCCTCAGCTGGTGTTTGTGCGGCGTGTGTTCCCCTTGGCCGAGACCACGCAAACTGTGTTGTTGTTTCTGCCTAATTGCTCCTGCCCGGCCCAGGAGATCGCTGCTAAAACCCACGGGAGTCTGCACCTCCCATCTGCACAGACAGCCCTTTGCAAACAAGATGCTGGCTTTTACCTTTAGGGCTGGTATCCTACCTCTTTCTTTCTCTTTCCCCCCACCCCGTCGCTCCTTCCTTTACAGCTCACTTTGCCAGAGAAATAAATGCCTTCTCGCTCACCCCAGGAGAGGGTCTGAGCAAGTGAGAGCCGTATGTCCCAGGCTGAGTCTGGCGGGGGCTCGCCAAAGCCTTGCTGGATTTCAGCCATTTAAGAAAGTGTCGGGTTTTTTTCCCCCCCTCCGGGGGGTTTCACAAGAGTCTCAGGGTCTTGCTCCTCCCTTGCTCTTGGCCCTTGTGAAGCAGCCCTGGCTGGTGCTATTACCAGGGGTCCCGTTCTGGAGGCGATGGGGAGGGTCAGCTGAGGTTCTCCGTAGAGGGGACGTTTTACTGAAGCGAGAGGTTAAAGGTGTCTCTGTTTCAGCCTGGGAGTCTGCGGAGGCCGGTGGAGCGGCCTCGATTGCGAGAGAGGAGAATTTGGCCCCTAAACGTGCGAACAGAAGTGGGGCATATAGAGTTTCACGGATTCCCGGTGTCCCTAAGCGCTCTTGGCAGGGCGCTTGGACAGATTTATTGTTCTTGAAGAGAAGAGGAGGAGGAAAGATTTAACAGCTGGATCTCAGACCTCATTTTCCAGTCCCCAGACCAGGCAGAAAGAGTCGATGCTTCCCTCCGGGCAGCTGCGGGCTGCTGCCTCGCGATTTTGGGGCCGGGGGGAAACACTCTTGTTTCCGTGCCCCCGAGATGCTCGTGTGCATTGCGATGTCTCACGCCGCTGAACGGGCGCCAGCTCCCACGTGCTGTGCTCTGGGGTCTCCAAGCTGCTGCCGAGCCAGGCTTGCACCAGGGGCTTGCACCTCCGCACCAGCAAAATGCTGAGCCCCGCGTGGAGCACCTCACCGGCCCGTGCTAGTCAAGGGTGTTTGTTGCGTATCTTTAATTGGCTCCAAAGGGCTGGGAAAACTAAGGCTGATGTTTTCCAAAGCCACTTGGGGAGCTGGGTGCCCATGAGATCAGTGAAGTCGGGTCTTCAAGCACGTCTCTAGCCCTGGCCTCAGCGTTGCACTCGTAGTGGCAGTTCCTATTTCCCCGACCGCTCCCGACGGTCCCCATTTTGCAGTGCATGGAGCTGGCTTTCCACCCCGCTGCTTTGAGGGCTCTTGGGGACAAGGAGGAGGGGAGGGAGAGGCTCTTGCTCACAGCTGGGGCCCTTCTCCCTCGACTCCCCCTGCCTGGGTGGGCAGCAGGCTCCCCTCCGCACGATGGGGCTCTGGGCAGCTGCCCAGCGAGAGCGCCGCGGGGCCCCGTCCTGGCCCATGACATAATGCACCTTCTCCGGGCCAACTCCATCAGCCTCACTTGCTAAATATGTGACCCCTGCTGTCACCGCGTCTGATGCAGCAAAACAGCAGCACCCCTGCACCGCGACGCCCGCCCTCCCCTGCGACGGGGGCTTTGTTCAGAACAGAGCTATCTTTGACGGAGCGGGGCCCGTATCGCCGCAGGCCCGTCTCCAACAGTCGCGCAGTCTTGAAGACATCTGTACATGATGGCTCCCGGCCAGGCCTGTGCTCACTTGGCTCCCTAGCCGATCTGACCTTGCCCCCGAGGCTTTCTGCTGCACGAGAACTGGTGGGAGCAGCGTGTTTCCTCCCAGCATCCGGGCTCCGGAGCAACGCGTCGGGGTGTGCGGGGTCAGACCCGGGGAGCAGCTGTTCTTTGCAGAGGGCGAGGCCGGGTTGGGGCGTGCACGTGCTCAGCTTGGTCCTCCTGGATAAGGGGTTAGAGCAGCCTGAGCTCTGCTGTGCTGTCCGCTGGCCTCAAGCAGGCCCAGCATGGGGGACCAGCAAGGCAGAGACATGCCCCCTTTGCATCCAGTCATGCCACTTTTTCCTGGGAAGACAGCACTTGAGGGTATATCAAGTCACTATTGCCTGCTATAGGACCCACAGCATGGCACAAAGCAGCTGCAGGACCCTGGGGACCCCATCCACCGGTGTCTAAAAAGCCTTTCCATGGCATGGGGATGCTCATAGATACCAGTCCCTTCATCAACAGGAGCTGCAGGAACCGACTTCCACGGGAAGTGGCGCTGGCTCCTGCCCTGGGGGGCTTTAAGAAGGGGCTCGATGCCTACATAGCTGGGGTCACTTGAGCCCAGTTTCCCTCCTGCCCAGGCTGAGGGTCGGACCTGAACATCGACAAGGTCCCGTCCGACCCGACTTCTACGAGTCTGTGGTTCGCTGAGCACTAGAGTCATTGCTGGAGCCCGTTACGTAGCCTCCGGCGTGTGCGTGCGTAGGGCAGTTGCCCTGTAGAGACCTGCTGGCAAAGAGCCCGGTGCCAGCAGCAGAGCGTTCCCTTTTCAGGGGGGGGTTGCAGCAAACCGAGAAGCATTGCAATATTTCCTGTGGGCCAAGAGATAGCTAAGCAACTTCACATGGCACGCTACTCTGAGCGTGAGAGAAGGAAGCTGCAAAGTGCATCAGATATTAAATGAGGTCAGATAGTCTTCTGGGGACTAGCAAACATCCTCCGTGTGTTTGCTTCTACTCTGACCCTGCACGATGGAATAGGAGGTTATGCCCAGCACAAGCCCCTCTCTTTAACTGTGCTGCTCCTACCCCTTGGTGCAAACCAGCTTGACTTTGTTAGCAATTACCATCATTTTCTACTCATTGTTTTTCTGCGGTGCTGGGGCCACCAGTCATAGCCCAGCACCCCGTGAGGATGGGTGCTGCCCAGGGACAGTCCAGTCCCTGCCCTGACGGGCTTGTGGTCCAACGATAAGAAAAGCAGGGCTGCAAAGAGGATGGAGCCGGGCTGGTCTCAGTGGGGGCAGATGACGGGAGAAGCAGCAATGAGCTCCAGTTGCAGCAAGAAAAGTTGAGGTTGGATATTAGGAACAAATTTCTCACTGGGATGGTAGTGAAGCACTGGACAGGTACCCAGAGCGGGGTGCAGTCCCCATCCTTGGAGGTGTTGAAGACCCAGGTGGACAAAGCCTTGCCTGGGATGCTGTAGTTGGGGCTGGTCCTGCTTGGAGCAGGGGTTGGACTAGATGCGACCTCCTGAGCTCCCTTCAACCCTCCTTGTCTGTGATGCTGAGAGAGGAGAGCTTGAGAGGACGAGGGCAAAGGATGCTTGGGGAGTAGGCAGTGGCTGCCCGCTTGCTTTCAGGGGTTTTGCGAATGCTGCACCTGGTACAAGGTGCGGGGCGGGGGGGGCTTTGTGGAGGTTTTTGAGGAGCTCCTAGTGCGGGGCAGCTGGGATGGAGGCAGGAAGGTGCAGTTTTGAACGCCCAAGTGGGCAGTAAAGGCCAGACCCTCAGCCAGCGTCAAGTCGCAGAGATGCCCAGGTGCTGGGTCTGATCCCGTCTCCCGGCTGCAGGAGGGCTGTGTGGATCTACCCCCGGTTCTTCTTCTTGTGTCTTTGTCATAAACTAGGTGTTTTTCCAGACTCGTGCGCAAGCAACGGCTCTTCCATTGCTGCAGCGAGGCCCTCCTCCATGCAGGTCTCGCCAGGGAGCTGAGAAACGCGCACGAGCTCCATCGTCCGCACTTCACGTGCACGTGTCCGTGCCCTTAGAGTAGCCCCAGGGGATCATGCTCGTTTTTGATCTCGCCCTTGGCGTGCGCAGGTGATTCGGGCTTTGCCGTATTGGCCGGTCGAGACCTGCCCCTCTTGGAAGGCCCTTTTGGGGTTGCATGTAACCTTCCCTTCCCTTCGCTGTTAGCTAACCTGTTAGCCGGCGTGTCCAACGGCACAACGCTGGCCACAAAACCCTTTCACGTTTGGCTACTTGTGCGTGATCCTACAGGGGATGCCTGGGGTCTTCCATCTGCTTGTTCCTTTTTTTTGGCACGCTACCGTCTGATACCAGGGGGTGCGATGCCGGCCAGTAAATACAGGCTGTCCTTTGGTGCTGGCCTTAGGCATCCTGTTCTTTCACTGCCCGATGTGAGGTCCTGCCTTCTAAGCAGAGACTTTGACGCAGCCCAGACCCTCCTGCCAGCTCATCGCTCAAGGCAATTTCCTGGCAGTTGATGCAATTTGTTGATTAAACATTTGTTTCTGCAGATTCACTCTGAGCCAGCTCTGATAGGAAGGTGATCACAAGGTCTGATAGGGAGATGATTAGAGGGGAAACCTTGTCTGTCTGCCACATGGTGTTTCTATGATCAGCTGTTTATGGATGTGAAAGGCTTGATAACAGCAGCATTGCATCCTAGGCCCCGAGCAGGGGATCCGGTGAGGAGCATTAGCACATCAGAAAGGAGCTTTGCTGGAGTCTGAAAGCCGAGATGAAAGCCGGCACTTCCAGATGTCAATTGGGATCAAATGGCACATCTCCAAGCCCCAGCTTCCTATTCTCCCCGCTTGAAAAGAACCATTATCTGCTGGGAGCGCGGTCTGCACCGTGCAAAACATCTCGAGTCGCAGCCTGGGAATGGGGAAAGGGCTGTCCTGGGAGATGAAACACTTGCCAGTCACTTCCAAGAGCGCGGTGTTTGTACCGTCAGAGCGAGCGAGGAAATGCAACCTGGGCCGAAGCATGTGTGGCCCTCTCGCTTCAAGGCGCCCTGCACAAGAGAAACAGAAGCGGGGGCTTGTTCCCTTTTTAGCCTCTGTCTGATGTGCTACAGAAAATTGGCAGACGAGGTTCATTGGGTAGATGTGATATCTTGTATTAGACCAACTACATAGTTGGAAAGCTTGTTCTTTGCAAGCTTTGGGGTACAAGCACCCTTCTTCAGGCAGAGTTTCTTGGTGTTGGTGTGCTCTCCCGGGTGGAATAGAAGCCAACATGCCAGACGCAGGTCTGTGAAAATGCAAATGCATGGAGATTTGGGAAGTGTGTCCCGTCCCCCCCCCGGTCCCTCTGAATATTTCTGTCTGGGTTTTTTTTGCCTTATGAATATCAGAGACTGGGGGCAAACTTTTGCTCGGGTTTTACTGGAGACATTTCTAGGTGACTCGGATGTTGGCTGGGTCTGTGCTCTCCTTGAATAGAAGCAGGGTGATAAGGAAGAGAGCTAGTGCTATCCTCAGAAGAGTGGAGTTTGATGTAGGATGGGGGAAAGCATTTTAAATAGCCTGGATAAAACCCCCTTCCCTTCTCCATCCATCAGGCTTCACTTCCTTGGCACCTCTGGTGCGACAAATAGGCCAATTCCCCATTCAGCCATCAAGACTTCCAGGTACCTTATCGAAAAATAACCTGTTCATTTTGTTACAGGAGCCAAACGACCAAGCTCACCAGGCTGTCTTTAGAAAGCGGGGGGAACCTCTCCTCGAAGGACGCAAGCCCACTGTTTCGCAGGCCCCGTTTTAGAAGTGTGCAGTGCAGCAAACGTGACGAGAAGGGGCAGGGTAGGAGCCGGCGAGGGGGGAAGTCTTTGCAACACCCAACTATGGGGCCAAGTGCGATGCCTCGAGAGCGGAGAGGCCGGCGGTGTTGCTTTATCAATACCCTCCTTAGAGGGATTATTCAGCACGATCCTTTTACAGGGGTTGGGAGAGGAGGCGCTGGCTTTAGGCTGAGCTCCCCCCTGCTTGCACGCGACGTGCGGTGACCTTCTCAGGTCTATCCTTGCCCAGGTTTGTGGGCGTATGCATCGCCTGGTTTTGGGAGATCAGCTGCCTGGAGGAGGAGGAGGAGGAGGAGGAGGAGGAGGAGGAGGAGGGGGAGGAGGCGTCGCTCCTGGAGCTGAATCAAAATGCTGCTGACAACACGCGTGGGGCTGCCTCTGACAGCCCCTGGGCCAGCCCTGAGCACCTGGCTGGTGTGATGGGGAACGCTGCCTACATCAAGAGACTGAGATCAGGGCCTAGACAGGTTGCCAGAGATTTCTGAGGGCAAAAAAAAGGTCATGAGAGCTACACAGCAGCATTGCCTGCATCCGTCCTCGGGAGCAGGGACAGAAATAGGCTGGTAGCAGCGTCCGGACACGAATGGCCCCGAGCATCAGGGGAATCTGCCTCGGTGCTTGGGTCCAGGATTCACTGCTTTTGCCTTGCCCCCAAGCTCTGGGTCCCAGTGCGCCGCAGACACTCGGTTTGTGCTCCAGCGTCATTTTGCAGCAGTTTTTATTTCAATTTTGCACTCTACCATGTGTTGAAACAATGGAGAGGATTTATGAATGAACTGAAATAAGGCAGGAAGTGTGTGTGTGTGTGTGTGTGTGTGGGTGTGTGTGTGGTGGGAGGGGGAGGGAGGATCTGACCGCACCGCAATAAAGGATTTAGCTCTGGTGGGGGTTGTTCTGCGGCGGAGCCTGTTTTCTGCGTTATCTTCATGTCATTAAATAAATGGCTTGAAAGAGCACTTAGGAGGATGACTGGTCCAGCGCCTTCACGGCAGAGTGCGTTTCATGAGATAACGGTCCTCTGAATGCATCATCTCTGGGTGGGTGAGTGCACGCACCCGTGTCCACCGCACCTTGAACCCCTGCCCTTCTCTCCGTGAAGCCCCCTCCGTGCAGGGACGAGCAGCGTATGACATGGGTCAGGATGAGGCTCTGATCGGTGCCGGGTTGTGCATGCACTCCTGGCTGCAAAGAGCTAGCGCGCTAAATGCCTCGGAGCCTGGTGCAATGCCTAGAGGACGTTTTTCCACTTCTAGAGCAGTCGCTGGAGGCTGGTGCCTGATATTCCAGCACAGAAGAGCCAGTTGGGTCGCGGTATGCCAAGCCTCAAGAGATCCCTTCTGTTTGTGTCTTTGTTTTGCGATTGGCAGGCACCTCTTTGCACCAGGCTACACCGAAACCCATTACACCCCGGCTGGAGTGCCCCAGACCATCACTTTGAACCGCACGGTACGTGCCCAGGCTGTGGGTGAAGTCCAGGGAGAGGGAGCGGAGAAGTCTCCGGGGACCTGAGTTTGCAGCTGACTTGGGCTGGAAGATGGGCGCAGCCTGGGGGGAAATGCTAGGGGACAACCTGCCAAGGCTGCAGCCAGATGTGCGGGCTGACTCTGCAGCTGGCTGGGGTTCCCCCCCGCACCGACGAGCCTGCCCTTGGCTCGGGGGGAGCTCCGCTCCCGCCGCCTCTTCCCTGCCTTCTGCAAGGCGCGGCCGTGCCAGCTGGCTCGCGTTCACAACCATCCCCGCGGATTACTGATCTCAGGGCCCTGCTGCCGCTTTGCCGCAGTGGCACAAAGATGTGCATTGGACTTAAAAATAAAAGAGAAAAAACCCATGAGATCACCCTTCCCGATAGACTCGCCGATAGACAGACTCCCATTGATCTCGGGAAGCTCGGGATGGGGCTCGCTGGGAGCCTTCAAGCACCCTTGATTTTATTAGTCCGGAGTGCATTCGTGCAAAGGCCCAGAGCCGAGCAGAGAGGCTGGCTTGGACTCGGCGTGCCCCCGGGCTTTTCCTTTGTGATAACTCCTGGCTGGCTGAGGTGCGGCAGGGACCGTTGTGGAGAGGGGTGATGCTGGGTCCTGAGGGCAGTGGGAGCTTTCTGCCCAGCCACCCCCAGCACCAGACGTCCCCGAGCTGAGCCCCCCTTGACTATCGCCTCTTTTCCTTTCCAGGACCATTGCTTCTACCACGGCGCCGTCCGAGGCGTGGGACGATCCAGCGTCGTGCTCAGCATGTGCACGGGGCTGCGGTAAGTCTGACGGCCCCTCAGATCAGTCCCTTCCAGAGGCTTCAAGGCAGGTCCCGCGCACAGCCCTTGGGCTCCCAGGGTCACCCAGAAAACCTGTGACTAGCTCCCCGGTCCCCCCTTAGCCACACTGCCTTGCAGGTCCTCCATAGAGAGGGGGGTCCTGTCCTGCTACCTGGAGCTTGGCTCGTGGCTGTACTGGGAGGTGAACCCCATGTGAAGTGCAGCCTGCAGCACTTAACGAGCTGTAGCTACGACCCGTCTGTGGCACGATGCCGGCGGTGCTGCTGTGAACGAGGCTACGGTCCCTCGGCACCGTCGTATGCAGCTTTCCACCCCTGCACAGCGCAGGGTCCGTCCTGTAGAGACACCTGCGCTTGCACGGGGGAGCTGGGGTGCTGGACTCACGCTGCCGGCACTTGGATGAGGTTGCCTGTTCATTGGAAACAGATCCTGCTCTATGGTCCTTTTGCTCTTGGCTTTGCCGTTTGGATGAGGCACCTGAGAGCAGGGCCTCTGGGTATCGCGGCCAGCACCATCGCGGGCGCTCAGAGTAGTCATCACAGTAATGAATTTCTCGCCAAGGCATTCTGCCGCTGCAGGGCTGGGTAAGGAAGCAATTGCATCCATGCAGCACAGCGTGAGCTTCCTCCAAGGCTCTTTGCACCCGCCGGCCTGGTCCCAGGCTGAGTCTGTGCCTTTAAAACCTCACCTTCGTTGTAGCAGCTGGAGTCCTGGGGGGACAAAAGGAGAGCTGTGTTTCCAGGCGGTGTAAATCAGCGGCGCCTCCCCTGAAGACAATGGAGTCCCATTCACAATGGGCACCAGCTGGGATCTGGGCCCCGAGTGCCACACGCACCTTTGTCACGCTCAGCTCAGAGACTTCGCATCTGTTTGTAAACAGGACGCTGACCGTTTGTGGTCGGCTCCGTTCGAAAGCCGGTTGAAAGCTGGTGGGATCGAGGCCAACCGGGAAACCGCAGACCTTGCCAAAAAAGCCTCCGCGACCTCAAGCGATTTTAATATAGACAGACTCTCTGGGGGTATAAACAGGGCGCAGCGTGGCCACCTGGGGCTCGCAGTAAATAATCCGCGGCGGGAATCGCAGGTGTTGTGCCTGGCGCCTGGGTTAGCCCCCGGTCTCCCATGGGGCGGAGGAGACGATGGTGACTCGGTGAACATCTGGGATGCTGGAGGAACGGTCTGAGACCCTTCGACTGGGTGTACGTAGCAGCCAGAGCATGCATCTGTTCTCACTTTGCACGCCCAGGTCCCAGGGGAGGCATCCTACCTGCAAAGTCGTACGTCTTCCACTGGGCCAGGCAGGCACAAGCCCTGTTAAATGCAGAGTTGTCCCCACTCGGGTGCATATTAAATATCGTTGGAGCGAACCACGTGGCCTACGTAGGAGACATGCTCCCATCAGCCCATGGCTTTGGAGGGCACGGGACCCTTTGTATGCTTATGGTTGATTGTTGCAGGATCGGGGCCCGGGAGTCCAGAGATCCCACAGTAATAGATGCCTGCATGGGAAACTGCTGCCTCGGTCCAAGTGGAGCCAGGAAGGCAAGGAAGTAATGAGGAAACCTTTCTGTGAGGAGCAAACCCAGCGGTACAGCTCACGGCGGGCTCTGCGCACGACCCCTGACAGCAGCAGGTCCGTCCCCTGCTCTCCTTGGGGCAGCCCCCTTCATCCGAACGGGGCCACAGCCACGTGGAGGAAGGAGGAGCCTTCCTGCGTGCACACCCGCTCTGTAGTGAACCTAAGTGACGCTGCCACGCGTTCCCCTAGTCCCTGGACATCTTGCTGCAGCCAGCAGCCATTGAAAGAGCCAGTTTATAATCTGTGCAACTGGGAGAGCCTGGCCAGCTCCCTCCTCTGGGACCGCGCTCTGAGTGCAACTGCAGATCCCGAGGAAAGAGCCTTGCTTGGCCTGAGCCATTATTTATTGTGCCCGTGCAGCTCTGTCCTATCAGCCCCTTGCCTTGCTAAATATGACGCTGTGTTTCGTCTCCTGAGTCAGGCCAGGCAGGGGAGCTCAGGTGGGATAAATGGCTGGACGGGGCCCGGGTCAGAGCGGCCTGGGCATCTGGGAGCAGGCGAATCTTTGCAGAGGCCCCGGGAAGAATCTGTCGCTCCCTGGCATTCGTTTTCATCCCTGCAAAGCCCTGCAGTCTCCTGGGACTGACGTGGGATGAAACCTGCGCAAAGGAGATAAAAATAGGATCTCTCGGCCTCCTTGGAGCTCTGTTTGTTCGGTGCTGGCAGCGGCAGCCGAGCCGAGGCTTCTCCATCTGTGCGCTCAGGGTGAGATTCAAGTGTGCGCAAAACAAAAAAACACCCCCAAAATACCACGCCAGGGAAGTGCTCCACGTGCCACGTGGGTAGTGAGCCTTGCCCCCGTTTCTAAGGCTAAAAACAGATGCTGAGTTTATCCCAGGACAGCCACGTCCACGGTTTGAATGGCAGGCAACTGGAATTAGCACCCCTTCTTGTTAGGAGTGGGTGTTATCTCCGGACTTTACCGGCATTTTATGGGTCCTGTAAGATCCCAGAATAAAAGGCTTTATCCCCTGGAAAGATCTGACAAAAATCTGTTTTTAGCTCAAGTGCTCTGGGGTCTCTGAAAAGAAAAGACCTAAATCGCTGGTGCACATTACAGACAAATTATTAATCACCTGAGCTGGAGTTTCTACAGCGGTCTAAGAGAATTAGGTGCCCATCTCTTCTAGGCGGTCTAGGGTTTCCCTTGGATGCCTTGGGCATGCCCAGCCCCTCCGTGGCTGTGCTTTAGAGGCATGGTGCTTGTCTGTTGACCAGCAAACACAATAGACCTTCTTGGTGAGGAGAAGTGGGAAAGAAACTAGACGTGAGTTGTCAATTGAAAATTGTCCCCGGATTTATTTGCTTCCCATGGCCTGAATGAAAGTGCAGAGCCTTGTGTGGGTCTAGGTCACAGGAAAAACCACCAAGGATTACCCTTTTTTTCTTTGCTCCTGTTCTTTTCTTTGAACTATGGTCTTGGAAGTAAATGCATGAGTGTTCAGGCCTCTCTTCCTCTCCCCTGTTTGCACAGAGGTCTGATCGTCCTCAGCCCCAACCTCAGCTATGTCATTGAGCCCGTTCCTGAGAGCCGGGAGCAGCACTGGGTCTACAGACTGGAGCACCTGAAGGTCCCACCTGGGTCCTGTGCGTACCAGCATGCTGAGCCCACAGACAGACGCCAGCTCCAGGAGTTTGTGAGGCCGCTGACTGTGACCCATCACCGGGTGAGTTGTGCACCAAGAGGACTCTCGTATTGTCCTACCATCTCCGTAGGGCAGACCTGAGGAAGCAGAAACAAGGTGGAGTTGGTTGTAGCCATGTTGGTCGAAGGACGCAGGCAGATGAGGATATCTTTTGTGGGCGTTTGTACACACCATGTTTTTTGCCCTTTCTTGTGTTGCAGTAGCATGACTGTTTGCATGAGCGGGTTTACTGGATGCTTCAAAAGTCTTTCTGGTGCATTAAAGTAAAACTCCTTGGACGTAGTTTAGTTTGACTTGCTGAGAATTAAAGCATTGCATCCCTGGATTCATTGCATACAAACACAAAGGCACCCAAAAACATGTAATAAGCCTGTTTGTCCACCACATGGTGCTGTGACTTTTTTGTAGTTCACCCCTTCAAATTGCTTCCACTTTCTAATTGTGTCTGCTTTTTTTTTTGTGTGCGCGCCATTTGTCGGCTCCCTGCATTTATAGCTGTGTGGCAGGACATGGGGTGGGAGACATGGGGTTGGGGGAGGGGGGGAAACACAGTGCTGGACCTCCCCACTCTCCTGCGGCACCAGCTGGGGACCAGGCTTAATTCCTTTGAAAACCTAGTGTGTGCACACACTGATGCGACACTCCAAAGTGAACAAGTTTAAATGTTATGAACCTATTTAATTTAATAAGCATTAAACCCCAAGGTGTGTACAGGTGCCCTATTAGATGAATGAATAGTTGGAAAAATTGTTCTTTGCAAGCTTTCGGGTGCAAGCACCCTTCTTCAGGAAGAGGCAAGGGGGTGCTTTTGGGGTGGGACTGGGAGGGTAGAAATAAGCAGCTCGGGCCACTTCTTGAGAACAAGCCGGTGTTAGTGTGGGATGGAGGGGGAGGGTCCATGAGGAAACTGGTCCCGGAAAAACAGGTTTCAAACAGGGTGAAAAATCCCTCGCGCTTCCCGGGAGAGGCTGGAACTAATCCTCCGTGCTCCCGCTCAGGCCAGGCGGGCGGCTCCGGAGCCTATGAAGTACGTGGAGCTTCTGCTGGTGGCGGATTATGCAGAGGTAAGAGATGCGTGCGGTACTTGAGCCAGCTGACAGTCCGGCCCGTGGCATCCCAAAAGCAGTCTGGGTTATCAGCTGTTGTCTCCGTTGTTGTTTCGGGCTGGCTGGAAGAAAGCTTGGGAGGCTGGAAATCTAACCCTCCTGCCAAGGCTGTTTAAAACCAGGCTAATCAGTTCGTGCTCCAGAAGGGAGTAGGGGAGGCCAGCCCCATTCATAATTTACCACTTGATCCTAAAATAGAGCAGGCAGGCCCTGCAGGGCCAGGGGCTCACGTGGATTTTGAGTGAAACGAGAGAGGCAGAACCGATGCGTTTCTCTTCTGCGAGGCACCGGGAGAGGGCAAAGACTGTGAGAAAGTGCAGCTTATCCAGGCGCTGCCAGATGTTCCTCATCCTCTTCTTGCTGCAGAGCCGGTTTAGAAGCCATGGAAATGATTGGGGCTGATTTCTCCCAACCCACATCTGAAGGGAGAAATGCCCTGCCTTTCCGGAGAGAGCTCCATGCCCCCTTTTTGTTTGTGATAGGACTTTCTGCATCTTGTTTTAAAGAAGTTAAACATTGCCACGTGAACTCCTTATCGACCAGATGTGACAAAACTGCTTTAAATGGAGCAATCAAACCATGCTGCCTCTCAGGGAAGTGAGGGGTGTAATTTATCCTCTGTGACGAGTGCTTTGGTGGTGCTGATTCGAGGCATGGAGTTACTTTACCTTCTGTCCAACATGGCAAATTAGCCAGGCCGTTATGTGAACATCTGGCCAATGAGGGTCTGACTGTGGATGTGTGTGTTTAATGCCAATATCATTGTGGTGTGTCAGCAGCTGGCGGGGAGGCTGAGGCATGGAGAAGAATGATAAGACCTAAAAACATGCATTATGGCCAGTCTAATAGATTGGGGTGGAGGGGGGAGTATACATATGGGCCAGCTAAGCATCGGGGTAGCAACCTCGGTCGTCGCAGGATAGCACTGCTTAACCACGCGTCCAGCTCTTGCTTGGGGGATGACATGGACCTCCTATTTTGTTCAGTTTCAGAAGTACCACGGGGACTTAAGGAACAGATTGGTGGAGGTGGCGAATTATGTGGATAAGGTGAGGCGCGGGTCGGGGGGAAGAAACTGCAATCCAGGATGGACCACGTTTGGGAAGGAGGAGTCTCCGCCGCGACTCTCCTGTGCAATGTGGGAGGGTGGAAAACGGGAGGTGTCGTCTACTGCACCTTAGCCCCGGGGACAGTGTGCCGGTGGCAGATCCTCCTACTAAAGTGCTTTGAGAAGGGTTCATGTTGGCTGGGGTGAAGCCAGAGGCCAAGCTCTTCAGGTACAACCTGCTTCTCCAGAGCCTCCCTTCTCTGGCCTTGGCGTCCCATATGGAGTGAGGTTTCTGTGCCTGGTTGGAAAGGAGGCGAAAGCTCCACTTCATCAGCTCTTTCCTCTTGCAGTTTTACAAGGCCCTCAACATTCGGGTTGCCCTGGTTGGGCTGGACATCTGGAACCACCAGGATCAGTGCGACGTCTCCGAGAACCCCTACTCCACCCTATGGTCCTTCCTGGCATGGAGACACAAGCAGCTGGCGCGCAGGACGCATGACAACGCCCATCTCGTCACGTATGTTGCTTGCCCTGGAATTGCACCATCCATCCATCCATCCATCCAACAAGGGAAGCCCCTGGGCAGCCACATACAGATCTGAGGATCTGAGTGACAGGTTGACATAGCGCCGGGTGGGCATCACTCAGCAGGGAAAAGGCTTCCTGTGTTGGAGGGGTCACCGGGCTGGGTTTTTGGAAAAGGGCATGCGTGAGAATATAGGCAAATATGCACGTGCAGTGGCAGGCTTCAATTTGTATGAAGCCACAGGGAACACGCGTAGCAGGGACTGATTGCAGTCGCTATACGATGCGTGTGCCAACCGGTCTGTGCATTTGCACACTGGTGTGGGCACCCTTGTTTGAACTCCTGCGTCACAAAATGAGCTGTAGACATCAGTGGAGGAAGAGGGGGTTGTGCTCTTTAGAGAAGGCACTCGGCACTCCCTGGACTGGGACTTTCCTAAGTCCTCATGATCCCAACCCTACCATGACTGCATCAGAGCTTGCAACACAGGCCTTGTCCAGCTCACTGGAAACTCCTCAAATCAAAGCCCTGCGCTGGTTAAGGAGCTTTGCTAAACTTGCCTGTGCTGCGTGGGTCTTCAGCCCATGCTCTTTGGGGATGCCCTGGGTCCGGGTGGATTGCCACAGAAGATGCTCTTCTGTATTTGGTCCAACATTCACGAGGTCGTTCTTCCGCCAAGGCTGGCATCAAACCATTGCAAGCATTAGTTTGTAAGGACGATTGGACAGTCTGGCATGCTTGATCATGGATTAAACCAGGTCTGGCTATGTTGTCCGGGCTCCCTGCAGATCTGAACATCTGGCAGTGCTTTTTCCTGGGGTAATTCTAGAGTGGAGGCAGGTGTGTTATACCGGAGTAGGGCTTTGTGCTCACTGTCTGTCTGCGTCACATTTATGCCAGGATACAGGCAGATTGGCCTGGCATGAGCGTGTCAAGGGGGAGGTGGTGGGGCATTGAAACAAAACGCTAAAACAGAGGGAAAGCTCTTGCGGAGAAAGCTGTTTTCTCACGGGCTGCAGTGAGTTCGTAGGGATTGGGGTTGCGGGAAACGTGCTGCCCCTCCTCACGCCGGTGTCCCTTTCCCTTCTCTCTCCGGGTCGCTTTCAGCGGGGTGCAATTTCGTGGGACCACAGTTGGCTTGGCCCCGCTGATGGCCATGTGCTCGGATTTCCAGTCGGGAGGAGTGAACATGGTGAGTGGCTCTTGATCGCTAACAAGATCATAGACGCACAGAAAATGAGGGTTGGAAGGGACCTAGTCCACCCCCTGCTCCAAGCAGGACCAGCCCCAGCTACACCATCCCAGCCCCGGGTTTGTTTAGCTCCAAGGATGGAGACTGCACCACCTCTCTGGGTAACCTGCTCCGGTGCTTTACTACCCTCCTTGGGAGAGAGTTTTCCCTAATACCCAAACTAAAGATCTTCCTTATAAGCCACAAAAAACCACAGCCTAGCTGCCCTGTATCCCATATCCTTCTCCTAAAGCATCCGCTCCTTGTCCTTGTCAGAGACGGGACGTTAGACTACGTGGCCCCGTGGTCTGCCCAGGCGCTAGCTCTTGTGTTGTTATGCACAGGATGGTTAAATGCTGACCCTCCTGCCTGATCTACACAGGATCACTCTTCCAGTGCCATCGGCGTGGCGGCCACCATTGCCCATGAGATGGGGCACAATTTTGGCATGAATCACGACTCGAGTGGCTGCTGCACTGCCCGGTCTGAGGACGGAGGCTGCATCATGGGTGCTGCAATAGGGTGAGTCGGTCCTTCGGGGTCTTTTGCGGAGGAGAACCAGCTGACTCGATTGCTGGGCTCACGGGGAATGACACGTTGGGCGGGGGGCAGCACCGTACATTATGTGGTGCGATTTCAGATGCAGCTGTTCCCGAGCGAGGGAGGGATAGCAATGGGAGGGAAGGGGGAAGGATGGTGTCAGGTGCCCTGACACGTATGGCAGAGGCTGGGAGCAGAGGGGAAGGTGATTCCCTGGAAGGAGATGCGATTGCATGGGCTCAGCTATGAAGCTATGGGACGTGAAAGTCTGGGAACATGCATGTGCTTCCGTTCATTAAAGAGAGACAACGCTCCTTGGGTAAACCTGATGTCTTGTATCGCGTTTGGTTGGTCTAGTCATATCCGAGTTGGTCTCATACAAGATATCACACGTTAGGCCAACACGGCTACAACCTATACTCCATTCATTCAAGAAACTCATTTCTGCTGAATGCAAACTCACTGGACACCAGGAACAGGTTAATAATGTGAGGTTGCCATTTTGCTCTGGATGTGGTTTAGGGGCAGATGCATCTGGGCCGAGTTACCAGCCACTTGTGGTAACTCTTGTGTTTTGTGCAAGAGAAATCCCAGCAGATAGAGAGGAAGGGGAAGGGAAAGCGACACACAAAGCCCTGGGGGATTTCAGGCTTCGTTTTCATGAGGAACAACCCTGGCTTCCCTGTTTTCTCACACATTCATATCCAGTTGACTCAGACACTTGCTACCGAAGACTTGGCAGAAGTTGCAGCCCCCGGTGATTACGGCTGCTTCTTGTTGTAACTTCCACCCTGTTCTGTGCCCAGGCACCCCTTCCCCAGGGTGTTCAACAAGTGCAACGAGAAGGAGCTGGAGCGGTACCTGCTTTCAGGCGGCGGGATGTGTCTCTCCAACATGCCCGACACCCATACTCTGGTCGGGGGGAAGAGATGCGGAAACAGCTACCTGGAAGACGGGGAGCAGTGTGACTGCGGAGAGGTGGAGGTAACGCGCGTGCACAAACCTACAAAGCCGTATGGCTACCTGACACCTACCGACACCATACCTAGCTCTGCGTGCAGCACAGTTGTATGTATTTGTAGTGTGCCGACTCCATGGGTCTTGTCCCTGTAGCAGTGGGTCCAACCAGAGCCTGCTACTGACACCTGCTCGTGGAGCGGCTCTGGTCAGGACAGGAGCTCTGTGCAAGAAGGCAGGATGCGCTTCTGCATGTCATGCATCCCATGCAAGAACAGCCTAGTCCTGCCCTGGGACCCGATTCCCATCTCTGCCCTCTAAACCCTGCCTCTCTCCCTCCCAGGAGTGCGATAATCCTTGCTGCAATGCGGCCGATTGCTCTCTGAAGCCTGGCGCCGAGTGCGCCCACGGGACCTGCTGTCACCAGTGCAAGGTGAGGCACCTGCTTTGCCCCAGGAGGATGAAAGAAGCAGCAGACCTCTTGTCTGTATGGGTGGAGTGGGGAAAGAAAAGGTACCCCGAACTGCAAGACTCTATTCCCCATCCCAGAAGCTGTCTGATTGCAACAGTTTGGCCTCTCCATCTCAGACAGGTCTATCTGGCTTATGCCTCCAGGCTTTTCTGCTTTCTTTGATACCTGTGAGCTGTTCTGGGAACACAG
This sequence comes from Caiman crocodilus, assembly GCA_030014935.1. NCBI lineage: Eukaryota > Metazoa > Chordata > Crocodylia > Alligatoridae > Caiman > Caiman crocodilus. The sequence goes on along the minus strand of JAGPOW010003447.1, from coordinate 35,095,419 downwards.
CTTGCATGCGAACGTGACAGTTTAAGTACAGCTGTTTGCTAGGAGCATCTGCTTGGCTCTGTCCCCAGGCAGAGGGAGATACCTGAGAACAGGCACTCACCGACTGGCAGACAGCCGACGGCCTGGCTCTTCATTGGAACAGATTGCAAAGGGCCCGCAGGCCAGGGGGTGGTCCGGGGGGGGTTTCCAGTGGGCCCAGGCCCTCTGTTTATTTGGATCTGCAGTGAATAGAAGAAGCACATGGTAAAATGTAGATACCTAGCAGTCCCTGCAGGATACAGACATACGTGTACAGAGGCAGTGGATGCGAGGGAGGGTATTGAATAGGGCATGGATCACCCTAGAGAGATCCAGTTTGGGGCTTTCCCTCTATAACATCCATCCCTGCACTGTTGAAGACTAGATGGACCCTTGGTCTGACCCAGTCCAGCTCTGCTGATGTCCCCAGGTTGCTCTTACCCTTTTTTGATCCATTTGCACCATTGACTTCAGGGCACAGATAGAGGCCTTTTAAGATTCATAGATGCTAGGGGCTGGAAGGGACCTTACGAGTTCATCAGGTCCAGCCCCCCCTGCACTTGGGCAGGAAAGACCGTTGGGGTGCGATGACCCCAGCAAGGTGGGCATCAAGATGCTTTTTGAAGATTGACTGAGTGGGTGACTGTACCACCTCTGGTAGATGCAAAGGTATTTAATGTATTGCTTTGGCGAGGAAGGAAATACCCATTACTCCCAACATCCTCCTGGTGCAAGCTGCAGAGGCCAGCATTTTCGAGTGTGGTTCTGAGCGCCTGCGTTGGTCGGTGTCACAGGTGGGGTCCTACAGGAGGGCCATCATCTCCTTAAGGCCCCTTTCTCCGTGCCCAGTCAGCCCAAGGGCACCCTCTGATTCTCTCCTGCCATGGCTTTGACGTTTAGATAAATTTGGGAGGCTGCCTTACGGCTTCTTGGGCATTTCTTGGTGTTGGTTCAGACCCCGTGGTTTCCCGGGCCCCTTACGGGGTCTCACTCTATGGTAGGTGCTTCAGGGACACCCTAGCCTTAGGGGCTATGTGTGGCTCCAGCCACCCCTTATACCACGCCCCAAGCCTCGCAGCTGGAGTGGACATTGGTCTGTCAAATATACACTCGCTCCTTGTTTCAAACATCAGAACAACTTTCCAGTCCAACTGGACAGACGTGTTCTGGTCTGGGATCCACAGACAGGTTCGGTTTTTGGAGGGGGTATTACCAATTACACTTATTATATCTTTATGATATCATATGTATTTAGACTGCGACAACTTAAAACAAACCAAACAAGCAATCACAAAACATATAACCAGACAACACAAACAGGCGAGGCACCGTTTGCCAGGGCTGTGATGAGGAAGATGCTGCTGGTGGTAATGAGGCCTCACGGTTTGTCGGTCACCTTTGACTACGCAGTGGCTTCTGCAAAAGCAACCGAACACGCACAAACCTGCCGAGGAAAGCTCCCTGCACGGCTGATTATTCACGTTTACCAAGTGCAATGCTGACGTGTGCCGTGGCAGGGCGCACAGCATCTTCCGTTCTTGGGCTGCTTTTCTTTTATACCGCAGAAGCGGAGCAGTTGCCTACAGGACGGCGGCCATCCTAACTTGAGGATTGTTCTGGCCTTTTCGTGCCTCCGCATCGGGGTGGGCGCCGATCAGCCCGTCTGATGCGTGTTTTCCAGCGGCTCAGAGCCGTTCCTTCCTGCTAGCCAAGAAGCACGGTGGCCGGCAGGATTAAGAGACTGGTTCCTCGAGGGCCGGGTGGTTGGTGGCTCACTTTTTTTTCCAAGCTGGGTCACTGGGATGCTCTCCTCATGACACAAGGAATCCCATTTACAAGGCTAGATTCAGGGTTAGATCTATTCTGCCTCCTTAAACAGTTTCAGCTGGGACACATGTACCCATTTTCCTGATTCGGGTCCCATTCCCTCCGGAATACATTTAGCGCAGCTCCGGTGTCCAGGAGCGCACTGGTGTGCCCTTGATTTCCCACCGTAACGGGTATTCGGGGTCTCCCTCCCAATTGAGGATCCCCAGTTTCTCCCATGAGCCAGGGCTTTGCTCAGGGGTCCCATCATGGGGGCTCCGTCAGTGCTCTTTGGAGACCGGGGCTGAGGCCGCTGCCCCGTTAGAAAGGGGAGGTGCTGCTCCCTCCCCGGGCAGCTCTGCCATTCGGATAAGCAGCTCGGCCGGAGGCTTTCCATGCCGTCTCCCTCTCGGTTCCCCACGCTGCATTAAAAACTTCCACGCTGCTGACCAAATCCCGCTTTCCCCCTCTCTTTCCTTTGATGCCTGGGATTAACCCAGTGTGGGCTGGGGCGATAATTTGGACCCCCAACCCCTCTATCAGGTTTGGGGTATGCACTTTCATTAGCATAGGTAACCATATAATTCGGTGTGTCATTAAGCTTTTCTCTGAACGGGGTGCCTGCAATCGTCCCCCCGGACATCCAATTAACCTCTCTGCGCCCTGAGCCCGGGCTAGGACTTCTCCCAGCACACATCTCCAGTCTCTCGGGGCGGCCCCGGCAGTCCAGTTATGGGCTGGTGCATGCCTTCCTGTACCTCCTTCCAAAACCCAGGAGGGTAATCTATACGTCTTATGTCCCATGTCCGTTTGCTCTCCTTGTTTAGGGGCAGGACCGTCCCTGACAGCAATCCCAGCATAACACACCGGATCACACAGTCCCTAACAGGCTCCCCAGGTGTCTGGTGGCTAGCCCCAAACTGTCCCTTAAATGTCGTGCTCCCCACACCGATCCCCAAGCCCACTACGCTCTGGGAATATTGTCTCCCCAAAGCTGTCCTCCTGATCCATAGCTGCCTGAATCTCTGGGGAGCCGCAAGCCCTTGGCAGGCGGTGCCGTTCCCGGACACTCAGGGTGTCACACTCCACCACGCTGAGGGATTTCTGCAACCACTGTCCAGTTGGACACATCTATCTTTTAGCATTTGCATTTGCTCCTCCTTCTCCTCAATTTCAGAGGCTCGCTGAGCTTTTTCCTCAACTGCTGGTTTTACAGCATGCCATCGCAGCCAGACCAAGGCACTGCGTTGCCTTTGAACCAAGGGTTCCTCACAAAGGCAAAAACTTTCAAATTGGGATTCAGCGTTCCCTGTGGAAAAGACTGGGGTGCACACATCCCCCTCCATGGGCTGGGTCCACCCTGCAGAATCTCCCTGTGGAGAGGGGAGATTTCCTCCCTCCGCACCCACTTATCTTCTTGGCCTCCTGCTCCAACCTTAGGGGTTTTTCCTAAACAAAGACATTTTCCTCAACATGTCTGAAGCCTGTCAGTTCCCTGAGCCCTCGCGCTCCCAACCTGTATGTGCAGGTTTGGGAGTCCATTGATGAATTTTGAATAGGGCTCTGGGAGCAGTTGATCTGGAGATGTTCAGCCCAAAAGTTGGACCCCGGCATTGATTAACTCAGACCAGGGCTTCTAGCCCTTGATCAGTGATGTTTAGAGATGGCCCAGTTGCTACATTGTCTTCTATTGATTTCTTCCCTTGGTTGATCTGCAGTTTCCTTAGGTGTTAATTGCTGCCTGCTACCGTGTTACACATTCAATCACTGGTTCACTTGCTCTTTCAGGGGCCTGCCTGATACAGGGAACCGGCAGCAGTTTGACTCCTGCCCTTGTTAACATTGTTACTAAACACATTTCTAGTTGAAAGGTGAGGAGTATGAAATATAAGCTACAAATGTAATGCCACGGCACACAAATAGATAAAAATACCAAACTACAAGGGGAGATACAAAGTGCACACATACAAATTGTAAAACACAATTCCTTATCTTAAAGTGAAAGGAAGAGGAAAGAAGAAAAGGTAGAAGAGGGAAAACATATTCAAAAAGGGGAGAGCAAATGCAGGCAAGAGAAAAAGGGGGCTTTCTTCTGCACAACTACATCATCCCAGCCAGTGCTTTGTGTAGCCAGGGCTTCAAAACCTCCAAGGGTGGGAGATTGCACCACCTCTCTGGGCAACCCATTCCCTCTCTTCTCCAGAGGAGGGGCCTGTCTGTTCCCATCCCGGAGACTCCCCTTTGGGATGGGTGCATGTGCAGTGGTCTGGTGTGGCTGGTGGGCTTGTGTTGCTCTGCCAGAGTAACAGCGTGGGAAGCAGCCTCCCTGGATGCCCAGCCCTTCTAGCAGAGAACAGGCATCCATGGCATTGGTGCTGTGCCCATCTCCACCCTTCCTGCTGGGGGCACAGCCGTGTTGCTTCTCAAGAGGGCGAGTGCATGGGTGTAAGTAAGCGGTCACTAACCAGTAATCTTACCAGTTAGCTTGAAGATACTCAACCAATGACCAACCCATCCCCTCTTGCTGGGGGTCCTGCCGGTGACTCTATTTGTTCCCCTCTGTGTTGTTAGCTGGTGTCTTCGGGGACTCTGTGCCGCGAGACCTCAGGGCAATGCGACCTCCCCGAGTATTGCACTGGCAAGTCGTCCTTTTGTCCCATCAATGCCTACAAGATGGATGGCACCGACTGCTCTGGAGGGACGGCCTACTGCTACAGCGGCATGTGTCTCACCTACCAGCAGCAGTGCTTGCAGCTCTGGGGCCGCGGTAAGGGTTGCTCCCCGCAGTGAGCTCCTGATGAGATCCGCACTGCCCTTGCGACTGCCTCTTTGTACTATGGTAGCATGGAGGGGACCAGGGACCCGTCCTGCTGGGCACAGGCCCATTCCCTAGGGGATTCCTGGCTAAGTCAGAGGGCGTGGGATGTGCCCAAGGTCACATAGCCCATCAGTAGCAAGGCAGGACTGCACGCTAGCTCTCCCGTCCTCTGCCTGTCTCTCATCCCTGCTTGGGAGGGTCGAGCTGTAGGGTGGGGGCTGTGGACAGAAGCTGGGGCTATCTCAGCACACATCCTTCCTGCTTTTAGAGAAGCAGAGGGCTCAAAGCTTTCCGTCTTTTCATCACACAGTGAAGGAGAAGCTAAGTGAGGCTGGGGGAAGCACAAATGCAACCCCCCGTGCTATTTTGTTCACACCCGTGATATCAATGGCAGCTAATTGGGGTGCTCCGGCATTCCAGCTGGGTGCTTACCCTGGGGGTCCCTCAGCTGTGTCCTCTGTAATGGTCAAGTCCGTTCTCACCTGGAAGCTTTTCCTTGCTCCGTGGACTTGGGGAAAGCAGTGATGGCTTCTTCCCTGATGTGTCAGGGGAAAGCAGGAGCCGGGGCTGGATTGGAGAAGTCCATTGGTTTCCATAAGCACTGGTCCCACCAGTCTCTTCCCTACAGGAGCCAGACCTGCTCCCGACCTCTGCTTTGAGAGGGTCAATGCTGCTGGTGACGCCTTTGGGAACTGTGGGAAGGACATCAATGGCCAATACCGGAAGTGCGAGGCCAGGTAGGCGGCAGAGCAGCAGCTATCTTGGGTGAAGTATTTATTCTTTTAAAATGTTTTTAAGTTCCAAGGGATGGCAGGGAAGAAAACGGCGGGGGAAGTCCTGCGAAGTTTTCTTTCTTCCATATACTTGCAGAGGCCACCACCTGTCCACAGCCAGCCGTTCAAACTGGCTGCCCCTAGCACGTGAGAGGGGAAAGGACCCTTCCAGCTGGGTCTTGTCTATGATGCTGGTGAGACTGGATTCCCCAAGTGAAATGGTGGCAGGATCATAGGAAAGTAGAGCTGGAAGGGACCTCACAGGGTCACCAAGTCCAGCCGCCTGCTCGAGGCAGGATGAGCCCTGACTAAAGCAAGTGTCTCTCCAACCTGCTCTTGAAAAGCTCCAAGGATGGAGAGACCACGGTGTCTCTAGGTTTGTGTCCCAGTGCCTGACCACCCCCCGTGTCAGGGGTCTCCTCTCATCTCCAGCTTCAGTTTCCCCATTTGAATCTCAAGTCATAAAATCATTGAATCATAGACAATGAGGGTTGGCAGGACACTCAGGAGGTCACATCGAGTCCAACCCCTGCTCCAAGCAGGACCAGCCCCAACTACAGCATCCCAGCCAAAGCTTTGTCAAACCAGGTCTTCAAAACCTCCAAGGATGGAGAGGCCACCGCCTCTCTGGGTAACCTGCTCCAGTGCCCATTGCTCCTTGTCCTGCCATCTGCCCCCACTGAGACCAGCCCAGCTCCATCCTCTTTGCAGCCCCCCAGCAGGGAGGTGAAGGCTGCTATTCAATCCCCTCGGTCTTCTCTTCTGCAGACTCAATCAGCCCATTTCCCTCGGCCTCTCCTCACCAGTCCTGTCCCCCAGCCCCACGACCATTGTCCTTGCCCTCCACTGGACTCTTTCCAATGTGTCCTTTCTGTAGTGGGGGCCCAAAACTGGATGCGGCCTCCCCAGTGCTGAGTAGAGGGGAAGGATCACTGCCCTCGATCTGCTGGCAACGCTCCTCCCAATGCCACCCAGGATGAGTGTTGCCAGTGTGAGTCCTTTGCTGCTGGCCCTGTCCCCTCCATCTTCATCCTCTCCATACACACCTTTGGGTACTGTTAGCCAAGCGAATCTCTCTAGGAACGCTCCTTGCTGGGTCTTTGACTCTCTTGTGTCTGGCCCGATGCCCACGAGCTCCTCTCTTGACGGGTTCAGAGTTGGTCTCTGCCCCGCTCTCCTCTGTGCCTTTTGCATGCATTGTGTTGGTTGTGTGTGTGCAAAGAGGAGGCCGTCACCGAGGGCAGGGCAAAGCCACTCACCTCACCTCTCGCTTTCAGAGATGCCAGATGTGGAAAGATTCAGTGCCAGAGCTCGGCTTCCAAGCCGGTGGCATCCAACGCCGTCGCGATAGACACGACTATCCCCGTGAATGGGAGACGGATCAGTTGTCGGGGGACCCACATCTACAAGCCTACAGAGGATGAGGGGGACATACTGGACCCTGGGCTGGTGATGACTGGGACCAAGTGTGGGAGCCATCACGTAGGTAGCTGCGTCTCTCGGTCTCTGGGGGTGGCTCTAGGGACAGACCTGACGCCTGGGGTTATGCACGCTGGATTGCACCAGTGGGAAGGATGGGTCCCATGAGCGGAGGTGGCAGGCCGAAAAGGTGCACAAGGCAAGAAGGAACGCCAGCCCCTGCAGACGTGCTGCATGCATGGGTCAGGGGGGACCTAGGAGCATCTGTGCCCATGCTCTGCAATGGGGATTTCCAGGCTTCTGGGCTTTGTTGGCTGCTGCATGGGACTGCGAAGGAAATTTTTCCCTTCCTGTGTTGGGGGTGGTGATGTGGGGGAGGGTTTTTCACTTTCTGAGGAAGGTATTGCCAGCACCAGGAGCTGGCTGCAGCCCCGGCTGGGGATGGGGACTGGGCTGTGCCAGGGCTCCTGCTGGGACTCGGCCCTGGAGGGTCCTGGCTAGAGGGTCTCACCCTATTGTGAGACTGACACGATATTCAGGGTCAGGAAGGTTTTTTCCCCTTGGACAAACTGATATGGACTAGGGGGTTTTGCCTTCCTCTAGCATTGGCACAGCTTGTTCTTCAGATCCTATATTAACCTTTACAGCAGCAGGATGTTGGCCGCCGTGGCCCCCCTTTTTTCCCTGTGGCAGGCTCAGGGGTGATGTCTTGCGGCTGTAGTTGTGCTAAGAGGTTAGACCATGGATTGATACGGGGTGACTTGGATAGGTCCCTTCCAGCACCACTTCTTTATGATTCTGTGCTTCAAATGGCTTCAGCACCTCCATTGCATGCCCCGGTTTCCATTCGGCAAGGTGGGGACTAGCGAAAGGGAAAGACATTTGTATGATTTGCACTATTGTAATGGTGTAACTATGGGTTTTTGGTGTAACGACTTGCACTGCTGTAATGGTCCCCCCCGCCAGGGCCCAGGGCCCCGTTTCACCAGGTGCTGCATAAACGCGACACGAGATGCTCTCTGTCCCCACGAGCTTACACTGAGGCTTGGCTCCTTCTCCCGTAGGTCTGCTTCGAGGGCACCTGTATGAACACCTCCACGATCTTCGAAGCTGAAGGCTGTAGCAAGCAGTGCCACGGACGGGGCGTAAGTGTCTCGTGTCAGGCGGGGAGGGGGACAAGCGGCTGGTCCCGTATGGACGGTGTCTGATGGGGCTGGCTAGATTTAAATCTCGGTCCTGCTGTCACCCTGACCTTTGCTCCGGCAGTCGTCTGCTGCTGATTTGGACCCTTGTGTGGACGGGGCTGGTTCACCCTGGGTCCTTGGCAGCAAAACCTCCCCCTGTTTCCAATCCAGGTTTGCAACAACAACAAGAACTGCCATTGCGACTCTGGATGGGCTCCCCCAGATTGCAGCCGCCCCGGGAAAGGGGGCAGTGATGACAGCGGGCCTCTGCCCCCCAAAAGTGCGCGTGACTGACTTGACCTTTGCAACCCCGGGAGAGCGGGTGGTGGGGAAGGGTCCATGCCCGGGGCCTGACTCTGCTTTCTTGCTCTCAGACCTCGTCTCCGTGATTGTTGGAGTCCTGGTTTTCATTCTGGTGGTGGCGGTGGTTCTCGTCATTGTATTTTGCTGCTATAAATGGAAGGGAAAACTCACGGTCCTCAAGCAGGCCATTGCTCAGTCCAAGAAGCCGCAGTGCAGGTGAGTGCTCAGGGTCACCCTTCGCCTTCCGGCACCCCAAGCCCCCGAGCTCTGCTTGCAACACAGGGAATGGCCTTCTCCGGTGAGCCGTCTCCTTGGGAAGCACCGGGGGAGGGTCGGGCCATCCAGGTCCCTCCAGGGGGTCAGCACTGAGACACTTCCCCTTGCAGAGGAGGTGCCTGGAGCTGCTCATTGCTTCCGCAGCTGATTCAGGCGTCCAGGTCATTGCTAATGAGTGATACAGACCTTCGCAGTGTTGCTGGCTGAGCTGGTCTGCATTGCTTTCTATGCATATGACAAGTCATAGACTCACAGACAGTGAGGGTTGAAGGGACCTCAGGAGGTCGCATCCAGGCCGACCCCCTGCTCCAAGCAGGACCAGCCCCAACTACGTCATCCCAGCCAAGGCTTGGTCAAGCTGGGCCTTAAATACCTCCAAGGATGGAGAGTCCACCACCGCTCTGGGTAACCTGTCCCAGCGCTTCACCACCCTCCTAGTGAGAAAGTTATTCCTAATCTCCAAGCTAACCTTCCCTTGCTGCAGCTTGAGCCCATTGCTGCTTCTGCCATCTGCCCCCACTGAGACCAGCCCGGCTCCATCCTCTTTGCACCCCCCCGCAGGGGGCTGAAGGCTGCTATCAAATCCCCTCTCGTTTTCTCTTCTCCAGATTAAATCAGCCCAGATCCCTCGGCCTCTTCTCACATCTCATGTCCCCCAGCCCACGACCATTGCCCTCCACTGGACTCTCTCCTATTTATCCACATCCTTTCTGTTGTGGGGGGCCCGAAACTGGACACAGGACCCATGCTGGAGTCTAGCAAACACGGCCGGGTGGAGATGCGCTGTGGAAATAACCCCTGTTCTTCCCTTTCACTCCCTTAATCCCCAGCGGTGCCTCTGCTCCGGAGCAGGACAGCAGGAAGGGCCACACGAACCCCGCCTTCAAGCTGAAAACCCCAGAGGAGCAAAGAAAGGTAGAGATGTGCAACCAGGCTAAGCAACGCAGCTCTGTCTGTTTGTTGCAGATAAAGGCCAGAGTTTTGCAAAAAGGGGGGTGGAAATGGTAATTAACTGGAAGAAAATGGGAGTTGAGTGCCTAAAGCCCTTGGGTCCCCTTGAAAATCCCAGCTGAATTGTTTCCGGTGCTATGTAGAGCCCCCGGCGCTGACACCCCTGGTAGCCGAGGCCTCCTGGTACCACTGGGAAGTCGTGATAGCAAGGAGAGAAGGCAGTGAGCTCCGTGTAGATGCAGCCCCAATCTCTGTCTTGTGTACAGGCTATCGGGACACCTGCCATCCCCCCTGCCCCGCCGATCTCTCCTCCTGAGCCGGCTCGAGAGCCCAGCATTAATTTCCAGCAGCTCCCTGCTTTCCCGCCTGGGCGCAGCAGTGACACCGGGTCTTCCCCGGGTCCAGCACATGGGGTAGGAACGAAGAATGTGCCAAGACGACCTCCTCCGAAAAGACCACCCCCGCCTGCTCCCAAACTCCCAGTCCTGCAGGTAAGGTTGTCTCAGACTCACCGTGTGCGTTTCTGCAGCAGGATGGTCGGAGCCGGCTTGGGGGAGGCTTTTTAGCTGCTGGCAGAAGTGTTAAGAGTCACAGCCCCCGTGTGTGATGCTGGCACGGGGGATAAGGCCCCTCCTGCAGCATGTGGGGGTAGAGATTGGGTGTCTGCCTGAGCCTGTGTCTGTTGTGTGCATGTGCCACAGTGTGCATATATTGTATGTGAGCATGAATGTGTAGGGCATGTGTGTAGGGTGCATATATGCTGTGTGTCAACGTGGGAGTGTATATTGTGTGCGTGAGAGCATGTGTGTATAGTGTACATGGGTTGTGTGCGTATATTGTATTTAGGCATGAAGGTATAGGGCACGTGTGGAGTGCATGTATCCTGTGTGTAAGTGTGTATGTATAGTGCGTTTGCGTGTGGGGGTGTGAACATTTGTGTATTGTGTATGAGGGGTGTACATTGTGTGTGTGAAAGCATGTGTGTATAGTGTGCACGTGTTGTGGTGTGCATATATTGTATGTGAGCATGAATGCATAGGGCATGTGTGTGGGGTGCTTGTAAAGTGTGAGAGAGCATGCATGTATAGCTGCGTATCGTGTGCACATTCGTGTATCATGGGAGGGAGTGTATATTGTGTGTATAGTGCACCTGTGTCACAGTGTGTGTATATTTTATGTGAGCATGAATGTGTAGGCCTGTCCTGAGCAGCGACCCATCGGCGATGGGCTTCGAGGTCAGAGTCCCGGGGCGCTGGCGCTGAGCGAGGACCCAGAGCTCTCTGTTTCTGCCGTAGGACACGTCCAGACCCTGCCCGCCGCAGAAGGCCTTGCCAGCAACCCCCGTCCCCGCTGGACACAGAACCGGGCCGGGGGCTAATGCCCCCACGGCTGCGAGGAGCCCAGGCCCACGCTGGCCGCCACCAACGGAGGTAGGACTTGCCAGTGGAGCCGAGGGGCCGATACCCAAATCGCAGCCCCCCTCCAGAGACAATAACCTGGAGACCCAGATCCAGGGGGCATGCAGACAGGGTGATGGGAGCAGTGTTTGCAAGCAAGTAGCACGGATTTCTACTCAGTCCGCACCAAGTATCTTCTGGGTGAAGCACTTTCGGGGCTGATTCTGCAGGGTGCTGGGCCTGTGGTCACTTCAGACCGGCGCTCGGTAGGAACAAATGTCCGCCCGGAGCGCTGCCGGCCTGGGAGGTGACCGGGTTGTGTCCCGAGGGTGGCTGAGATGTGACCCGCGAGCCGCACGTAGCTCCCGAGCTGGTGAAATGAAGCTCCTAAGCAAAGAGCAGCCGTGGGGCATTGCCCGCAGGCCCAGGACTCCCGGCCATGTCGTGCTTCCAGTTTGGGAAGCGCGTCCGTCCCTTCTAGCCCGTCGTGACCGAGTAGCGCTCGAATTCCCAGCTGCTTTTGCCTCCCCGTGGAGACGCGGCGCAGGTCAGCGGGCACGAAACGGCAGCGAGCAATGAAGGTTGGTCAGACGTAAGGATTTGGGGGGGCGGTCCTCATTGTCCCCGTTCTCCCCCCACCCAGAGCCCAGCGGCGCGGGCGCCCGGAGCAGCGCACGACTTGCAGATGTGACGGCGAGGCGCGGGGCACGGATCATCCTGCCGCACGCAGACCCTTCCCGGATCTCCCGGGGCGTCGGACGGCCCCGCTGCCGGGACGCGGACATGCAGGTCGCGTGCTGTTCCTCGTCTCCTCTTCCCCAGCCCGACGTGTTTCTGGCCTGACTCTACACCAAATCCAGGCCTGGTGTGACTGGTCCCTCCCTGGTCTAGGTAGATGCAACTCCAGTTCAGTCTCCGGGGACTTGCATCAGTGTATATACCGACGCTGAGTGTGGCCCCTGTGCCGTCAGCTTTTCTTCGGCACAGGGGTGACTTTTAAAATGGCAATGCTCTATGCTGGCGGGCAAATGCAGTGCAGGATGGGGAGAGAAAGGGCTTCTTATGTCAGGCATCCCGAGGTTTCAACCGCTGAAAAGACACCTGGGCTTGGCTGCGGATCTGAGCTGGCCCAAAAGGACCGGCAGACTCTCTGCAACCAGCACCTCCTTAGCCAGACCCCTGCGACCTTTCTCTCCTCTCCTTCCAGTCGTTTGCATGACCTGCTCAGTTCGTTTTTTCTGCTCCCGTTCATGTTGGGGGCCCGGGCTTGTGGCTTTTCCAGCCTCCGCAGTGTTCGGACGCCGACAAGGTACTACCGATTAAACTCTCTCAACAAGATGCCGGGTGAGAGAAGAAATTCCCGCGGAGGCCGGGTGCTGGTCGCCTCCTCTCCGCTGCGCACTGGGAATGCATTTCTCATCGGACCAGTAGACCTGGCGTGTGCAGGCTCCTGCGCTGGGCAGTGCAGTTCAACACCAGGTACTAAGAAGCAACTTCACTTGAAAGCTGCCGAGCTGGGAGAAAAGCGGCAGTTTTAGTATCCCGTATGGTGCTTTCCTTGGACGGCTGACTGATTCCAGCCTCCTTCTCGCCGGACGTGGTGAAGGCAGTCCTCCATGTGCACTTTAAGCAGCTGATGGTTCGCATCCTATGGACTTGACCTTGTGAATTTGATGTTTTTTAACCGGTTTGGGTTCCCACATGTTTTATCTCAGGATTTTAGACTTGGAGCTATATGGTTCCCCCAGCAGTTTTGCCTCTTTTCCAGTTCTGGAGGAATCCGTTCAGAAACCGGACAGAGCTTCACACACAAGATAGGCAAGGCTGTGCGGTGTGAGACACCTGTTATGTGCTGCTGCTATTGCAGAAACCAAAAGCAGACCCTTCCCTGTCCCGTCCTCCCTCCCCTCCCCGTTTTGGGGGCCGTGTTTCCATCAGTCTCCGTCCAAAAATGCCCCGGACCGTTCACGTCAGACTTGGCTGCTTGCAGCATTGGTACCTCTTCTTCAAGAGTCTGGGTGTAGGCAGGGGTATATTTGTTCCTCTTTCTCTCCCTTGTTGCCCGCTGCAGTGGCTGCTTTGGAGATTTCCCCCGATTCCCTAGCTCTGAAACACGGGTGAGCCGGTCAAATTACCTCCCCCCGCCAAAGAACGGCACAGAGGCGACGTGCAAGAGAGCGACTTGCTAACCTCAGCGTGGAGCTCTCTGCACGCCTGCCCATCGCGCCGTGCTCATTACTGCCCGCCGCGCGCTGTGCTGGGTGCACAGCTCGATGGAGCGGGGGAGTTTTGCAGGCACTTTATTTGTGTATTTTCCTTGCCAAAGGCAGTGATGGAAGACTGCTCAGAAGGGAATTGCACCAGCCGGGAGCTGCTCCTCAGGGGCTCCTTTCCACGACCGTAGCAGCCACTTCTACTAGCTTCTCACTACTTGACTTGGGTCTTAGTCCCAATCAGCATGAGGCCTTTTGCATACAGCTTGCCATCTTATTCTGATCACTCTTACACACACGCAGACACATGCACACTTATGACTTATGAATCCCTGAAGTCAGTGACCCACCTAAGTTTACAGCCCCTGGTGCCGATCAAGTGCCCCCCCAAATGAATCAGGAGTTTTTCCTTTGACTGGTGAGGCATGGACTCCAGCCCTCTACGGATCCCGCAGGAAACCCAGAGCTCAGAATACAACCAAAACCGGTCGTTCCTGAAAGCTACAGCTCCTCCCGAAGGTAACACTCAGCCAACCCTTTTGCATTGTACACGTGTATGTGCGGGGCGAGTGGACGGGGCTTGGGGGGTAGAAGGCGATTTTAGGTACTTATTGTTATTATCTCTCGGGAGAACGTACGCGAATACGTGTCACTTCCTCTTCTCTCCATGTATTAATGGTTTACAGTAATGATCTTGGTGCATCTATGCAAATACTTGAATATGCAATTCCTTGTGCCTTTTGCCTGGTTTAGATTCAATAAATTTATTGTCGACTGGCATCGAAATGGGGAGCAAGGTCTTTGATTAACTGAGCCCGCACCCGAGACGGAGGGGTCAAGCTGACAACAGATATGCTTTTAAACAGTGCTGTGTCCTGAAATGACAGGAGTGCAGGAAAAAGGGACTTTTCCAAACAGAAGGACGTGGTCTAGGCAGGAGAAAAACCCTAAGCTATTGCAAATTACCTCTAGTATTTTATGCAAGGAGCAATACATCAGCTGCTGCCTGCATCGGTATGGGAGAGCTGGGGCAGCAGGGCCCGGACCCCATTGCCAGGTGAGGGCGCTGCCGGGCTACTCTCCTCTCCACAAAGGGTGCTTGTGCCCTAAAGCTTGCGAAAAACTTTTTTCCAACCATTTAATTGGTCTAATAAAAGATAGCACATCTGCCCAACGAACCTTGTCTGCTCTCCTGTCCACAGCACGCTCTTTTCTTTGCAATGCTGAGGATACCGGGAGCCTGCACGCTCTGGGAGCGGCTGGGCAATACCCTCCTGGCAGGGGAAGCACGCAGAAAGCTTTCACACCCACCTGCAAGTGTCGGTACAAAAAGCCTTTATTTCCCCTCTCCAAATACAAGCAAACAGGGCTGAAATGCAACTGCTCCGGGGCTTGCAGACAGCACAGCGGATATACCTTTGCTTCTCTGATTTGAGGGTAAGGTGCTTCGTGAGGACGGCGGTCCCCCAAGTCTTGCAGATGGGGCTGGAAGGAACCGCGTGGTGCTGAGGCCCGCAGAGGAGCTGACACGGGCCGGGCAGCACCGTGGGGGCACATGGGGAAGTGCCTGCTGTTGCAGCTAATCCCAGCTCAGCCCATTGCTGCTTCTGCTTTCCCCTTTTCCTGCTTGGAAGAGCCCCTGGAGCAGGGTCAAGCGTGAGGTCTTGTGTCAGGACTGACGGTCCTTTTACAAAGAGTTTAGCGGATAGATTTGTCCGGGCTGGTTTGGACGGGGCCGATCCTTTCCCAGGCAGGGGTTGGGCTAGCTGGGACCTCTGGAGCTCCCTTCCAGCCCGTGCTCTGTGACTACGATTTCTGTCCCCGCCACGGCTGCCCTACACCCAACTTTCGGGTGCCAAGATCAGCACTTCTGGTTTGAGCTCCGTAGCTCACCCCTCTAGGCATAAAAGGATATCGGTGCCCGTCCTCTCAAAAGACAACGATTATCTGCAGCCTCTGAAGAAATAAGCAGCGGAAACCTAAGAGCTGGTTGACTGAGTTGATGGAGGGAGGAAAGTCTATGCCAGCGGTGGTTTTATCCCTGGGACCTCAGCCCTTGAGCACCTGTGATTACAGGGGCTTAACAGGGACCAGACATATAGTTGCACCACATCCAAAGGTGCAGCGAGGTTTCTCAGCACTAATGGGACCAGATCACGGTCTGTGGCAGGGCCTGCTAACTTAATACAGAGGCGGCTGCCAGCAGCAAAGGGCCAGGATTCAGGAGCAGCTGGATGTGAATGAATGCACATTGCTCGACTTCACCCCCTTTGTCCCCTGCATTGGGGCTCCAGGGGTGGTGGTGAGCCTGGACACCACAGGGTTTGCACCGAGAGACGGTGCAACAGCGGCTGGACAGAGTGAAAATGCAAGGGGAAAAAAGGGATGGAAAGGGGAGGCCAGGGAACCTGTGCAAGGGGGATGCGAGGGAGCAGAGCTTTAACAGCAAAATAAATACGGCCAGACCTAGCCTCACCGCTCATTCCCAAGTTGCCTCTAACAGCTGGCAGGTTTCTCTCTTGGTAGCCCCCCACGCTGTACCGATGGGATGTGAGGGCTGGGGTCTCCAAGCCTCCTGCTCCCCTAACTTTTGCAATCAAACAACCCCTTCAGCATTGCATTGCCTTGGTCTTCCAGCCGAAAGCGGCTTTCACTGACCTGGGCCCAGTCTGGAGGAGACCGCAGCTATCGCTGTGGGCAAAGGGGCCTGGTGCTCCATCCGCTCACAGACTTTTCCAAACAGGCCCGACTCCCAAGGGCAGAGCATGTGAAACCCAGAAGCCGTAGCATGCAAGCTCGCTCTCTTCCAGAGACACCAGGCATCTCTTGGAGAATCGGAGATCATTTGCAGTACAGGAACGAGAGGAATACGCTGCAGCATTTAAGCACCTGAAACACTGAGCGTTACCTAGCAGTGGCACTGGCTGCTCATGTACCCAGGTGTGCTGGGCTGTCCTGTACACAGTCCACCGCGACGGCTTGTACCAGCCTGGAACCAGCCCGGCTCCCCGAGCGAGGCACGTTGTGCACAGGGATTGGTGCGAGCTGCTCAGCTGAGACTTGGCCCGCCTGGGATTTCGGGATAGGAGATGCTGCTTTGTCCCACGACCAGGAGCACCATTCGAAGATCTGCTCTGCGCTTCCTCTTGAAGGATAGTTGGATTCAGAGCTTGGGTTCAAGTCCCTCTTGAAAGCTGGTACCAGACTCCTGCACGGACTGGTCCACACCACCTCCGTGCCATGCCGGCCGCACTGCCCGGATTTGGCACGTGCCGGGCAGGGCCAAGTGGGTGAAGCAGGTTTCTCGGTAGCGGTCCAGGATGCTGCCTGAGATGATCTGGATGAGCCCTGCAGGGATGCTCGAGTAGACGTGCATAACAGTCCTAGGTACAACATGTATTTGAATGCTCTTTAATGGGGCATGATGGAAACAACTGGTTTTTGCTGGCTTAACGCTATGTGTGCATGCTCTGGATGGGTGGGCAACTGCCTTGCAAAAGGAGGAGCGGGAGGGGGCTGGGTTTCCCGCTCCCTTGCTTGGCCTGCCGGAAGATTTAGCTTTCAGGGCAAGTTGACAGCCACGTTTCCCCAGACTGCGGACAGCAGCTGTTTGATGTCAGGGCTGAGTATTGCTCTTGGGTCTGGGGCTTTGCAAAGAGAGGAGGTGCCTTCTGCATCTCCTAGCTCTGTTTGATCATGTTGGGGTGATGTGCTCTGCAAGGGGGGGCCTAAGACCTTCGGGAAATGTTCAGCAAAGGGACCTCGATCGGACCATCGATGGGGTCACTTTGAAGTAAGTGCAACATTCACCGGGGTTTTGCTCAGGAAGAAAAGTATGCAGAACATCCCCTGGAAACCAGTCCCGATAAAGGAGCAGGGAGCAGAAAGGATCCCAGAGCAGGTGATTTTTTTCCGTTTTCAAGGAACTTGCACTTCCATCGGACATCTGTGTGAAGACTAATATACTCCTTGCTCGTGCATCATGAGATCAAATCCTGATTCAAAGTCCATGGAAAGACTCCACTGATCTCAATGGGCTTTGGATCAGGCTTCTGTTTGTTTCCCTGTCTTTAAAATAGCTCGGTCCCATTTGGATGCTCTTGTTCTAGCCAGTTGGCGAGCATCAACCTTTCCCCTGGGATGTTCCTAGTGATGCTTTAGCTGTAGATCATGAATACTTTGGGTTTATCCTCAGGGATCATGCTGGAATTGTCCACTTCAACCAGGATGTTCCTGTCGTCCTTGGGGGCAGGTCCGTCGCTGGTGTTTTGCAGCATTTGTGGCAGGTTCCCTAACGTGATGTCCATGTCCTTGAAGGCATGGAGCAAAAACACCCCCAAAATAATAGTGAGGAAGCCACAAACTGTCCCAATAATGTCCACGACGGACATGGTGACCCACTCTTTAAAGAGAATGATGGACGTGGTGATGACGATGGTGGTGAACAGCACGTAGTAGATGGGGAACACCAAGGAGGTGTTGAAAATGTCCAGGGACTTATTGAGGTAGTTGATCTGTGTGGTGACGGACGCCACCAACGTGACAACCAGGATCCAGGTCAGCGGGTGCTGCAGCACGGGCCAGCCAGCGAAGAAGCCCTTGATGGCAATGCCGAGTCCTTTGACCGAGGACACCGAGAAGGCCCCGATCACAGAGCAGATGGTGAGGTAGATGAGGATGTTGGTCTGCCCGTAGCGTGGGGCCAGGAAGAAGATCAGGACCAAGCAGACTGCCAAGAGGATCGCCGCATACGCAAGGAAACCTGGGAGAGGGAACGAGACGGCCTTCACATTGAGTGGAATAGCGCAAGGTTTGGGTCAGTTGCTGTAACATTTTATAAGCTTGCAGCGTAGAGTCATAGAAAAGGGGGATGAAGGGACCTCGGGAGGTCACATCTAGTGCAACCCCTGCTCCAAACAGCACCAGCCCCAACTGCATCATCCCAGCCACGGCTTTGTCAAGCTAGGTCTTCAAAATCTCCAAGGACGGAGACTGCACCACCGCTCTGGGTAACCTGCTCCGGTGCTTCACTACCCTCCTCGGGAGAAAGTTTTTCCTAATATCCAACCTCAACTTGCCTTGCTGCAGCTTGAGCCCATTGCTCCTTCTGTCACCTGCCCCAATGAGACCAGCTCAGCTCTGTCCTCTTTGCAGCCCCCCGGCAGGGAGGTGAAGGCTGCTATTCAACCCCCTCGGTCTTCTCTTCTCCAGACTCAATCAGCCCAGGTCCCTCGGCCTCTCCTCACCAGTCCTGTCCCCCAGCCCACAACCATTGTCGTTGCTCTCCACTGGACTGTCTCCCATGAGTCCACATCCTTTCTGCAGTGGGATGCCCACAGCTGGACACAGGACTGCAGATGTGGGCTCCCCAGTGCTGAACAGAGAGGAAGGATCACTTTCCTCCATCAGCATGGGGACTACCACCCCTTTCAGCTCGACACCAGGCTCTATTCTCACTCAGAAAGCATTCACAGACTTCACTGCATTTTTATGCCTTACCTCCATCCGCTACACAGACCCATTTCTGGATGCCAATGGCACGGCTTTTGCTGCTCACCTGGCTCTTTCAGCTTTGAAGACAGTTCATCCAGAGTGGTGACCTCCTCTTCTTCCGGAGCATGGATCACCATCATGGTGCTCCCCACGATGCTCAACGTGCAGCCCAGCTTTCCCAGCAGGTTCAGTCGCTCTCCGAGCAGATAGGAAGACAGAATGGCACTGCACGGGTGGGAAGAACGAGGCACGTCAATATGGCACCCCGAGACCATTGACAGAGGACTGGTATTAGATGTTACAGGTCAAGTACCCTAAATGCTGAGCTTTATAATGGCTCAGGGAGGAATTATTCTCCCGACTGCATGGATGTGAGTCTAGAGCAACTCTGCAGAGTGCACGGGGATTATCCCAGAGCTCCTTGGATGCTGGCGTGCTGTAGGATTCACAGCACAGACAGCTCTGCAAAGAACCTCCACAAATGGGACTGCCCCTGCCATTCCTGGGCACTTGGACAGTCTGAAGTATTTCATGCTCAAAGAAACAGGCTCAGACCCCAGGGTTCAAGGACCATGGATTCGAGGGAGGTTTTGAAGGCCCCGGTAGACAAAGCCTTGGCTGGGAGGATGTAGTTGGGGCTGGTCCTGCTTGGAGCAGGGGGCTGGACTAGATGTGACCGCCTGTGATTTTCTTTTCAAATCCTCCAAGTGGATCCTGGACCGCTGGTCACATGAACACACAGTACTGCTCATCAGCAGGAGCATCTACACATGCATTCGTGTGCTTTAGTTAATGTGCATTAAATCTAGTACCCGTTGCGTGGCACTAAGAAAATGTGCATTAGCTTGTCTTAATGCACATTAAGTATAGAGCACTGTTTCTCAGTGATGCTTTCATGCACATTAAAATAAACTGATGTGCGTTAAAGTGCATGTGTAGATGTGCCCAGCAGCAGGTAGCTTAATCTAAGGGGTAACATTGCTTTGTGCCACATGCCCTGCTAGGAAAAGAGCCTCTGGATGGTTGCCTATTTTATAGCAATGACCAGGTATCGCCCTCCCCCGCTGGCACCACCTGGCACTTTGAGACTGGAAAGAAATAGCCTCCAACCTCAGGACCCAGAGAGCTGCACGTCACCTGATGAGCACGCTCAGGGCGCCCAGCGGAGTCACAATCGTGGCGGGTGCGAACGCGTAGGCAGCGAAGTTGGCCGCTTCCCCTCCACCCACTGAGCAAACAGGGCAAAAGCAAACAGCAGGTGAGTTCCTCGGTGTTTGGTTACTGGTGCCTGTGATAAGGGAGCGCAGCACAGGTCTCCGCAGGGAGCTGGGTCCTGGGCTGCAGGGGACATGGGAGTGATCCCAGCAAGAGCTATACGAAGGCAGGGCAGCTTCGGGGCAGGGGTTTTGCAGCAAGTCCTGCGTCCTGCATTCACCCTCAGGCTCGTGGACAGGCCCAGGGGTGAGACTGCACCCCAACCCAAACTTCGCAAGCCGAAGCCAGGCCTGACCTCCTCCAGCATCAGAGAGGGAGAGGGAGCAGCTCTTGGGGTTGAATCTAGGTGGGTCCAACACGTGGCACTTAAAGTGCTGGCATGAATGAGTTTTGCAAGCCAGGAGGAGGGCTGGGGTGTGACAGCACGTCTGCTCTGCGTCCCCCCACCAACGACCCCAGAGTCCCTGGACGAAGCACGTGGCCCGTTGTCCTGGCTGACCCTCCACGGATAGCTGGGAGCCCATGGGCACGTGCATAGCCCTACTCACTGGTTAGCAGTCCAGCCCACCAGAGCCAGTCCTTCAGGTAGCCATGACCGCCGTCCCCTGGGAAAGCAGAGCACACACCAGTTTAGGGGCTGATAGAAAAAGAAATAACTAGTCACCATTTGAGGAACAAGTAGGGGGGTAGGGGTGTACGAAATGGCTTTTGAAAGGGATGGGAAGGAAGAATGACAGAGAAAGGAAAAGACACCCTAAACGAAGCAGTCACATCTTGCAAGGGCAGGCATTTAAAGTGTGGGGCAGACTATTAAATGCAACAGAAAATAGCTATTGTAAGGAAGGCAAAGCTCCCTTCCCCTCCCTCCACTGCCGGTGCTATCAGCCCGTGCTAAGGGACCAAGGCTTCGGCTGTTCATTCAGTGGGCACGCTCACATGCACCCACACACCTCCGTGTGCAATGCCACCAGGACCTTTGTCTTCTAGGTGCCAGGTAAAGGATCTGTAATGCCTTAGCACCTGCAAAGCCTGGGGAAACCCTTCCCTGTCACATGCTGGGCCAAAGGTGCAAGACGGGCACTTGCCTCCAGCTCAACCAGCTGTTGCAGGGGCTTGTTGTGCTCAATGCCAGCACGCCTTGTGCAACCATCCCACACAAACCGGCCACACCTAAGGCCTACCCGAGCCTCCCTCCCATGCTAACAGATCATCCCCTGTATGCGCCCGGGCACGTGGCCTCTTGCTCAAGCCCCGACTGCGCCCCTGCTCCATGTTATTGGCCCAAACATGCTGGGTCAAGGAGAAGATCCAGGCAGCGCAGGCGCTGCTTTGGCACAGCATTGCAGTGCACGTGAGCGCAGGGACGCACCGACCGTCTTGCAGTCAGCGTCCCCAGGCAAAACTACAAGTCTGCAGCATCGTTAGAGGGCTCAGAAATGAGGCCTGCCCCACTCGGTGGCATTGCAGACTTACAGACAGGGCTGCCTCCTGGTGATGGACGGTGGCGGCATTGGTTGCTGGATGCTAGGGAGCTGGTGAAGATGGTATTTTGCCATGAGGGAATAACATTTTACCCCTAGCCAGCATAGGGCATCAAAACAGCTGAAGCAATGCAGCCCTGGTGCTGTGTATAAGGACCCCCCCTATAGATGACAGTGGCTTTCTCATCCCATCCGAGCCGCACGTTGCTGAGGGTGAGGAGTGGGTTGTTCTGCAAAATTCGGGGGCCAGCCCAAAATTCCCCTCCCGCTCTGCAGCTGCAAGGTCCTGCCCGAGGCCTGGAGCAGCTGGTTCAGCACCTGGATCGTGGCGAACCTTGCCCTGTGCCCCACCGCCCTCTCGGTCATGGGAGACTGAATGATGCTTCTGGGTCTGAACCCCCCTTTCCCACCACGGGCTCCGAGGAGCCCTACCTGCTCTGGTGCCCCCGTTCTTCACCAGCCGCAGAAGCCCTTTCTTCTTGAGGATGACGCTGCTGCCGATGAGGAAGCTGGCGAAGACGGCGAGGGCCAAGCCGATGTAGAATCCATACTTGCTTTCTACCGGCGTTTCCCAGGAGGTTTCCAAGGTCAGGTTATCACGGGAGGAGAGGGCCAGGTCAGTCTCGCTGATCACTCGGCACACGACGCGGCGAGAAAGGCAGGACAAGGTCAGCAGGGACCCTGGGGCCACAACACGGAGAGAAAACAGGGAGCAGTTAGCCGAGACTGCCTCAGGGAAGTCCAGATGCAACTCCTCCAGAAACGCCTGGCCTGTGATTTTTGCCTGTTGCCAGGGCTCTGCCAAAGGGGTATGAGCAGCACCGTGCAAGAAAACACGTCTTTGCACAGAAAAGAATGGGCTACCCAGGTCCTAGAGGACCCTTAGGACCGAGGTACCCCCTGCTTTCTTTCCTGCGCAAAGATCTGTTTCCCTGCACAGTGCTACCCCATGCACAGCACGGGGTACACAAAGCTCAGTCTTTCTTTCTGTGCAAATGCAGGTGTCTTCTTGCACTGCAGGTCCACTGCCACCTCAAGCAGACACATGCGACGTACTGCCGAGGGGTTTGGAGGACTTGCCTGTCAGTGGAGATCTAGACTTGTTCCTTTGGCCGTTGAATGCACAGGGTGAATGCAAAACAAGAAGCAACTGTGGAGGTGAGGAAGGGAGTAGCCAGAGGTGCAAATGCTTCCCATCCTTTAGTAGAGCGAGCCCTTCGTGAAGGGGCCAGGTCCACGCAGGACTCTGGGTGGATGTGGCTGTTAGGCACTGGTTGTCCAGGGACACTTGGCTTGAAGCGGCATCTTTCCTCCAGCCGGATGCCTCTGACACCACTATGTGCCGGCACGGATGCACGCGGCCCCTCCGCGCCTCCATGCAGCGGAGCCTCATTTGCACCACTGCATTCGCACGAAACCTGGGCGCAGCTGCGGGTGGCCGGAGGCAGGGATGGGGAGCCGCTCTCGCAGCACCCTGTGCTTTGGGCCGGGCTCTGAGGTGGGGGGACGTGCAAAGGGGCAACCTGCCAGAGTCTGGGACAGAGATTCGATATCCTCTCTTGGCCATGGCGTAGGTCAGGGCTGCGGAGGGGGAATAACCTGGTCTCACTGTACACCAGGTCAGTCCAGTATGTAATCAGCCACGTTCCCTTGTTAGGGGAAGCCCATCAACCACTTTGACGATGAGTGGAAAGTCCTGTGGCTCTGGCTGGGCCAGAAGGATCCAAACCATCGTTGGTTTTCCACCGCCAGGCTCCGAAACCCCACGCAGCAGAGAAGGGGTTAACTGGAGTGGCTCACTAATTAGGATGCGTAGGAAGCAGTGGGGCAGGTGGCAATTAGCTCCCTGCAGGGTATAAAAGGAAGGGCTGGGCCCTCAGAAAGGGTTTGGATGTGTTGCAGGGGAGGGGTTCGGGGTGGGCTGCAGGAGGTGGGGGTCTGAAAGGGCCTGGGCTAATTGGGCCAGGAGCTGAGGGACTGGGAAGCAGCCCAGGGCTGCTGGAAGCTGAGTGTCAGGGCTCTGGGCTGGGGCTTGGCAGAGGAGGAGACAGTCCGAGCCTTCCTGCCTCCAACCCCTTTGCTTGTTGGCCAGGGGAGACCTGGCTATTGCAGGGCAGGAGGGTTTCTACGGCACTGCATCTATGCCTGCGAAGCCATGCATGAGAGAGGATAGGAGCTGGATGTGGGACTTCGTGCCCGCCCCAGCTCCTTAATGATGAGGCAGGGCTGTCATTGACTGGGGCCAGCAGAGGCAGAAACCCAGGACCCCCAGATGGCAGAGTTACCACGCCAGCAAAGTCCGCTTGGCTCCCTCCCCTTCCCAGCGCCATGTATCACCTGGTAGATGATGGGTGCACTCAGACGTGCGTGTTCAATGAAAAACCCTGATTACAGATCTGAGAACTGCAGATCCTTTATCTAGCACCTAGAAGACAAAGGTCCTGACTCCTCCCTGTAGAGGCTGGAGCACCAATATCCCTCTTGGAAATGCTGGGAGGCTCTGCCTAGACATGCCTGATCCCAGGGTGCTTTTCATAAGAGAACAGATCTGTCCCGAGACAATACTTTTTCTTTCTCCATTCATCCTTCTGTGCTAAGCCCTATGCTCCACTTGGCTGCTGGGAAGCAGGTGAGACGCACCAGGCAAATGCAAGCGACTGCAAGGTAGGGTGTTGTGCAAGGCACCGCTGTTGTGCAGGCACTTGGGGCCTAATCTGCACCCTGAGGGTTTGGAGGAGGGCGTCCAGATGAAAGGATTCCCTGCTAAGGGACACATCACTTTGCTTCCTGCTAGCACTGCCAATGGGTTACGGTAGATCATTAAGAACACGTTGAGTTTATCCTATCTTTTAGCCAGAGCAGTGGTTCTTAACCTTCTTTAGGCCAGAAAATGCCAGCTCTTAGTTTTCGCTTGCTTTTTGACTGCAGAAAAAAATAATAGAGCAATTCTACTGTTGCAAAGAACTCGGAAAGACCGCAGCACATCGACATGTTCGTATCCCCCTGGATTCCTGTTTGCAATCTCGGGGTATATCTGGAGAGTTGCATTTGCACACTGTGTGATGCTGCACAGCAGCCTTGAAAGGATCTCCAGGCTCCCCCGGGTGTCCTGGCACCTGGTTGAGACTCGCGGAGCTACATCATTGTCTTGGTTTTTAATAGGAAGAGGAGCCTGCCCAGTGGGCTTTGCTCAATAGAGAGGCCTCCAGGGTTGGTGTTTCCTTCCCTTTTCCTAGCAGGGGTTTCCTCTCGTGAGGGTGTTGCTGCAGGACAGGTTGATCCAGGCTCCATTGATGCAACACAAATGTTCAGGGGCTGGAGCTGGCTGAAGTGCAGCGACAATAGCGCTCACTTAGCACTGGGTAAAAGTTGCCCCGTGTACTCCCAATGATCCCCGCGGGGTGTGGTTGTGCCACGTGCCCCCAGGAACAACCGAGGTGCAGCCAGGCAATGGGAGAGGCGACTTACTGGCCCTTTTTTCCTCTCCTGCACTGGTAAGAGCTGTAGGAAGAAAAGCCCCAGCTCCCCGTGAAGGCCGCAATGCAAACGTTGCGGTTCCCTCCCGCCGAGACAGAACTGGCTTTGTGAGATGTGGAACAAAAGTGAATTCTCCCCTGCCCTGGCACGCACAAAGTCCTTGTGTGATGTTGCTTTTACATGGCTCCCCGCAAAGAAAATGCCTGCGCCTCCCTGACAGCCACGCACCAAGCAGAAAACCTGAGGGGGACAAAGCCTGAAGTCTGCTTGCGAGGCTTCTTCATGGAGAAATCAAGGGTGGGAAGGGACCTCAGGGGTTGCATCTAGTCCAACCCCAACCAGCCCCAACTCCAAGTCTGAAAAACTTTATAAGATGGGGGGGGTCCACCACCTCGCTGGGTCATCTAACCCAGCGCTTCACCACCTTCCTCATGAGAGTGTTTCCCAATATCCGACCTGCTGCCGCGTGAGCCCATTGCTCCTTCTGCCATCTGCTCCCACTGAGCCCAGCCCAGCAGTTTGCAGCCCTCCGGCAGGGAGCTGAAGGCTGCTATCAACCCCGCCTCACTCCTCTCTTCTCAATAAGCCCCAGTCCCTCCTCCTCTTCTCCCAACCCTTTGCCGAGCCCCCTTTCCCAGCAGCAAAAGGGGAGCGGGACCCCCCCCCAGAAGCAAGGGCTGGCTCCAGGGGCAGAGCTGGGGCTTGGCGGCGGCTCCCCCCCCGCCCCAGCAGAGGCAGCCGGGGGTGCGGACAAGGCAGGGCACAGGCGTGCCGAGCGTGCCCCTGTTTGCACACCCGTCCGCCCGCAGGACCTCGCGCCCCGACCCCATCCCGCACGCACCGTGGGCACAGCTGCGCTTCAGCCCCGGCGGCTCCATGGGCGCATCCCGCGGCAGCCGCGCGCTCCGCCGGGCACGGACCCACCTGCTCCGCGGCTCCTCCCTCCTCCTGCCCTGCCCTGCCCTGCCCTGCCCTGCCTGGGAGGCGGAGCAGCCCCGGGCCGGGGTGCTGCTGCATGTGTCCGCGGCTTCCCTCCTGCAGGGTCCGGGCTAGAGACGCTGCGTTGGGGCAGGGAGGGGGGTGACCGCCTGCTCCGATTTGCAGCCTCGCTAACAGGGATGGTCGCAATCGTGCACAGCTTCATCCCCCTGCAATGCAAAGCGGGGGAAAGCCACGTCCCACGCAGGTCGCTGTCCCCGGCGGTGCCTGCTCTCGGACACGGCCCCCGGGCAAGAAGGAGCCGCGCCGGACCCGGGGCGTGCTAAGGTGCACCCAGCGCAACAAGGCGGGGGTGGAAGGGCTGCTGCTCCGGCTTGGGGGCTTGGTGCCCTGCTGGATGCCGGGCCCGTTGGGAGATGGGGCTTGCTCTTGGGTGTCTTGTTTCTGCCCTCGCATGGGTTGGGGCTGACTGGGTATGCAACCCCCTCACCAGCCCCCGTCCAGTTGCATGCGTCCAAATATTGTGTGACCGAGCTGGGCGTAATCCGCAATCCATCTAGCGTGCGCTGAGCGTTGTGTACACAGGGAGCTGTGTACCACGCAGCAGAGATTAAAGCAAACAGGGAGCTGCCCCCCCTCCACCCCTTTAAGCAGCCAACTGGGCTAGTAAAATGCACAAAGTCCATCCCAAATGGGAATATCTTCCCATGGTGAAAGAGATTCCACCTGCAGCCAGGAGCCTTCTCAAAGTAACAGGACCGAAAGGCTTAGGGTGGGGGTTAACATTTGCTACACATTATTGCTGTGAACTTGACACAACAGCAGTGCCCAGTGCTTTACAGGAGCACAAGACACATCACATGAGACTCTAGGAGGACAAGAGAGATGCATAAATCTTCACTCATTCCCCGGGAAGGGATTGCGTGGGGCTGGTAAAATAGATGGGGTGCAGGAGGTCAGACTAAATGAGATAGCAGCACATGCATTCACGATAAAGAGTCCTTAAGCTGAACATTTTATTAGCCCAACTAAATAGTTGGGGAAAAGTTTCATAGTTTCATAGTAGCTAGGGTCAGGAGGGACCTGAACAGATCATCTCGCCTGACCCCCCGCCACAGGCAGTTCTTTGCAAGCTTTTGGGCATAAGCTCACAAAAAAACCCTTTTTTTCCAACTATTTAGTTGGTCTAATAAAAGATATCACCTCTACCCAAAGAACCGTGTCTGCCTGTGTCCTTAGGCCAGCACGGCTACAAGGAGCTGATACCGTCCAAGGGCACCTGCACACACCGATTGCAATGGAAATGGCTCAGATTCAACCTCCAACCCTTTGGTTCGCTGCTCTCCCACCGGCCTTTCCCTGCTCAGGAGTGCCCATGGAGAGGAAACTTGTCCCAAGTCTGAGAGCATCTGTGTTACATAACTGAAGAACTGCCTTTGACGGGATCAGACCAGAGCTCCATCTTGTCCAGTCTCCTGCCTCCCTCAGCAAACAGGGTCTGCGCAGGGTTTGTCCCCCTGCTCCTCTCTCCCCTGCAGCCTCAAGCATTAAGGTCTAGGAAGTTTTGATTCAGAGGCCGTGCCACTCACTCCCCTGCTCTTCCAGGAATGCATCCAGCCCTACTACAAGCACTCACGCCACAGGCAAATAGCCCCAAGCACTCATCCTGCTTCTAACTCAGGTCCGTCATTCAACCAGCGTGCAGAAACAAGAGTGCATAATCTAGGTGATCAGCTACACTGCACGCACAGCGAATACCCAGAAGTGTTTGAATTCCATCGTGATGAACACAGTGCAAAAGCACGGGCTGGCAGAAAAGCCCGGGGGAGTCATCGTGGCTCATCGTTTGCAAGGAATCCACAGGATGACGTGTGTCCCCTCCAACACACCGCGATTGCCTCTGTACAGTCAGTGCACCCGTGCGAGTGGGAGTAGATCTGTGGATCGCTTGCATATGTGGAAAAGAGGGTGTATGGATTAGGAATATTTCTCTGTGCAAAAGGCAGAGCCTCCTATTGACTTCTGTGGGCTTTAGATGAGTGAGAGGGAGGTAGCTAGGACAGTCTGAAGTCAGGGTAGATTTGCAATTTGTACAGTAACTAAATCAGATCTATCTATCTATCGATACAAATACATATATAGCTCTATACATCAGTATATAGCATCCCAGAGTTTTCTTAGCACTAGTTACCAATAAGATTTGACCAAAAGGTAGGAACTAATATGGGGCGTGGATAGTGGAAGAAATGAGCAGTGTGGCAAGAGGGGTGGATCCACGCTTGCTTTACACAAGTGACGGGGAGATACTGAGGCTAGATCTACGTGTGACATTTCAGCTGGCCTAGTCGCATGGATAAGGAGTGCGAGGTTTTCACAACGTTGGTGTAACCACAACGCTGTAGCGTAGGTGCAGTGATTCTCTTGCAAAAACAAATGCTGTTGCCAAAAGAGCTTCTTTCCCACTAGGAAGCGGTAAAAACTGTACTGATCCATGCACCGTTACTAGTATAAGTAGCATCTTTGTGAGGAGGTGTGCCAGGGGAGAGATGCTCGCAGAGCTGGAGCAGTCACCTTCTCTAGCGTAGACTACTGCTGCATCTGACTCCAGAATGGGTGATGGAGCCCAAACCGGGGTGAGGGGCTCGTGTGTATTAGTTTCTTCAGGGGTCTGAAGAGGACAGACCTATAAACCACAACAGGGGTGAAACTCTGTTGCTTGTTTAAAAGATGTCCAGTGCATTGTGACGTGGCATTCAGAGCCGGGGCGGGAGGGTGGGGAAGCAATAAAGGTAGCCGGTGGGCGCACCTCTGCCGCTGTTAGCACCCGTTTGACTGTTGCAGCTCATCTGGGTTGGAGGCGGATCTGGCCGTATTTTGCTGGAGTCGGTTTGGAGTCAGTGTTGCATGCAACTGGAGCGATGCTTTCTCAAGGCAGGTTGCAGCAATCGTAACTTGCACAGAGGTCTCTGATAAAGTACCATCACTGATGTCACCAACAAACCGGGCACCCCTTTGCTTTCCCAGGCCTTCCCGCTACCTCTCTAGCACCAGGATGTCGAAGGGCAGCTGAAAGGGAGAAGCGTGGAGCCGTGTGTGCGCACAAACCCACTGCAGTCATTAACGCCTTTCCTCAAGGAGGGCCCAGGAGCCGGCTGCCTTTGGAGGGCTGCAGAGATCAGTAAAACCAACAGAAGTGCCTTGTTTGGATTCGTTCAGTCGCAGCAGCCTGGGGCTCTTACGGTTTCCCCCTTCCCCTGCAAATGGGAAGCTCTGGGTTTTTGTACAGGGGTGTGCTTGAATCGGAGCTGCCCATCACAGCTGCAGGCAGCCGGTCACTGGCTTAGACAGGCTGCATCCGGTGAGTGAAATGCTCCTTACCTTTCTCCCACAAGAGCTAATGAACCCAAACCACCTGGCAAAACTTCCTCCTGCGCGCTCCACGCCCAACCCGCGAGCGTGGCTGCTGTTGAAAGGCCGGAGCAGCCTCCTCTCTCGTTGACCGAGCATCTCCCTACCTGGTTGCAAAGAAGAGCCCAGCTGAGCTGCTCTCGGCCTTGGCGGGCCCTCGAGCAGAAGCTGAGGTCACCCGGGTCTGGGATGAGCTCATGCTAACTTTGCCTAGCGGGGGCCCCTGTGGCTCGGGTCCTGTCGGATCCTGATGTAAGTGTGGCTGGATAAACGAACGTCCCCCCCTAACACGGGAGAAGGACCACCTCCCAAGCAGCGTGAGCCTGGCCCTTGCAATGCTGGGCTCAGTAAGCTCCACTGCCTACTGGACCCAAGGGAGACCCAGAAAGCTCCTGTCGAACCAGTGCCCAAATCAGTGAACCAGTGCCCACATTAACAACAAACTCAGGTCTCCCTGGAGCAGCCTGTTCACCTGGTCTGTAGTCACAGTCCTGCCCCTGGATGGCCAGGGAGCCCCCGAAGAGAAAACAGAAGGAACCCGAAGGAAACGGCAGAACAGACTCAATAATCACCGACGTGGACGCGTGAAGGTTGCCCCGTTGTGTCCTCCCACCCGGGTGAAATCCCAGCTTTTGGGCAACTTTCGCATGGCGAATGTGCCTTTCCTTTTGGGCCATCTCACCCCAGCTTAATTTGGGTCGAATAATACGATTAGCTAAAAGAACTGCTGAAGACGGCTGCTCGAGGTACAGTGCAAACAGCAATATGGGGCTTGTTAAATATTGAAATCACACGGGAAACAAGAAAGTCCGTATGTTTCTGAGGCAAAATTGCTCCAGCATGTGAATTTTTAATGGGAAAAGAAAGTGAATTGTCATGGCATTTTCCCTGGAAAAGGGGCCTATTTCCAGGCTCAATGAAGTATATATGTGCTTAAAAAGTAGGAGAGTAGCAGGGGGCGAGAGGCCTGGAGGGAGGATGCCCTGGTGTTTTCCTCCTCACTGGCACCCAGATATACGTGCGGTAGGCGTGTGCGTGTGTGCGCGCGTGCATATACATGGGATGTCATGGGGGCCGGGGTCTCCCCTGCTTGTGCCCGGTGTCGTCAGAGGCAGACAAGGGTCTTTGTGTAAGTCCGATCTCTTTTATTAGACCGAGGGGTGTAGTCACCTACACCAGCTCAAAGCAGCCGTAAAAGCTGCTGGAGCTGCAGAGCAGCATTCGGCTCGCTGCGGCTCGGCGGCAGGTGAGGATGGGGACTGAAGAGCCCAGTGACTGGTGCTGAGTCACTCAGCAAGTCTGGACAGGGACGCTCAGGCGCAGGCCATGGGGTGACTTCCTCCATTGCTCTGAATGGCTCTTCCCCACCTTTTCAGTGCAAATCCCTGTAGCCAACTGGACCCCCCCTCTCCCCCCCCGGTGATGATCTCACTTGGTAAAGCTCACGTCATCGGATTCCTTAAAAATCCCCAAAACACCCCAGCCTCCTCCCCCGTCCCTGCGCTGACACCAAGGAGCTTTCTCCAGGGACTCATCTCTTAGCAATGCAGCTCCACCTGAAATACCAGTTTGCAAGCCAGGCTCAGGAATCCCGTGGATAGATTGTGACAATTTTGCATGTGAATAATGTTCCCAGCAACGTGAGAAAACCTGATTTTCGGCCTGTTCCCCTCTGCTCAGCTCGTCTGGCCCAGGAACGCAGGGGAAGAACTTGAGCATTCATTAACCAGAAGCAGTAATAACAGCACAAGTGTCAGGTACTGTGGGACAGCCCCTTATTGCCAGATGTCTCCTAGGCTTAAGTGCCTTTGCAAACCTTTTTCAGGATGTGGGATATTCAGGACGTGGGTTATTCGTATGGTGCTTGGCGCAAGCAGAAACAGAGCTGGTTGCTTCACACTTGGAAGCAAGCCTTTTCCTATGGGGATGGAGCTGATGGTTGAGGGGGTTACGGGACCGCTCTGATTTTCAGATGACTTCACATACCTCTGCAAGGAAAGGTACTAAGTAGCTGGTAAAACTGGACTGCAGGGAGCAAGCAGACCTTAATACAGCAGGTCCCAATTAGCTATGTCCTGGGATGAGTCAAGGGTTGCAGTCTCGGCAAAGCGTCTTGCGAGAGACTTTGACCCTTCTTCAGGTCAGCACCGCTCCAGCACTGCCCTAGATGATGAACCCCGGTTTTTATTTTAAACAAGCTCCTGATTTTCAAGGCAAGTTCATGAGGCTTGGGCCCTGACTCACCCAGCTGGAGCGCTTGGACACGAAAGCACGCAGGTTCATGCCGGGACTCCCGGGTTCTGCCTTTGATTCCCGTAGGAGCCAGACCCCGCCTGGTTTACTGGGAGGCTGCCCTGGGAAGATGGACAATCGTTGCTGAGCCTTTTCTTGTGCCCTTTGGATTTGCAGGTGTCCAGCCCTGCACTGAGCTTCATCCCTTCTCCAAAGGGCAATGCTGGGCATCTTGCGGGGTCTCCCCAGAAGAGGCAGCAAGTCGCATGCTTTCCCTGCGACCCAGGATGCTTGTGCTCCTCCCTGTACCTGGTGTTCATGACAGGGAGATAAACAGCGACTGATATGCATGCGGCGCTGGGGGAAGGACTCACCGGGAGACACGATGCCCTGCACTTTGCAGCTTACTAAGGACGACTGCACGGGAAGTCGGTCCAGGTATCAGATCGACCCCGTGGTATTGCCAGGACAGTGGGCAGCAGCACCACCATACGCTTACAGAAGTTACTTTGTTGGTAGATCCCTTTTCTGCCCCTACCTGAAAGCTGGAGCCGCTCAACGGCAAGGTTTGCTGCGGCTTGTGGCACTTCTGAGCACACGTGGCGGAAGATGTAAGCCAAATAACACTTACCACTGGCCATCGGGAGATGGACGTGGCGCTTGCATAGTGCTTGAGAATAACGAGTTTTATTCTCCCCAGCCTTGATGGAAAGACTCGGTCCTGAGTTGGTGACAATGGTCCCTGATCGAGTCTCTCCTTTTTCTGGCTGCCCAAACCGAAGAGACCTCGGTCCCAGGTCTCAGAGCAGCTGCTTCGCGCAAGAGGTAGCTAAAAATTGGCAAAACTTTCAATTGAACCCGAGGCCTGAAAGGCTGCCGCGGAGCCAGCGGCTGAGCCAGGAGCAACGCCCTGCCGTCCTGCCGCTGCTCTCGGGAGTTTTGAAATCAGGGAGCGATCGAGCAACCCACAGGCAAGGACACGCATCCGACGCAGAGCCTCCAAGAGATGTCACGTGCCCGGTGACTTCGAGAGAGCTGGGAAAAGTGGTGGAGCTGCTGTTGTGGGTCTGACAGCGGATCCCTCCTCTCAGCCCCACGTTTGAAAGCTGTTGACTTTTTGCTGGCGACCTGAGACAGCTCTGTGTCCCTTTTCGGTAAAAATGTGTTACTTGTTATATAGAGAGAAGGAAAGAAAGAAGTTTGAAGTTGCCATCCAACTTCCCCATTGCTGCTTCCTCCCTGCCCTTGCCTTGGCCGAGAAAGAAGGCGCCCCAGAAGCGGTGGCATCAGGACATCCTCATTACACCCATTTTCATTCGTTTCGTTTCAAAACAATCGTTTCCATGACGACACGAGGACAGCTCCGCCCACTTCCTGGGTGAGCCCAACTCTTTATTTTGCATCATCACAGACTTGACCCCAGGTTTGCTTGTGCACACCGGCGGTTGCTGTATTACAGGACATGTCACCACGTACCAGATGCTCGATCATTACAGAAGCGCCTTAACGGAGATCGAAGCTTCTGTTAGCCCGAAGTCGGAACAATCAAAAGAAAAAAATACAAAACCAAAATATCATCTTAAGCTGCATAGCAAATATGATTAAAAAATTTAACACCAGATTTGACCACGAGCATAAATATACCTCACCATAAATAAATGTAAATTCATTGTACAAAAACCCCCAAGCAGCTCTTCATACAAATATGATACATTTGACAAGATAATTTTTTTTTTTCTCAACATTTTCTTTTAAATTTTTAAAAAACAAAGTTTTGCTCCAGGTTGTCAGCACACCTAAGCCCATTGAACTGGATTCATATAGGGGGAAATAAGTGTGTTGTTCAATGCTCCTAGCACGTGTTGTCGGGGGGAAAACAACACACCGCTGCATGCAGGATCTGAATTGGTTCGAGTCCCCTATCTATGGGGGTGCTGAAGACCAAGGGACAGGTCTGTGCGTTGCCAATACTAAGAGTCGCACATTTTAAGGCCACAAAGGGCCGTAACAATCATTTCATCTGACCTCCGACGTGACCCGGCCCCGAACATTTCACCCCAGGATTCCTGCACCGCGTTCAACTACGGCTTGTGCTTGAACTACAACATTTCCCGCAAGAAGACCTCTGGCCTTCATTGAATGGAGGATTTCGCACGCCCCGTCACGACCCGTTCCCATGATGAGCTACTATGACGGCTACCAGCATGCACCTTTTTTCCACTGAAAATGATTAGATTCAAATAAATAAGCCCAAAAGGAAGAGGCTGACCAGTTCACTGAGTGGTCTGTGCCCTCCCTCATGGTCAGTCAAGGAGGACTTCAGCTTGACTACCGTCCTTGGGGTGAAAGTCAAGTTGCGCGAACAAAGTGGCATCACTGCTCTCGGACACCAACGCCCTTAACCATTTGACCAACACGCCTGCATATCCCCCACGGCAAACACACACAACCATCCCACCAACCCCACTCTCCACTTGGCGCACACAATTTGGGTTTCCTGCTCAAAAATGTTGGCCCCTGTACAAGCCTGGAGGGTGCTTTCCACCGTCACGCTCACCACCCCATGTCAGCAAATCTCTGTTTTAGGCATTGCACTTTAGTTCATCCAGCTGAGCTGATAGACCTCATGAAATAGGACTTCACGCCCCCAAATTACATCAAAGAACATGACACTTCAAGGCAACATTTATGCACATGTGAAGGTATCATGACTCCTTCAACAGCCTAAACTTTTGAACTGGCATTTACCTACTAGAGCAGTCGTTAACTGGTCTGGCATTTACCTACTAGTGCAGTCGTTAACTGGATTGGCATTTACCTACTAGTGCAGTACATCCAGTAGTGTCTATGTGGCCGACACGGGGCCGTGGGGTATATCTCATTCTTAACCCAGTATTTTGCAACAGCCCCAACACTTTGTGACGTGACAACCACGGTTGGGTATTTCCTTGTGTTGTGCCCAGAGATTGATCCAACAGCCAAAAGTGAGGCAGTGCTTGTCATTCAGCAAAATCACAAACCTGCAACTCCTGAGGCCACCAAAAACCCAATTTAGGGTCTCAGTAGGATCGTAGCCCCATTACTTCTTAGCAAAACATGCCCGAGTCCACGTTCTGCTAACCTCTTTCTATGCATATGTAAGTCTCCTGGCTTCAGCAGAGTTAAATCAGCGTACATGTGACGTAGCAGGGTCGGGAGCTAGGCCTTGCACCCTTTGTGGAAGAGCAGATATGAATCACAAGCCTTAAATATTACCGAGCTCTTGATGTTCTCCTGCTCAGAATATAGCAGGAACAAATTCCCTGCACAATGCAAGCCCTTCCCTGGTCTGTCCGTGCCACAGGCAAGACTTCAGAAGATCTCCCTGAGGTTTCATTTAGGTTTCCAATCAAAACGCAGCACGAGTTTCTCAGCAAACAAGGGAGGGGGTGCACCTTGCAGACTAACTACATCAGAGATGTGACTGTTTCTCAGTGCAGCTCAAACAGCTGGAAGGGCCGGGCAATGTTAGTGTGGGAGATATTCCTCAGTTCGCAAGAGAACAGATCTCAGAAAGAACAGAGATCTTGCATACGAATGCATGTCTCTTGCTAATAACGTGGTGCTGGCCGTGGTTTGCTACGACAGAGAAGTCGAGCTGGGGCAAATCACCGTTTTGCTCCCCTTAGAGAGAATAATTGCTGCGTGTCTCTAGCTTCCCAACACCCTGTGACAGCGCTGGATCGTGCTGTCTGAAATGGCGCTGTCTGAAAGGATGGGTCAGGTCGCAATGTACTGACACGTCTCTATTACCTCCAGCATGGGTCTTACTTGCCCTGACTAATGGCAAGAAAAAACGAAACCGTTCTCAGGGCTGGGGCATGAGACTGAGGTGGTTTAACAGAGAGGCATGTGCAATGGCTGCCATCCCTCCAGGCTGTCCCTGGAGTCTCCGGGAATTAGATATAAATCTCCAGGAGACTGCCGAGAGTCACCCAGGAAATCAATGATAGGATAGTTATTGCACGACGTGTGTCCAGCAGGAAGATAAGGCATTTGTTAAAATATTAAATGTTGAATCTGATGTGTGCAGTAATCTAGTGGGTTATTTAAATGTAATAGTCGCGTGCGTTCTCCTCCCTGACGTGAAGTCTACGCACCGTGCTCCAAAACCAATCTCCGCAAATAGCTCAGTCATTCGTGTCATTACGTCATGGTGTAATAGATCCAGGATTGGCGACCCTGCACGTGCATGGTCTCCCGTCACCTCTGAATCTCCACGCAATGCTGGGGACACTTCAGCGGCGTGCAAGGGGGCATTGCAGGAAGACGCAAGGAGAGGCGAGCTCTTGGCTCACCCTGCACATCGCTGCGGTGATGCTGACACAGAGTAGGGTGGGAGAGGGTGAAATTCTCCTTGAAGTTGCTACTAACTTTTTTACTTTGGAAAATCTTGGACACCAGGGGGAGGGAAGGAAACAGCATCTGGATTGTCCAAGCCGAAGCCTCTGAGCACTGCCTTTTTTTGCTGCTTCTCTTATTTCCCGTGTGCTAAAAGATCATCTCGCCCCTGTGCGCGAGGGTCTGCATGAACCCTGCTGGCATCCCCCGTGGACCTGTCTGTCGGCAGGTGTGCCACGGCGAGCTCACCGAGGACAGGGAACGGCACTCGAGAACGTACGTGAACTGCAGATTTCAGCTCATTCCAGAATGGGAATGAGCAAAAAAAACCTGAAGTTTTGGGACATTCTGGAGACGACGGTGGTTGCTCTTGGGATCACCGATTTCTCCCCTCCCTGGGGTACATGCAGGACCATATCCAGGTCAGCACGGCATAGCACTGACTCATTAAGAGCGCTCGTGGCTCACTCTTTGCAATTAGCCGTAGGAGGATGAGACACAGCGGGAAAGCACCACGTCATGACCTTGTGATTACACAAGCTCCGTAATCACTATGCCTCTTACGGAGCTGACACCGAAAAGCACCATTCAACCTTCCTATCTTGGCTATTTTGGTTCACACCTGTCATAAAATCCCCTTACCAGAGACCGAATTTAGGAGGGCCTGGGCTGTATCGCGACGAGCAGGGGTATATCTCCAGCCCCAGGTGGACAGGGAGCTTGCAATCCAGCTCGACATCAACCTTTCTTTGGCCAGACAACTTGCTATG
Source organism: Caiman crocodilus (assembly GCA_030014935.1). Lineage (NCBI taxonomy): Eukaryota > Metazoa > Chordata > Crocodylia > Alligatoridae > Caiman > Caiman crocodilus. Next base: position 35,058,866 of record JAGPOW010003447.1, on the reverse strand, counting down.
CTGCCTCTTACGCCTCTCTCCAATTGTCCTGCCCCCCTCGTGCAAGGCGACGGAGCTCTGTTTGGCCCCTCGCTGTCCACTTCGGGGGAGGACTTCGAGTGTGCTGAGAACACACGGCTCCCCCGACTGCAACCCCGCGCCCGGGACTTTCCTCGGGCCTCCGAGGTTTTGTGCTCTGGAAAACACTGACACCGCATGGAAAAAAAGCACATTTTGCCCTAAACCTCCCTCCCCCCCATCCCCTCTTTTAAGCTACAGGTACGACCGATCACAGGGATGTCACAGAAGAGCATGCACTCAGGCAGGGCCAGGCAGGATGATGCGTCCTTGTGCGTCTTGGGTACGCTGCCAAATCCAGTCCGCTAAGTCTCCCCTCCTGGTTTCCATCCTGGTCCAGCTTCTCATCACCCCCCAACCCAAAGGGGTTTATGTCCGCGCTCGCGCTCGGTGCTTAGCAGGTGGTGGCCAGGGACTGGTGGATGGGGGGCTGGAAGCAACGCACGTGCTCGACGGTGGAGCTGTCTGTTTCCACTGACTTCATGTACTTGTTCAGGATGGCAAAAATCTCGTTGTTCAGGATCTGGTACTTCCTAATGCGGTCAGCCATCTTCTTTAGGGGCTGCAGGGGGGAAGGAAATAGCAGGTCAGGGGCTGGCGCTATCCCCCACCATCAGCACCAGCGCCGCCAACCTCCCTCTTGCATTTCTGCTTCTCAGCGCTGGCGGCGTACCTCATGACGCCGGCCAACGGCTCATGATTGGGGTGGCTTGTCTCGTCACACCTGGAGCGTGACCTTATCTGCTTATCTCCTCATTATCCCCTTCATACGGAGCATCCTTCAGGGGACCTGGCAGTACCCAAATATACCCCCGGTCGGGACTCGCTGGTCTAAATATTTTGATACTCGGGGTCGCCCAACGTGCTGCATGAACGTGTCCTGTTGGGCTCGCGGGCTTTGTCATCCCCAAGGGGATGCGTGGGAGCAAACCCTTGCCGAGATGCAAAAGCAGGAGCGGGGGGGGTGTCCTGCCTCTGGTCCGCGCGGCCCGCTGCTGTCCCCGGACTTACCACGTTCTTTATGATTTCGTCCTTGCCGTCCTGCCTCTGCACTTTCAGCAGGTGGTAGCAGAAGTCAAAGAGGTCGAAGCGCCGCTGCTGCCCGAGGAGAACGATGATGGAGCAGCCCGCCCAGTTCAGACCGTCTCCGAAGCACTGCCTGGGAGAGACAGAACGGGAGACGTTCAGGGAAGCATCGTCCCCCACGGGACAGGCACCCCCGTCCCAGGCTCTCGGCTCCGCGGGCTGCGCGCGGGAGCAGGGAAAGGATGTGGAGCAGCTGGAGCGCGGGAGTCCTGGCGTCGCAGCGCTCGGACGAGGCCGGACGGGTTGGAATCAAGGAGCGGAGAGGTGCTGGCCCGTCTCTGCCAATGCCCTCCTGTGCTGACCCTGGGCAAATCACTTCTGCTCCATTCCCATCTCCCCTCGTATCGGCCCGTTTGGACCGAAAGCTCTTGGCGGCCAGGCCAGGCTGTGTTTGCACGCAGCGCTCAGACCCTACCGTGATACAAATGAGGCCGCGCTCTGGGACCCCATCCGGGACCCAGGCTCCAACCCCTTTCCTGGGACCAGCTACGCATCCCATCGGGTCCCGACACATTGCAGCGAGCCTCCTTGGCTAATGACCCCCCAGCCCCGGCCGGGCCGGGCCCACTCACTCTGCCGTGAACTCGTTGGTGCCCACGGGGATGCAGTAGACGAACTGCATGGCGCTCCAGAGGCGGTGAAACTCCACGCACTCGTCCACGTGCATCACCCCGTTGGTCGGTGGGGGCCCGCGCCAGATCGGGTCCTGCAGGTAGCTCCGGATGCGCGTCAGGATCACCTCGAACATGGAGAGCCCGCAGCACAGCCGCTCCTTGGTCAGCAAGTCGCCCTCCCGCGCAATGGCTATTTGCTGGGGAGGGAGCAAAGCGCAGACACAAGAGCGGGGTCGTGAGGCAGGCATGGCTCTCATCCCCGCCGCCGTCCTGTCTCTCTCGGCCCTGCCCCGTTTGCTAACGCATCCCAGGCCAGACCGGACCCTACCTCTGCAAGCCGCTCCCTGACGCCCGCTCCCTGAGAGCGTGCCTCCCGCCCAGGACATGGAGGATGGGTTACACGACGGGCCAGCAGTGGTTTGCGACCCGTAAGAGCGGCTCTGTGCGGTGCTGGACTATGAAGGAGCGTAGCTGGGAAAATCTGGCCGTAGTCGCTTCTCAGCGCACACCCAGAGCTCGCTCCTGGCCGCTCTCAGCTGCCCCGCGAGTGATTACGGAGGCATAGTACAGGCATGCCTTGAACAGATTGGAAACGAAGGTAACACCTTGGACAAGAGACCGCAGAGCCCCTTTCCTTACTAGAGGCACTGGCTCTGCAGCAGGGCTCGGGGCTGCTGGCCCACGTGGTCTAGCACGTTACCCGTGAAAGCCCGGCGTGGATGCCAGCGTTGCAGTGCTGCCGGCGGGACCAGGGGATACGCCCTGCACACACGGCTTGCTCGCAGCAGCTGGCTCCCAGGGAAAGTTTGTACGCCCGGCAGTTTGGGCGCTAAGGTTCAGCCCGGGTCCCCGCGCTTCACACGGCACGAGCGCTGTGCGCGGGACCTAGCTTGCATCCTCGCGCCGGACACCGGTGCTTGCACGACAGACACGCACAAACGTACACAGACAATCGGGCAGGCTCAGCCTTGACCATCTGGCTTACGGGATATTTTGCAGTCTTTGAAAACAGGCAGGCGATTGGGGAAACTTGGGTTTTCACGGCCTCGTTACGATCTCTTTGCAAAGCTGGGGTGTTGTAGGGGCCTGGGCTTCTCTCTAGCTGGGGTAAAGCAGTTTTGATCAAGCTCTGAGGCCACCAGGAACTTAACGCTGGAGCCATTTGTGTCTGACGTGAAACCCCAGGGAACCAGGCTCTGGTGTTTTGTTCGGGACGGGGGGGGACGCGTTTTTGCAACTGAGCACGGGGCGAACGTCCACGCTCGGATGCACGCGTGCAAGTCGGGAACGGCGCCGCAGGCACCAACAAGGTCACGTGGAGCTAGTCTGGATTTACGTCGGCAGGACGTGGCCGCACGATAACTCCCTCCTCACCCCTCTTCCCCCACCCGGGTTGTAGCCACATGTCACCCAGCCAACTCAGGCACAAAAAAGCCAAGCTTTGTGACTACCAAGTGCCCAGCAGGGATGTCGACACAGCCTCACAGCGCATCCTCTCTGTTCAACATGCAGAGCAAAGGGGGCATGCCGCAGCTGGAGCAGCTCCCCGAGGGCAGGCTTGAAATGATGGCTATGTTTCAATGACCCCCGCCGCTTCTGTAAAGAGGTTTCTGCTCGACTGCAATCGATGCGGGCGTCCCGGGAAGAGCGATGCCTGATGCAATGGGCAGGCGTGTGACGCGGGGAGACAGCGGCAATGAGTATGTGCGCTCAAATGACCTACTAACGGGTGGGCGTCTTAATCAGCGTCTACTTGTAGGGATCTGGTGACAGGGCCCTTTTTGTTCAAGCGACTGCCCAGATCCATAGGATTTTAGCGATTTGCAGAGACAAGCCTGAAGGTAGACGACCCAGTTACAAACCACAGGTCTCCACTAATGGGAGAGGGAGAGGCTCCCTGACATTTCAAAAGGCAGCTCTGTTCCTGTCGGCTTGCGGAGGCAGCAGCCAAAGAGCGCTGCCTGGTTAGCAAATATTGAAATTGGGCGAGCTACGCTTGCTGCCTGCCCTGCAACAAGGACATCCACCCCGCGGCAAAGCGCCGGAGCGATTAACGAGGGAGGCAGGGAAGTGCTCCAGGGGACAGGTCTGGCAGGACAGGAGCAGCAGCTCTGAGTCTCTGGGTCTGTCCAATTTAGGAATGAGTTGACGGTTGACATGACCATGTCACTTGGCCCGTGCTCAGATGACTGAGGTCTTAAAGACCCCCTGGGTAGGAAGCGGGAAGACTTCCTGCTATAATCCCCCAGAGAGAGTCAGCTCCCCACTATGAGCTGCTGGTGTCCTAACAGCTGTGCTTAAAAACCAAGGCAAAATATCAACCGGGTCAACCCAAGTGCGCCCATCCAGTCTGCACACTATCTGGTTGTGGGCGCAGAAACATCCCTACTTCAGTGTCGGCTCAGCAGCTTAAGAGGAATTTCTTTTTTGTCGATTAATGCTGCTTGCTCTGCTAACCTGGTATGACACATACTGGTTTCAGGAATAAGAGAGCCCCATAATTTTAATCGGAGGGATAGAATCGGAGGATCGCAGGAAAGCCGGGCCGGATGGGACCACCTAGCCCAGCCCCCAGCTCAAGGCAGGACCGTCCCTGACTCCACCATCCCATCCCGGCCAAGGGTCCGTCTCTTGAAAATACCCAGGGATGGAGAGGAGATTCCTCTTGGAAGTGTCTAGGGATGGAGAGTCTACAACTTCTCTAGGCAGCCTGTTTCAATGCTTGAACGCGTCAGAAAGTTTCTCCTGGGGTGGCCTTTGCTAGACGACTATTATTTCCATGCTCAAGGCAGGTGCAGGGCAGTAGCCTTATAGCAACACCTGCCCAGACCCTGAAAAAGCTCCCACTGACTCTGATGGGGGGGATGAGACACACCTGAGCCCCCCACACGAAACCTTGGTTTCCTCATCCTTGCTGGGGAGGTCGCTGAGAAACCATTCTGATCCATCCCATTCTTCCTGAATTGCACATCAATTGGCTACATGTTAATTAAAAATATAAATAATGATGTACCGCCCGGCAGTTTGCACCAGTTCATTTAGACTGACGCATGCTTCGCCTCTTTTTAATGCGTAAACCTCGCGGAGTCGGATCCAACACCCAGTGAAGTCAGGGAGAATCGTCCCACTGACTGCAGCAAGCATTGGATCGAGTCTGTAGAGCGCATGGTTTATTGTGCAGAATGGATAGGGCCCGGTTTTCATTAACGGCTTCCCAATCTGCCCAGCCAAAACACGCTCCGAAGGGTCTCGATACCTGCCTTTTAGGCACAAGGAGTTTTACTTCTGCCCAAGGCCAGATTTCCAGGAACGGAGCAGAATGGGTTTATAAACCCAGGGATTTTTGTTTGCATCTGAATATCTGCATTCTCCAAAACTGTGCGCCCAGAAACATGAAGAACTTGGGAGCACTTGACAGGAAGTGGAGTCTTTTAGGGGGGAAATAAAATACCTCATTTTTCAATCACCATCATCCTCACAGTAGTTATAAAGCAGACTTTAAACAATACTTTTTAAGGGTGATTTTGCACGGAGGCAAGGATGGATAGGTACACTGACAAACACACGAAAACACAGGGGTGATTTGTTTTTCCTCAACAACATCCCTCTCGAAGGGAGCTAATGAGAGATGATACAATACCTCCAAATAAGAACAGAGCCCTCTGCTAAACTCTTGAGTTTTGCTGTTCCAGGGTAAACCCAGTGAAACAAAGCTTAAAAAATGCCCTTGTTGCATTAGAAAAATTAGGGAAAAGATTTGTCATCTTTCTATTAATGAATGTTCACTCCAGGTACAGAATGAACCTGGGGGAGGATGCTAATCCCAACATATCTCATGCCATCAGCCACTTGAAGACAGCATTTCTTCCTACAGGGACGGGGTGCAATCCAGACGCTGCTGACTTCAAAGGAGCCCAGTGCCTTCGGCATAACATAGACATCATTTGCCTGAAACCCAGGGAACCTAAGCCAGTAGCAAGCTCTCCCAGTGCTTCCACCACATCCCAAAGAAGTTCCTGCGCTAGGATGTGCAGGGTCGCAGGCAGCGACGTTACAGGTCGTCCGTGAGAGCTGCTCCCTCCCTGCTCCCACGTCAGCTCGATAAGGAAACGCCATCTCCAAACTAGCTTCAAATCCCGCAGCGAGACCTCATCGGCCCCTTACGTGCACGGGTTCAAATGGCTCTGTCTGATCAGCAGATGCAGAGATTCACAGACACGGAGGGCTGAAGGGACCTCCAAAGGTCGCATCCAGTGCAAGCCCCTGCTCCAAGCAGGACCAGCCCCGACTCCATCATCCCAGCCAGGGCTTTGTCCAGCTGGGTCTGAAACACCGCCCAGGACGGAGATGCCAGCACCTCCCTGGGCATCCTGCTCCAGTGTTTTATTACCCTGCTTGCAAGAAAGCTCTTCACATGACAGCCCTGAATAAAAATACCCTAGTAAGATGGGGAGCATTTTCTGGAGGGGCCTGTCAGGCCCGTTGGGGGCCTGCAGCGAGTTTTTAGTAGCCCACTGCCCCGGGTTCCCAGGGGCGCCTTACCTGAGGAGTTCCCAGCCTCTCTATTAAGGGAACCAGGTGGAGTGGGGCGTACTTGGCTTCGAGACGCTTCATGCGTACCTCCAAGCGTTCTCCTTCTGTCAAGCGAGCAGCAAACAACGAGATGAGACCAGGAAGTGCAAAACCGGCATTGCCGCAGGGTTGGCTTCGAGCTACCCCCTCCCTCAGTCTGACTTGGGAACGGCCGGGGGGGTCACGGCGCAGAAGAGGACCCCGGATGCAAGCGGGGTGAGAGCCGTACAGCCATGGTCCTGATGCTCCTAGCCTCATCGGCTCTGCAGAGAAAGGGCCCTTTGCAAAAGCGCGCCTGCAGCTATTATTGAGCCATGGCCGCTTTTATGCCGGGACTGCAGGCGTATTTAAAACCCTGACTAGAAAGCAACCTAGTTAACATTAATTTGCTGCCTGACTTTCCATCAGATCCACATTTCCATCAGAGAGGGGGGAAAAAAACCACGTAGCCAGAATATGGGAGATACACTGCTTCTGGGGAGGGGATTAAGCAGGGAGCTCTGTCCACTGTTTCTCTATGGTCTCCTTACCTTTGATGTAGACCCTGGGCAAAATATTTTGGAAGGGAGCAGCATGCAGCAAATCACAAACTTCTTCCTGGGACTGAGGCAGGAGGAAGAAAGATAAAATAGGTTAAAAAAAAATGTCCATTCGGGACTGACTGTCTGGCTTGGTGAGAGCACAAGGCCACATTCACCTGTCAGGGGCTTGCTCTGATCCACTGCAGTTCGGTCATTTAAACCCACGTGAACTGAAACTGGAAAAAAATACCTCCCCTAAGCCCTTTAAACCTGAGCCAGACGGCTTTGGATAGCTCTGTTAAAGAACTTCCTGTCCATACAACTCCAGAGCTTTGATGTGGTCGTCTTCCCCTCCGCTAATACCAAGACCTGCAGCCTAATAAAGAAGAATGATGAATTGTGTTAATCTAACGTGATGGCTTCCTGCCGCCTACTTCTCCAGAGAGACTTTTGGTGGAAAGAGGGAAGAGCTCCTGGACTAAGCGGCTCTAAGGCCAATCCCTGGGGCTGTTACTATAAGAGATGGGTCTGAAATTAGGTTGTTTTCAATAAGGTACTGGCAGTCAATACTTGCAGACCATAGCGTCACAGAAAATGAGGGCTGGCAGGGACCTCAGGATGTCACTTCTAGTCCAACCCCCTGCTCCAAGCAGCACCATCCCAGCTAGACCGGACTCCAGACGTCGTGTGAACGGGGGAGCACGGGGAAGTAATGCAAAGAAGGCCGGAGCGGAATAACGACATGAACTGCCACATGAAAAAACACATGCCAGAAGCTTGGGGAGAACCAAACCCAGACACAGAGGCACAAGAGGGAGAAACCTGGGAGCAGGGAAGCTGAAGGAGACTTCACAGGGATGGCTGATGGCAAAGTGTGTATGAGCTTGCAATGGGATACAGCAGCAGGGAACCGCCGGGTGATTTGGAGCTGCAAACAGCGGCACTACATCATGAAGCATGAGCTTGTTTCTGCAGACTTCTGGGCAGGACTTCTGGGCAGACTTTCGGGTCTGGGCTTGTCCTGAGGACTCAGGCATGCTGGGGAGGGCCCAGGGCCGAGCTGTGGAAATGGTGGGGTCTGGATGGAGGCACTCAAACAGGGCTACTTTATGGTATAGGGGATCTTTCTGATCGGGATGTATGAGTGGGCAACCCACCGGCCCGAGAACAGCTGAGTCTTCATTGGTGGCGTGGGCTATTCAGGGGGTGGGAAGGAAGCTCCAGGCACTCGTACAGAAATGCTCTGGGGTGTGTGTGAGAACGCAGCTTGGCACATAGTCAGCGCCGGGGGTGGAGGGGAAGGAACAGAGTCCTGAGTCACGTATTGATCCTGTGGTGTCTCACGTGGATGGTGAGAGGTGGGTGGGAAGGGACTTTGGTGCCTGCTTGCTGTCTTGGTTATATCATGGGGCGCGTGCACATTCATACACAAACATGTGCACAGTTGCACATAAACCTGCGTTACTGTGCAGTAACCAAGAATTACTGTGCAGTACGGGCGCAGGTCTACATGTGCAGGTCCGTATTGTGCAGGAACTATGGCAACTTACGCCAACAAATTTATGCCTGGTTAGTTACCGCTCAATATTGCATGTGTAGATGCTTAACTGCACAGTGACCGTGTGTGTAGACTGACTTGGGACTAACTTTACTCCCAAGTCGGTCCAAATGCAGTGTTTACTGAGCTTTAATGCCTGCATGTGTAAATGCCATCTAACTCCGCTTACTGTGTAGTAACATACTGCGCAGTAAATTTGCTGCATAGTAAATGCACTTGTAGACACTCCCATGGTGGCAGAACCATCTTTCTAGGAGAAAAGAGATTTTCTCATGGCTACATCCATCCTCAAGGGAACCTGTTTCCACCAGCTGCAGCTTGTATTTCCCCATTACCTGGGCGAGCATTTGTCACAAGTAACACATTCCCCCTTAGTCACCCCTACAGCAGGAATGCCTTTGAGAAAGTCACTCGTAAGTAACAAAATAAAGAAAAAGGGAATGAAATGTATTTCCAGCCTAAAACTGGAGCACTCTCTGCCAGCCAACGGCAGAATGCAATCTAATAGTTCAACAACTGTCCCAAAACAACCATGAGATCAATTATTCCCATGGCGTTAGACCTTCATTAGGAGAATATTAGAAAACATTCTGGGATGTTCATCTGATCAGATCTAATCTGACTGAACCTCCTTAAATTTATAACTCTAAAAGACTGGGTTTCTTTTAGGCTGTAGAGATGGCCTAAGTTATCATAAAATATTGTTGTCCACAGCAGCATGTCATGAAAAGCACTATACCTTGGGACTGGTCACAAATGACCTGGAAGGCAGCTGTCTTTTGCTAGCATATGTCTTAAGCATGTGATTAGGCCCAGCTTAATAAATCAGTGGCTTTGTCATTGTATAAAACAAGGACATTCTTGTAGATCAATTTACAACGTGTGTGTGAATTCCTGATGCTCAGAAAGAGGTAGTCAGAGGGGTCGGGTGAAAGACACTGAACTTAGCAGGAGTTCAGTTGACTTCAGTGAACTTAGAAGCAGGCCCTAATCCCAGGCATAGAGGTCCAGTTATTGCATCTTGTAAATCTTTTCACTGAAAGTCTTATCCAAACTGATAAGTTCCTGCAGACCTATTGGCATTTCCCTACGGAAAGCCCTTTGTTGAAAAATTCCCGACCAGGCAATACTTGAGCTGCACGGTGTGGCCATATTTGCAGGTGGTGGACATTGGGCTAATGCAAGCCATCACTTCTGGTGGACCAGCCAACTCGTGTTTAAAAGGACCACCTCACAGGAGATAAGGGGGAGTGTGCATGGATGGGTTTTGACTTAGAGACAACAGTCAAGGTCATTCTGTAGCGAAGACAGGGCTCAGCTCAAGAAACCTCTCAAGACCAGCTGTTCTGGGGAGATTCCCTCCCTCTCCAGCTGCTTCATTAGTACTGATTTAATATACACGGGTGGTCGGGCCACAGGTCCGTTCAGGGATCAGGACTCCAATGTTTTGGGCGCTGCACACACATATAACAAAGATCTCCCAAAGATCCTCCAGTCCAGAATCGGACCCAGGAACTGGCCCTTTCGGATGCTGGATCTGACCAGGAGTCTAAACATCACTGGGATTACTGTGGATCCTACGTCTGAGTCTAGGTCCTCCAAAATTCAGGTTCAAGGTTAGGCTCCTTGCCAGCTGTTCTGGTTCTCACTGTCACCAACCCAAGTTGCTTCCTGTTCCCTATTTGTTTTAGTTGGCTCCCAATGAAAGAGCCCTGTTAGATGGTTAGTACAGTAGCAATGGTAGAGTGTAACCTTTACAACGGGAGAGTTGGCCTTACCAGGGCCTGCTCAATGAGAAGACAGAACAGAATAGCGTTGCCCACTTCCCTAAGGCTTTGGAAGACATCGGTCTTCAGCTCTGCATACTCGATGATGTCCTTCAGCTGGTGATGGAAGAACTCCAAGATGCCTAAGGAGACACAAGGAGAGACACAGTGAGGAAAGGAAGAGCAAACAGCACATCCAGACTAGCCAACAGCCTGCTCAGGGGCTAACTGGTTTCTTGGTGGCTCACTGCGATCCCAGACTGCCGAGTATTACTAAATAAAAGCAATGTCCTACCACCAGGATTTCGGAGAAGTCTCCACCCAGGGAGCCTTATTCTCCTCTCATGTCCACCTCTGTAAATAAGCAGTTCTCGCCTCAAGTCAAAGTTGTTATACAGCCCTGGAAACCAGGGGTAGGAAAAGGGACTTTTTACATTTAATCTTGGAATAAGTGCTGCTTTTATATATCTGTAACAACTCCACAGAAATAAAGTTAAAAAGATCTTGAAAGCAAAACATATATATATATGTTTATATTCCAAAATTTACTATATACACACATCTCTATCTAGCTACATATATACATTTCTATAGCAAATACCTATTGATCTATCAAACTACATGTATACATATATAGTGAATATCTATCAATCTATCTAGCTACATATATACATATATATAGTGAATATCTATCTATCTATCTGCATATATACATATATATAGCAAATACCTATCTATCAACCTATCAATCTAATTACATATATATATATATATATATATATATATATATCTAGTGAATATCTATCTACCTACAGATATACATATATATAGTGAATATCTATCAATCTCTCTCTCTCTATTAATAGTACAGTGAATATCTATCTATCTATCTATCTATCTATCTATCTATCATATAATGAGTCCCATATCAGCAACTTGTGTTCCCAGGCAGATACTTTCCATAACACTTTTTCACTGCAGGTTCTTTCTGCACACGCTCTGTGATCAGAGGTGGACTTTCTGATCCTGGCTCTTAGATGCCCAGTTAAATAAGAGGCATTATAGTTATGGCCACAGCTCTTGAATTAAGGTTGTAAGGCACTTTACACAGCAGGCCAATTTTGTTCTCGTTCCCAGCATTCACAAGAAGTCTGCCAAGGTTGCACCAGATTGGATTTAAAAAGAAACGTCACAGCATAAGCTTCACAATGCTACACACTTGATTTCATAAGAATCAAATCCATGATCTTTTATAATATGATACAAGTATTTACTGTTCCTCATATTACAGCCTGGACAGTCCTGCCACTAACCTGGAGATCCATATTCATGTCTTGGCAAGCGGCATATCTTGGGCATCACTTCTATCAACGTTTTCACGTACTGCAGGATGGTCCCTTGTAACTGGCAGAGAAAACAGGAGAGACACTACCTTGAGATGCTGGGTCTCTATAGATGATGCATTCGTTTGAAAAATGGACGTAGCAAGAGCTGTGAATGTGTTGAATCTGCATGAGTGAATATTAAGTTACTTCCTGTTGAATCTGCTAATGCCAATGCAGCTATAGTTTTACTGGATGTTTGCGATATAGTGCCAGCGGTCTGGAAGCGCTCTCTTGTACTTATGGCTGGAGTCATTTATTTGCGACCGCTTTGAATAAGCACTTGGAAACGGACACTCTGTGGACTCGCAGGAAGCAAAGCAGGAAACCCTCATTATGGAATGGCAGGAAACCTTAATTAAGGAACTTCTACTCACACAAACATCTGTTGTGCGCTTCATTACTTAAAAAAGAAAAAAAAAAGTTCAGCCCAAGTTTACCAAACAAACCTGGAGCCTTTTATGACTTTACCCTGAAATGAACTCACGGTTTTATATAGATTCTACTTTGAAGCTCGGTCCCAGCTCTTGGGGCTGTTTGCGAGTAGGACTCAGTTGACCCAGACCCACGCCCCATCTCTACTCCGATTACTCATGCTGGAAGGCGCCAGCTACAGCCTTCTCCACTAAGGGCATATGTACACGCCACGGTTTTCACCCTTTCAAGTGCTGCAACGTGTGTCTGTTTGCACGAGCAGGATTTCCACATGCTTTAAAAGCCTTTCGTGAAAATGGCACTGAAGACTCCTTCATGTCTTGTTCCAGGCAACCTGGAGGCACACTTGATGCCCTCAGTTTAGTACTTTCCTGTTAGAAAACCTCAAGATGATGCCATGACATTACGGCAAAAATAAACTAAAACAATTGTAAGAAATATTGCTGGCAGATCAAAAGAAGCTCACCAACAAAAAAAATGGTGGGTTTTTTTGGTGGTTGAACAACATAACCAAAATACATATTATGACGAGTCTTCCAATTTCTGCTCTGTCTCAATGAGACCTGAAGCAGCAGAGTGAATATTTCCTCCGAAAAATCTGGCCTACCACATTTCATGGTGTATATGTCAATCCCATTTTTCTGATCCCAAAATTAGGAATTTTGTAGATTTGGTACATAAGTTGACCTAACTTTTTGGATCAGAAATATGGGGTTGACTTATACCAGCTCCTGCGCACCCTCGCTGCGGCTGGGCACCTTCGGGATGGACGTGTGCTGCAGCACCGTTTGCAGGCGATGGAGCTGGGCTTGGCGCTCGACTGGTACGGTCCCGTCCCCTGCAAGTGGCACTGTCTGGGCCATGCCAGCCAGGGGCCAAGCCCAAGATCCCTAAAACCTCCTTGTGAAGCGAATAGGATTCCTCAGCCCCTGTGATAGCCAGGCTCCACCAATGGGTGTCTAAATCTTGGTAAATGTAGGCACCTGCATTTGACCAGCCAAGCAAAACACCCAAATTCAAGGCTGACAGCCCATCCCAAGCCACCCTAAGGGCTGAGGTCCTCCTGTCCCTTGGTCCAGGGTCATCATTACCAGGCTCTTGACAATCTTCAGCAACTCCTCCATGACGACGGCGATCCCTTGGTAGCCCAGGAGCCGGCAGATGGTCTTGAAGTGAGGCGGCCCCACAAAGTTGCGGTAGGAGCTGTAGATGTGGCTGTAGGCAATGTTGAGAGGCTAGAAGGGGAGAGGCACATAGACAGTTACCAGGTGAAAGGACACTACTCCCCATCCTTTCCAAAGCCACATTTTGTGCCCAACTGGTGCTTATACGCTTTAAAGGAAGACGAGGGGAACACGTGCTTTCCTATTCACGCTTCTCTTCTCCTTCGTGGGGCAGGCAATGAACGTTGAGGTCTCAGTTTAGATTGGAGTGTGGACGCTTTGCTCCTTATCAGCCTCCTTTTTGCTTGCTAACACCCCCAGCGATACCTGTCCAAGACAGGTCTTCTCTGGAAGACCCAGGAGGGGGGCATGTGTAAGTGTGCCAACGCTGCTGTCACTTGGGCATCATATAAGCAATAGCTGTTGCTTCTGTCAGTTTAGGCCCTTTAAATTGCACTTGCCTCTTGGCATAAAAAGGGCAGAGCTCTTGGCACTGCCACCGTGCAAATATTTACTACCTTTGCTACAGCTTCCCTCAAGTGGGAGTGTTCACCACCTGTCTCGTGGAGCCTGTTTTGCTCTGCCTTTCTCTGGAGCGCTCCTTCCCCTCGGGGCCTGCATGGCTGGTGCTAATTCTCTTGCTCCGTCCCAGCCTACAGACCGGGCTCCCACGCGCACTCGGTTCCAGCCAGTTATTCTTATCAATCCTGCCTATCAGGGTAGCACCCAGGGATGTCATTTAAGTATCAAGCCCTGATCTGCGCTGTACAGACATGCAGCAAAGACAGTCTTTCCCCACCATGGGCATGGTATAGGACATGCTGGGTTTAAAATATTAGGAAAGTGAGGGGTGAAGGGACCACAGGAGATTTAGTCCAACCCCCGCTCACAGGAGGACAGCCCCAACTACATCATCCCAGCCAAGGCTTTGCCTAGCCGGGTCTCCAAAACCTCCAAGGATGGAGACTGCGCCACCCCTCTGGGTAGCCTGTTCCAGTGCTCCACCACCCTCCTAGTGAGAAAGTTTGTCTTAATAACCAACGTAAGCGTCCCTTGCTGCAACTTGAGACCAAATGCCAAAAGCCCTTGTGTAGCTGCTGGACATAGGTGTGCATCTGATCACCCTGAGGCACAGTCCTTGCCGCACGGCACTATGAAGGTATCTGGAAGTGGGGCCCTGAGCTGCGGTGGGTCAGGCTGCTGATGCACAGAAGCCATTCCCACCGAACTACCACCCGCACCCTGGCTCAGGGCGTGCCAAGGCAACAGGTGCGGGTTACTACACATGAGCAAGGCGTGCTCAGACGTGTTTGCAGAGCTTCGCAGCGGCTCACGAGCAGGGAGGTGTGGGCTGCTGGTAATTGTACATGGGCTGTGTGGGAGCAGTGGCAGCACAGTGTATTTTAGAGCTGGCCGAAGCCTGGAGCTCGGCTCCATTTCTACTGGGCTCTCGGGGCACAATAAAGAAACATCACCCCTTATTATCTACCAGCAGTTGGCACCCAGGGGTGCAGCTTTCAGAGCAAACAGCTCCAAGCGCTGACCCTGGCCTTCGTGAAATGCATCCGTCTCTGATTTCCTTGCTGCATCCTGCGGCCAAAAGAGCTTGGCTGTGCTTGCCGCTCATGCGTGTTGGATCAGGATATTTCGGCTGACCTACGACCCAGGCTCGTGGAGTTTTGACTGGAGATTTGGGCCCTGTGAGCCTTTGCATGGGGGTCTGTTTGGAAATAGGGGCCTTGGTAACGTCGCAGTAGGGTTGCACATTCCTACAGACATGGGGGGCTTATACTTTTGTGGCACCCAATTGCTTCCTTTGCCCAATTGCTTCCTTTACAAAGAGCTTCCATCTTCTCCCCTCACCTCCCCACCTGGCCCAGTATCCAGCAACTGAAAGAGCAGCACTCTGACTGGGTGCGTCTACACATTCATTAGCACACCATAATTATGCCGCATTAAGTTTAATCCTTGTATAACCCAGTACTAAATCAACGCCCGGTAACTGGCACTACTGTGCAGCAGCACCAGTGCATGGGTTTTAGTGATTAGAGCCTAATACTGTTGCGCACTAGTGTATTAGTACGGTTTTTCCCTTGCACACTAATGCACAGTAGAATTAGGCTATTCCGCAGTCGGTGCCTCAGGTAGACGCACCCACTCAGACTCGAACAAGCCAAGCCAGCTCTGCCATGTCTAGCCCTGGCCAGCTTTCTGGGCTAGGCAGACCTCATGCTCCACCCTCCTGGGGAGATGGAAAGCAATCTTTTTTGCAACCTCCCCTTCCCTTTCTTAATCCGATTCCTAAGTAATTAAACGTCACTTTTGAGAGAATCAGGCTCCAGGAGCTCTTGCGAGCACAGCTTTACGTTGCAGCCCGTCTCCGGCATGTGCGTCTCTCCCCAGCAGGCAAGGCTGCTTTGCTGGCCGCAGGAAGCCAGCTGAGACCTCTTTCCACCTCTGCCTTGCAAAGAGGTCTGTGCAATGCTGTGGGCAAGATGCTAGCTGACGGCTCGTGCGTATTCGTCTCTAATCATTATTATTTCCATCCCGGCTCCTGGTTTTTGGTTCTCCAGCAGCTGGGGCTGACGCAACCAGAAGCGGGGCCAACCTGACCTCGGGAGGCTCAGTGGAAATGCTCAGCGCTGGGATGAGAGAGGGACAGCAAGCACAGCAGACACGTCCCTTGTGTCACGTAGCTCCGTGCTTTCCACTTTGCATCGTGTGCTCGCCTGCCGCAGGCATTTTGGCTCACCTGCCGCACCCTCAGAGGACGGCGGGTGCTTTCCCAGCTGCTGTGCACCCCAGGGACATGTTCAAAATGTCTGAGGAACGACTCTGATCTGCTCCCTTCCTGGGCTCGCTCTCTCAGAGCTGTCACTCGAGTCCGACGCGGCAAACCTTTCCCTTCCCCTCGATCCTCTGGACCCCCATCGCCCTGGCCTTGCACTTCCAGACGGGGTGATTTCAGGCCTCTCATCAGATTCAGTAAAGAGCCTGCCTAAGTCCCGCTGTCATTTAGTAGGAGGTGGATGCCTCTGAACCCCCCACCAGAGCCGTTTCTTCTCAAAGCACTACAACCGGCAGAAAACCTGGCTGACCTTAGTGCAGCGTTGGAGAGGGAGCGACTGCCAACTGGATTATAAACCCCCAGCAGAATAAGTGTCGTGGAGGATGCAACGTGGAAGGCTGAGTGACGGTCCCGACGAGCATCCCATTGCTTTGGTGAGAGCACGAGCTGAGATCTACACCCTGATGGATGCCCGAATGCTCCACACCCCACCCCAGCAAAACGGGCGCCTCCAAGGTGGGCGGGTGCCGATACCGCTAACAGAAGAGCCGGTGGCAATCCTCTTCCTATTGCACAGGGCTCCCTGGTGACAAGGCTGGAAGGGACCTCAAGAGGTCATCTAGTCCAACCAGGGATCAAACGTTGACCTTGCTGGGTTAGACCATGCTCAAACCAACCGAGCTAAATAGCCCTTTCAATGAAAAGCCTAGGGGTGCTGGAGGATGCCTACATTACAGACTGTGGCTGCACTGGTGAAACAGCCCTGGGGGCTTTGCGAGTGTCCAAACCAGCACTGAGAGTACTGCGGGCTCAGTGCTGAATAGACCCGTCTGCTTCTGACTCCCGCGGCTCTGGGAGGTTACAACGGCAGCAAGCCAAACAGAAACAACCATTGCCAACGAGCCCAGGAGCTCGGAGGATAGGATTTGAGCTGGGAGAAAATTATTGCGTTGTTTTTTTAAATTTTGAGGAACATTTTAAAAACTTTTTGTGAACTTTTTTTCTCCCCCACCCCCCTTCAAAATCTTTCTTTTCTCCTCCCCAAAATTAGGATGACAAATCTTGGGGTTTAAAAACTTTTTTTTCCCCCCACTAAATTGCTTCCCTACTTTCCAATGGGCTTTGGATATTGTTCATTGCTGTTGTTTCTGAAGCCTCTCTGGACCTGATCTCAAGCCAGCCCCTACCGTGCCAGTGGAAAGTGTCTGACGGATGCCCCTGGGTTTTGCTGGATCAGTACACGAAGTCTTCCCCTGCTTCTCACTTCAGCAATGAACGTGGAGGTCCACAACATCTCTTGCACGAGCGCGACTGCCTCTCGGCCCACAAACACCCCCTGCCCACGTCATGGGAACAGTATCTGCGCAGGTGACTTGCGCCAGAACTTGCACCATGAGGAGCAGGTCCCCCCTGCCCTGAGCTCCCTCGTCCTCCACAGGCTCGACCCCTCCACCGTGCATCATCCTGCGCATCATGTGTAAAAGCGTGTTTCCCTCCAGCAACCATTGCACGCCCGTCTGCACCCTCGACCGGCAGGCTCTGGCCTTCGGGGGCTCTGGCGGATGGGACTGTGACTACTGGACTGAGGGATGAACTCCTGGAAGACCCCCGTGCTCCTGGGGAGCTCCAGCTACTCAAGGGACAGTCCTACACTTCCCCTCGGCGCTCCTTTCCATGCAAGAAGAGCGCCGATAAAAGGGCCATCCCGCCGCAGCGCAGGCTGAAGCGGGGGTGAAAGCAAGGAGCAAAAGCACAGCAGCTTCTTGCTCATCTCTCCCCGCTAACACGGCAGTGACCCACCTTGGTTTCTCCTTGCATGGCCAGGGGCTGAATCTTTTGGGGATACAAAATGGTAGTTGTGGAGGGCAGTGATATCACGTAGCTGTTATGCTTATTTATTGAAAGGGGAAAATCAGCTCCCATACCACCTTCCTGCGTGCTGTCCAGGCTCTGGGGATGTAATTCAGACCCCACCTCTTTCAGGTCACTAAGCCAGTACCCCAGCACCTTTCGTGGGAGGTGAGCTTTCTTTTTAGCCCTACTGCCACCGCCGTCCGAGCTCTCCCAGCCCCTGCGCCTTTCGAGGGGCTTGGTCCCAGGGCGGTGGGCTTGCTTGCACCCTGCCAGTCGTGCACAGAGGAGGGGAGAGTGGAGACGCGACGACTCCCATGCTACTTCTC
Organism: Caiman crocodilus; assembly: GCA_030014935.1. Taxonomy (NCBI): domain Eukaryota; kingdom Metazoa; phylum Chordata; order Crocodylia; family Alligatoridae; genus Caiman; species Caiman crocodilus. The sequence goes on along the minus strand of JAGPOW010003447.1, from coordinate 35,040,744 downwards.
CTTTGCATGGCTTTTCTGCCTCAGCAAAACCAGCACCGTCTCCTGCGTTTGTATCCGCTGTTCACTTTATGAACCGTGCCCGCTATTTCCCTCCCGGCGAACAATCTCCCCATTGCTCTGTGCCTAATAAAGCCCTTCCCGTGACCTTTGATGGCTGATGTGGTCCCTTACTGACCTTTGATCCGTAGAGGTAATAGGGCTGGACGTTGGCTGGCTTGTCCCGCTGCGGCTCCTGGGTGAAGGGGATCGCCGTCCGTACAAACCTGCGGGGTGGGATAAAACGGCGCTAGTAAACTGCATTCCGGTTGTGCGACATGCACACCTCGGGGGGGCTCTTTCCAGGGCGAGTGCAGCAAAAAGGGGTGTTAATCCATCCAAGAGATGCAACGCTGCAGAGTGTGGCGTGAAAACGCTCCTGCCACGGGGCATGCAGGAGCCAAAGTGCAACGGGTACCTCCGAGTGAAGCCTGGTTTAGGGTCCTCAGAGGTTACGCCCTCTTACCTGTTGGTGGACCCGTTGTAGCAGTAGTTGGGCAGGAAGTCAAAGTTCAGCTCCCAGAAGACGTGCAGGGTGATGCGCCCGTACGGCGCGGAGACATTGTGATTGGCCTCCCGGAACATGGCGTCGAAGCTGTCCAAAGTCATGTGTTTGCACAGCAGCCGGTGGGTCAGGCGATTGATCTCCAAAAGCCACTCCAGTTCCTGCCCCGGGCGAAGCAGCAAGGGCAGAAGACTGTGAATGCGCGAGCGGGATGGACACAGAAAAGTCTCATTCGATCAGCAAGGGAGGGATTGCATTTTACAGACACACACACACACAC